>VXAX01000739.1:688608-734758 GCA_013399835.1 Leptocoma aspasia
TGCGGCGGGCCCGGCCAGGCGGGTGACGAAGAGCAGCGGCGGCTGACACGGCCAGGCGGCCCGAGAAAGCGGCGAACGGAGCCGGCTCGGCTCGGGGCGGGACGGGGGAGGCAGAAGCGCCGGGCGCCGCGTCCTCCCGCGGGTTCCTCCCCTCGCGAGCCGAGCTCCAAAATGGCGGCTGCGCCGGGCCGCGCGAACGCTCCGAGACACCGCCCCGCGCACNGGCGCGCTTTGACGCGGGTCACCCCCCAGAAACTCCCCAGCCCTTGGCCTTAAGGTATCTGAGGGGACCGTCCATCTTCTCCCCATCCCTCTCGGCACGTCCTCCCTCCTGGGTGCCGCCCAGCCCCCGGCTTTGCTCCCCGGTGCCCCGGGAGTGCCTCGGGCCGCTCTCACTGCTCCTGGATCTGAGGGGTGCCAGCACCCTGACCCCAGGCGGTTTGCACACAGACACCACCTCCCCTGAGGTTTTGCTGTTTTTTACTAGTTAATTAATTTTCTCTTAAGGAACAAAACGGCCCGCTGTGATAATCATCTCTGATCTCGAGATAATTTCCTACGTGCTCTAAGGGGCCGTTTCCTGCCTCCTGGTAGCCTTGTTCCCAGATAACGGGCTCAGAGCCCTGTCTGGCCAGGCGGGAGGGAAGATGGTGTCGCAGGCGCTGAAGAGGAAGGAAAGCCCGGAAAGGACCCGGCAGGGCTCGGGGGCAGCGCTCGGCACACGGTGCGGATGAGCTGTTGGAATTTGAGAGGCAGGTTTGTTGGTTGCTGAGCCCAGACAGGCACCGCGCTCTGACTCACGTCCAGCCGCAGCGGGCAAGGGCGCCACAAAATAACTGCGCCGGCTCCCCGGACGGGCTAGAAACCTCTGCAAATGGGGGGATTTTAGCTCAGTCCTAGGAGTTTGTTTAATTTGGGCTTTTGGTATTCGTTTTGCTTCGGGGCTGGCAACGTGAAATGAAGCAGCATTTTAAAGGAAAAAAAAAAAAAGCCAGTTCAAATGGAGAAATAGATTTAAGATGTCTGTCTTGAAGCGCTTAACTGGACTGTTGTGCAGTGTTATTCCAGCTTTGCTGTCTTTCTTTCATGCTCTGCCTTTCCCAAAAGCTCAGTCATTACACAGTCATTTATTTCCTCTTTGTTCCTCATCCTGGCAAGCAGTGCCAACTGAGGTGTCTGGATTGGAACATTAGCACAGTTCAAATCATCTAAAATGGAAGACTTCTCCAGTGTCATGTTTTAGACAAAGCCATCCAGGAAAAGTCTCATCATTAAGATGAAAGGATCTTAAAGCAGCCCCTGAATCCATGCACAGGTATCATTTTACCAGCTGCTGACATACAGCCATCTCCTGGGTGGAAAACAACAGCTGTTAGTCATGCACAGCAAAACAGTGACCTAGAGATGAATAATTACATCTGAAAATTCACACCTATGCAAAAAAAATTCATCCCTTACTAGGAAAGCTTACATAGTAGCTATATCTGTGATCTATTCCTACTGGTTTAAGTGCTTGTATCTGCCAGTAAGAATCAGTTTTAAACACCTCTGGACAGGCTACAATAGAATATGAAGGTTATGATGTTTTCTTGTGTAATTTGAACAGATCTGGCTTGTTTTCTGTTCGACCATGGCCAAAATACAGATTAAAAGATAGCACTTGGATTGCAATAATATGGCAAATAACATTTAAATATAATTACAAAAGTTGTGAGTTAGCAGCAGATTTAGTAACTCATAGTATATAAAAAGGAAATAAAAATTCCTGTTGCTTCATTTGATTGAATTACAATTTTTGTTAAAGTAAAAATCAAATATACCTAATGATTTTGCCTCCATTTTGTACAGATAATACTAGAATCTCAAAAAAAGTTGGAACATGTCATAAATAAGTAGTATTAATTATAAGCCAGTTTTTGTGCACTACTGTGTGGGACTGGACTGCTGCTGGAGAACAAACACACCCACCTTCCCATCCAGAGAGGATTCTAAGGCATGGAGAGGTTTTCAGTTTGGAAGGAACTTTCAAATTAGATGTTCTGAACTTGTATGTATGCAGGCTGTGTGCATCCTTCAAGTAATTCCCTCCTCAGTTTTAGTAACTGTGGTTAAACTAAACCAGATATTTTAGGTAGAAGATCCCACATTCTACTTCCATATGAGAAAAGGGTGACTTGTTCATCATTTATGTTTTCTGATCAGACTGGGCTTCAACTTCCTAGACTTCAGACAATCATCTCAGGTGTATTACACCCCTACAAATGCATTTGGTTTAGGAAGAATGGATGAATGTCTTGTACCACTTTACCTTTTTAGTCCACATAAATACCTTTATGCTCTTTGACTTTACCTGTTGGCAGCTGACACCCTCAGAGCACGGCCAGTTGTAACACAGTGGAGGAGGTGGGGAGCTCAAAAGTGCATCAGCTGCCCATGAAATAAAAACTCAGTTGGCAGAATATTCCCTTGAGAAGGCCCTGTACGTCTTTCCCTGTGCCCAGCTGTTCTTTCTTCCTTTCACCAGAAGCTTTTGATCCCATCAGTTGGGCTGAGTGCCAAATAAATTGTACATATGGCTCATCCCTAAGTAAAGAGAAATAAATTTCTGTCAAGAGTACAGAATAAAAATCCTTATTTTGTTTCAAATCAAGTACTGGGTGTGCTTCCAATGTAAAATTAGCGACCCTAATTTAAACTATGAGGAAAATGGGAAAGGATATGTTGGATTTGGAATAGACAGCTGGAGAAGAAATACAGTAGTGAAAGCAGTTATGAAACAAAACTGAAGCAATCACAATCACTTCTGCAAATGTGGAAGCCTGAAATACTTCAGGATACAAGTCCACTAATTACAAATCTGGCAAATATGCCTGTACAGCTTTACCTCTGTGCTGGCAGGAAATAGGAAAATAGATCATCAAGAAACTTAATTACTATTCTTCTGGACTTCCTAATGTATCAGCAGTTTAAGTGTTGGTATTTTGATCACTCAGTTCTGGAAGAGCTGTTTGATTGTTCTCTCACAGACCAGAAATAACTTAAAGCTTTCTTAGTTCATTGTCCATCTGTCCACAATGTCTTGTTTTATACTGGCATAGAGAGCTTACTGTAAAAAAAATAAAAAAATCCTTTTACTGTCAGATAAAAGATTGACATATTTAGGACACCAGAGAATTTATAAATAAAAAAAATACAGAATGAGCTGGAAATCCCTATGAGTACATGTTTTTCTTGAGGTAACAGAAAGCTTAAGTGAACTTGTGAAAGCTCAGTTCCTGAAGCATCATTCTTGATAGGAAAACCAATCAACAATAATTACAGCTCTGTGTATCAACCTATAATCTTTCCTGCAATTTGTTTATATAGGTAATGGTAGTAAACAAGAAGTGCTTTATGTCTGCTGAGTAAGAGAAAATTGACATTTTTAAAGCAAAGCAATTTTATTATTATCTAGCCTGTGTGCAAGTTTGAAAAAAGGACATGCTGGCCTAAAATGAGCTACTGCTAAAAAAAGGATTAGGATGGTTTGAGCTAAACTCCGTGGTTTTTTACCTAAATGAAATACATGCAAGTAAGATAGTGCATACTGTAACTTTCAACAGTCACATTATGGTCAGATGTAAAGAAATTTTGGGCCTGAAAGCAAAGATTTATATTTTTATCAAATATTACCTGCTCTTAGGGTTAGTTCATGTATCTCAGGGTTATTATTCCAATAAGTAAAAAAAAGAGAAAAATAATGTAGTGCTAAGGTAGATGATCATCTGCTTTAAGTAATTTCCTTGCAACTGCATTCTAAGCCTTATATTCATTAGCTTTGCAGAGCATCCAACTGCAACATTTAGTGAATAATGCAAAATAGCATATGCTGATAAATGGAATAATGGATGAGCTCTCTAGAAATCAGTATTCAGACAGAAGGAGTGACAGGGTAGAAGCTGGACACCCCCCCTGCCCCCAGGTTTTCTCAAGATGTTTCTTTGGCTCATTAATTACTCATTAATGTCTTCTATTCTCCTTTGTAATCTAAGAATTAGCCTCTCAGGTTGGTTATTTGTAACAGTGAGTAATACCCTCTAGTGGTACACACAGGAAAAGGAGCTAGACAAAGAATGATTAATTCTTTTTCCATTGTTAAAGAGGCTAAGTAAGGTTTCATCTAAGTACCATAACTCTGTATCTTTGTATAGCACAGGGCATCACTGGTCTGTCTAGAGGTGCTGGTTAAGATGGAAAATGCACTGCATTGAGTTAGATGTCTGTTAGTTAGAAACAGTTGGGTCTTTAGTCACTTGTTTGCAGAGGAAACAAATTGCCACCTGCAGTCTGGAAGAGAGGTATATCCTTACATCTGAAGGCTACATTTAATTCCTACACATTACAAGTAACTCTGTAGGCAAAAAAAAAAAAAAAAAAAAATTATCAGTCTCTAATATTGCAGTGTAATAAAGTCTGTATTTCCAGACCCTGTGTGCAGTCCAGAGTTCACTATCAAAAAAATATTTTCTGAAAAAGCTCATAATCAAGGTTTCCTGCAGTTACCAGGTCTTTTGTTTTATTTGCCAATTGGCAAAGGTTCAGAGATGGAGGTGAAAATTTACAGTGCTGAAAAATGAAGTCCAATAAATGTCCCTCTTACCAAGAAAAAGCTATTGAACTTGTTTAAACAAATGTGCAAATACTCTTGAATCTTTTTCCAGAAGCCCAGTCTACTAAAGCGGAGTAATCTAGGTCTGTTCTGAAATCATCTTTGCTTCCATAAACAGACAATCCCCAAGTAGGGGGAATATGCAGGAACCTACTGCATTTCTCTGAAGTAGCACATCCATGTGCAGTATTTGTCAAGATGTGATGACACTTGACTAGTCCCATGTCATTCTGATTGTCACTGGTTTTGCCTTTCTGCAACCCCATTATTGCTATAAGATTTAAAAGCTTTTGGTAGCTTTTCAGGATTTTCTGGTGCACTGATTACTCCACCCCTCCAAGAGGAAGGATCTCATACTATTCAGTATCACATTGGTTCAGACTTTAAATCAGCTTCTAACCTAATGTTAAGCAAGATGGGAGTCAGGAACCAATTATTTTAAGGCCCCATGAAGGAAGGATTTACTGTGCCTTATCTTTCTCAGCTGTAGTTCCTGGCATTAGTTCAGCTACTGCAGAATCTTGGACCAGTGTAATCTTCCATACTTCTTCTTATCTCATTATTTTTTTCTTCTGCTGTGGCAAACCAATCTCTGTTCTCTTTATTCTCTTCTAAAGCATATAATAAAGAATGAAAAAATTGCCCATCTCCCAGGCTGGAGTAACTTTGCCAATACTGCTGTAGGATATAATGAAACTTTCAGCCACCACATCACTGTTAATAAAAGGGAGACAGCAGTTTAAAAAGTTCTGACAAGAATTTATTAATTTATGGTTGAGAACAAATGAGTCTGACAGTGGAATGATGAGATTGCCATATTCTGTACAGAGATATTTTTCTAGAAATCTTCTTTCCACTGTGTTGACAGAACTTGCAGTATAGAAGTTCAGGAGTGGGTGTCAGTTCACAGACTCTCAGCCAGTTACAAGGATGGCTGCATGCCCAGATGAGATGAAGGTTCAGACTTTCTTGCTGCTGTTCCTGTTTCTGTATGTTCACTCTTGCTAAAAAACTAATCAAGCTGTCTGACACCTGGCACAGGAGGGCAGCACTAGGTGTTACCTTCCTGTATTAAGCTGGCTAGGAACTTTTATTACCTAAAAGAAAAGGAAAAAAAAGTCTCAAGAAGCTATTTCAAGCTAAAAGCTGGAAGGAAAGAAGCTAGTCAAGCTGAGCCTTCTGTGCTTTTTTTTCTGTCCATGCTGAAGGCTGAGAAAAGCCTCCTTCAAAGTACAAGAACCTCTATACAACTGGGGGCAAATGGCAGTTGTGTGGTTACTTTAGAAGTGCTGCTTTCTGGCAGGTGGGCAGGTACTGACTGTAAGTGCATTTTGTGCAGGACACTTGCAGATGGGTAGATATTGACTGTGAATGGCATTTTGTGCGGAACACTTATTTTTAAAACCTTTAAATACTTTTATGATATAAGAAAGACATATAAAATCTCTCAAGTACTTTACCCAAGCCTTAATTTCCTCATCCACTGCTAAAAAAAAAAAAATTAAAGTTTTCTAATCTTCACTTGAGTTGTCAAATTCCTCCCAGTCTGATACGCTCATAACTTCTGACGGAAGGTCAAGATGGTGCTTCATTCGGTCTGCGTGCCATTCTGAGAGCCACTTCTCTGTTTCCATCAAAATAGCCCTGGGCAACGTGAGCACACAGGCAGCCATCCCAGAAATGTCATCCTCCAGCTGGGGTCCTTCCTCCCAGCAGTCTCTCTCTGCATCATAAATGTGGACATAGTCCATGCGGATTCCCCTGTTGTGGGATCTGCCTCCCAAGACATAAATCCTGTTGTCCAAGACGGCGATGCCTGGCTCTCCATGTCCTGCAGGAAGTGGACATACATTTGTCCACTGATCAGTGCTTGGCTTATAGCAGGCAACCTGTAAAACGAAAAAGAAAAGAGAGAAGCCAAAACTGAACTTGTATCCTAGTGACAGAGCCTGGCCATAAGGTAAACTGTTCAGGAAGGCATATCATCAGTCTTTTGACAGTGTGTTGATAATGGAGACAGCATATGACTATCTAATACAAGTACAGTGCTCAGCAGAAAATTGTGTGTAGTTGAAACACAGCTTTGAAATCACAAGTTCTGATGCTGCTGCTGGAGTAACAGCTGTATGTCATTCCAGAAATGTATACAAAAGTGAAAGAGATGGAGACATGTGCTAATACAAGCCCAGACATAATGCACCTGTTTGCATTAGAGAAAAAATGCTGGAACATACAAATATGACAAATCTGCTATGCTGCCTCTGTGCCATATGTTGGAGAGTTTTAGATTTCATTGGGTACCTACTTGGCTAACTGCTTTCACTTGTAGGCACCTTCTTATCATTCAGATACACTCTTCAGCTAGATTTAATTCTGCCATCTCCCCTGGCTCTATAAAAACAGTTATTTTTTGTGTCTTCTTTTCAAGTTTCTAGCAGTTCTAGAAGCTGGAATAAGGTTCAAGAGAATTCTCTCCAGATGTCCCTTACCATCAGATACTGTACATTTTAATTGCATTATACAACTGCCATCCAACATATCCTTAACAGCTCTGCCCCGCAATTACACATTGGTAATTCAAAAGTTCTCCGCTTAGAAAAAATGCATGTAAAGACAGCATAAAGTAAATTTAACTGATGTGCTACTTACTGGGCACGTGCATGCCAATGAAGTTATCCATCAGAGATGTTTTAAAATTGATAAGAATTCCAAATGCTAGAGCTTTAATACTTTGTGGGTGAGACAAAGTGCTCAAGACAGACAGCAGCAAATAAATCTGCAGGTGAGTGTGGGAGAGCTCGTCCAGCAGCCATTGCTGAGCAGCCAGTTTTACTTGCATACTTAGCAGGAGAAAGACATTACATCTAAGTGCCAGCATCCATAAGAAACCAAGCAAAGGCAGAGGTGTGCCGTGGTCTCACCTGGTGAACGTCCCTCCTGTAGCCAGAGTCATTGTTGCTGCCCCCGATGACGTAGAGCTTTCCCAGCAGCGCAGCCATGCCGTGCCACGCCCGCCTCACGGGGCCATCTGCCAGGACGTCCCAGCGGTCAGTCCTTGGGTCATAGCACTGCAGCTCCTTCAGGTAGTCCTCTCCTCTCCTCCCACAGGTGATGTACATCTTCCCATCCAGCGCTGCTCCCGCATGGGCGTACACCTGCACCGCCACACCAACGGCAAAGCAAGAGGTTGAGCCTGGATTATCATCTTGGTCCATGCATTGAAGAAAGGACTCTGACAATAATATCAGAAGGCTAATATGATTTATTAAAATGACTCCATAATTCTAGTATTTTTCTATATCTGCTCAGCAGAGAGCATTCTCCATGCTCCTGCTGCTGCTTTGTCCAGGGAATGTCCCGAATGCTCACAATATCAGAAAGATTACAGTCTTTCAGCTCCTTCTCCCACTCTCAAGGAGGAGAGCCGAGGAATTCTAAAATGTCCTTGAAGAACACCAGATATATTTGTTTACAGAAAGCTTATACAGAGTAAAAGAACAGCAAAAGGATGTTCTCCCATGGGAGAATGATCAGAAGCTTACATACAGAGAAACTTATAATATGTTCATAGCAACACTGGATGTATCTATTTCTCCCAGTTTTGAAGCAGGGAATAGACATGAAGGGAGTGACATTCTTCATGAGTTATGCAGAGATCAAAAGCAGAAAGGATTTTCTTACGGACAGTTCTTTCTAAGATATTATAATTGTTAATTTCTGAATGAAACACACCAGAATTTCTAAAACTTCCAGAACTGCAGCATTCTCTGTCTTTATTGTTCCTTGATTAGATCATTCATACTATAACTTTACTCCCTAATCTACTTGGAAGCCTTTTTATTGGTGATTTTTCTTATAAAAGCAGTGTTATCAGAAATGAAAATTATTCTACTTAGTAGCACTCAATTCAGGCTTTTTATATTTTCAGCACTGACACACGTTTATTATTTGTTTTATTAATAGTTCTAAGGATTAACACAATAAAGGTGCAGGCAAAATCATCAAGAAACAGGAAAAATAAGCATTTAACTGGAAAATGTAATTTACACATGCTGTTATTTTATTTTCTTGTCATCCATTTATTCCACATACAGAGTTTACTGCTTTCCATCTGAATATCAGCAAATTAAAAGTTACACCTGAGAAAAACATCTAGCAATATTAAATCAGGAATTGGGGAACCGTGGTAGTGTGTGTGGCTAATGCACTCCTTACCTCCTTCTTCAGAGGTGTCACATATTCCCAAGTGTTGGTTTTAGGGTCATACCTCTCCACTTCCCTCAGGTCTTCATGGTAATCTCGGCCTGCGACGGCATAAATATAGTTGTCCACGACACAAACACTGAGGTCAGCGTGCTCTTGCTGCAGGGACTGGATCTGGAACCATCTGTTGTGTCGTGGGTCATACCTTGTGAGAGAATGGGATCAAAGAAAGTTATTCCTGCAGCTGCAGGGTCACTGCTGGAATACCAGACAGCTCCACGGATGTGGGTTATTGCACTGTCTTCAGCTGAAATTGAGCTCGTCTGTAAGTGATGTGAAATTTGGCCTTGTCAGCATTTTATTATTAGCAAAGTTGTTTTATTCTATTTATAGAAGATGTACTTTGGCTGACATAATCATGCTATAAAAGCCTAGGTTTTCCATTATCTTGTACACTGCTGTTGGGTTACATATCACAATCTCTGTTTGCACAAAGCCATTCTACAAGGTAATACAGAGTAAAAATAGCACAAAAACTGCACCTGGATCTTCAAGAATACAAGAAAGGTATAAATATGTGGTGGGTTCTTTAATTCTTTTCCCCAGATATCTGCTGCTCAAAGTGAATCTCATGATTCACTTTCATGTCAAACTATCTCTCTCACCTGGAAATTTTAGTTACAGAGAAAACTGGTTGAGAATTGAAACTATGAATGCCATAAAATAAGAGGAATTCAGCTAACACTTGTAAAAATGAGCACAATATAAAGACAAAAGGGTTTATATCTGTTTTTGCAATGTAATGGGCATCAAGGTCTAAACCTGATCCTTCCTCCTGCTCTTTTCCCTGTCACACAGTAATATAAAAGGACTCTGGAATGCTGCTATTGTGCACACAGATGTTTGAAAATCTGTTGGTAATAGCATTTTATTTAAAATCCTTCTGTATTGGGACAAAAACTACACATAGAAGACTTCCAGGAAATGCTAGTTAGAGAACATCTAGACAGCCTGGAGTTCAGGCTCATTACTGCTTCCCACACCCTTAGTACTTCCCTCCTCCAACAAGGCAGAAAGAAGCACGAGTAATACTCTTGAATGCGTAGCTGTTTCTACACTGTCAGGCTTAGCTTTGTCTCATAAGCACTGCTGGGAGCTTCCTGTTACTATGAAGCTCATTTCTTGTGTTTTCCTTCAGTGTGGCTCCTGCTCAGCTCCTAATCTTTTGGCTGGCAAGAGTACTGACTGTCTACTGGCTTACTGAATCAGAAATGGGCAACAGGGTGGCAATAAAATTAATAGCAGGATTATCCTTATCTTACCTCCAACACCTTGACTCTGCTCGAAAACCACTTACATTGTTGTCTCCACCAATTAAATATACAAAATTATTGAGAACAGCAATCCCTTGGTTGGACATTCTGGGGGCTAGTGCAGCTGTAAAGTGCCTCCACTCCCCCAACAAGGGGTTCAGATACTTGGCTTGATCACTGAGGACAATGGATGGAGTAGAATGCATCCCTCCAAATCCCACTACACACTGGAACTCCGATCTCAGCTGTGTCTGGGAGCTCTGAAGCATTGGCTGAAGACATTCATTCTTGTGGTACATTAATGCATCTGCAACTGTATCTTTTAGAGGACAAGGACTTAATTTGTCATGAAGCCTTTGCAGGATCTGGGGTTCCATCAGAGGAAAACGAACTGTCTCAAGTAGCTTAAGGGGCTCCATCAGGGAGACCTGATCTGTCTCCAGTTCCTCTGGAGAATAATGATAAAAAAGTGCTCCATCATAAACTTCAAACTCATAGTTAACCTCCAAACGGTTGCTGCTGAGAAGGGAGTAGACCTTCTGCAGGGGTAGCTGTCGGTACACTTGTGTCCTTGAGAAAGCTGTGAAGTTCTTCAAAATGTAGGAGTCCAGCTGCTCACTCAAGTGCTTTAAGTCATAGTGGTCAGCTAGTCTGTACACATCAAGGATGTTCTCTTCATCTACCCAGGACATGAGGAAATCACAGCAGAACTTGATGACTTCTGGAATCTGCAGGAGAGAGAGGTTTTTCATATCAGACACCACCTGCCCCACATTTGAGAGACAGGGGACTGAAGCCTGGGATGACTGTGAGGAAATTGTCCATGAAATGGCTGCTCTCCTCACAGTCTGACCACCATGGTCACTTGTGCCCTATTCACCTTTCTCCAGAGAAAGAGAACACAGCATGGGTATGTGGATGAATATAATACAGCTCTTCTAGCCACGCTGTACTGCAAGACTGAAGTTGACTGAAGTTTGGCTTCAGGTGCAGCAGCAATTTGTCTTCCAAGACACTGAGGGACATGAGGGACACTGGGCAGCCAGGCTGCCTGCTCTGCAGCCTGCCCAGGAGCAGCCAGGAAAACAGACACAGAGGACATGGTGATTACAGTCACTCTGTGTTTGTTTTTTCATAGCACTATAGACTTACTGTATCAAAGATTGCATCTGTAACAAATATATCACTCAAGAGGATAGGAAGCCATTGGAAAGGAAAATGAATTTTTAGTATTGTCTTCTGAACACAATTTGAAGTTGTATCTGGCAGGAGGAACTACTGGCAAACAAAGAACTAACTGCTGTCCAGGAGCCTCTCTGCTAACGAAGTGTGCAAAAACCAACCAAACCAAGCACTCACAAAGTTTAAGATTTAGTACCAAGGCCTTGTGCAGCAGTTAGCTGCAGGGGAAATTAGAGAAAAAAACTTGTCCTAAAAGCACATGAACCCTGCACTTAGTGCAAACCATAGCGGCAGGATTTCCTGTAGTGACGGGGTCAGGAGAGGTCATGTGCCTGTGAACTCACCTGGGGAAGACCTTGAGCACAATTTCTGAGCAGCAAACCCTATTCTTTACCATAGGACAGGGATATTCTGTTTCAGGGAAGCTTCCATAAACAGATCAGTGAAGGTGAATGCTATATAAAATACTCCTCTAGATGAAATAGGTAATGTTTTCACTAATGAAACCATTGGCACAAATGAGATGTGCAAGTACCCATTCATTGTTCCTACCCTCCCACAGTTAGTTCCAGTGGATACAGCATCCCAGAAATCCTCCTTGTCATGCCCATGTTCCTGCTCACCTCTTAACCCTCTCTCTAACCAGATCCATGTTTTCTATTTCTTTTATTGTTGCTTTTGTTTCGTGTTTCTTTTTTGTCACATCTGCCAGTACCTCACCTGTAGTTGACAGGCTGCAGCTAAGGTTTCCTGTACACTGTTCACACTGAGTTCCAGCTCAGAAGTGTAAATGAAGTTCAAGATTTTACACATTGCATTGTAGGAGATGCCATGAATATGAACTTCTTCTTGTTCCATCTCTCTCAATCCTCCTGCAAACATTCCTCTGCAAAACAGACAATGGCACATGCTATGGCAGATTTGCATTGAAGCTATTTTCAGTTTGCTCGTCTTATGTTGTCCTGGAAACATAAAAAATACTCAGAAATACAAAAACCTAGCTAGACACGTTTGTGTGATTACCTCTTCTCTAAGTTAAGAGTACAGGCCTTTAGGACCTAAGAAAGTAACACTTCATTGTGCAGGAAAACAGTAGAGACAACCTAGAAGGTACAGTTCACAGGTAAAGGACTTAAATACAGACCCAGTATATATGGCTAGTCAATGGTCAAAGGCAGATACTCTGGGTGTGGGGGAAGAGGAAACAGAGGAACTTGGGACAGGGGAATTTTTTTCCAAGGTAGAGCAGTTCTTCCTTCAGTTCAGTTTAGAAGTTTGTCTGGATTGACTCGGGTGTTTGCTCTATGAAAACAAAGAAATTGCTAATCAAATTGCCTGGGGACTGCCTGGTTTAATGGCCAGCGAGTCACCCTAGAGGCACACGACAGTGACCCACCTCCAGTGAGTTTTTGTGTATTATGAATGATCAGCAAAGTCTTACAATGCTAAGGATGTGTTAAAAGCCACTTAGAGTGCACTTAAGCAGAAGACACCAGTTCAGATAGTCTCTCCTCTTTATAAACCTCCAAGTACCACAGTGACTTTAGCGGAGGTAAGCTCAGTGTGAAGGAACAAGAGCTTTATTTCTGCAGAGAAATAACAGAGAGATGAATAAAGCCATAGTTAGTATTTTGAAACAGCCTCGGCTCCATCTCATGGCTCTGATGTTAGATTCAGAAGGAGCATGCCCAGCCAGAAGACTTGGATGTGACAGTTCAGAGCAGCAGTCAGACACGTGCTTGTCACCGGAGCGTACCTGAAGTAGTCGCAGGAGGCGGCCAGCAGGATGCGGTGAGCCTCGATGGGCTTGTCCTCCACTACCAGCACCACATCGAAGAGGATGCTGCTGTCCCGGAGAGACACCAGCCCGCTGAGCAGGGCCTGCGAGTGCTCTGCACTGCGGTAAGTGTTGCTGCTGCGCTGCTGCAGGGGGGGCTCCAGGGGAGCCTTGTGTGCCTGAGTCAGCTCCTGATCCTCCGCCATCCCAGGCAGGAATGCTCAGCCACCAGCTGCAGCAGAATGAAATCTGTGAGACAACAGAACCGGCAAAGGTTTGTGCCTTTTGCTTTACAAACGCTCCTCTCCTCCTTGCCTGTCACAGAAAATAAGGCAGCTCTTCAGTCAATGGAGAGACAGCTCTATCCTGAACAAATGATTCCAAACTATTCTGAAAACACACAGATAGACATCAGCACACCAAAGTGCTAGAATAAGGTTTTCCAAAAACAGGTATTCTGATTCCTGGTTTTCACACCAATATCACAGTATGTGTCACATAGGTATTTCTTTTCTTAGCAAGAGTATCACTTCCCAATCCATTACCAAAACCCCTTGTTTCTTTTGTATTTCTGCATCATCTGCAACAAAAAACAGACCAAATTTTTGCCAAATTCCAAATTACCTAATATTCTCAGGTAACTTTTCTGAAATATAAACTGCATCTTTCTCTTAATATTTTACTACAGAATGTCCTCTCTCTCCCTGTGTTTGCTTTTTGCATTTTCTGTAGCTAAGCACATTTCCAACCATAACTGTACAAAACTGCAGGCTTCAAAGTGAGTTTCTTTATTTTGGCAATTTCAAGCTAGCATGTACAACTAGTTTCCACTTCCCTGTGACTCCCTGCAGAGAGGAGGTATTTCCTCCAGAATGGGCACTGTCCAAGGCTATCCTGTACCTTTTTCTTGGGCTGCCACTGACACACTGGGAAGGTCCCCCATGGCACATTGGGAAACACCTGTAAAAAGCTTTGTGGAAGTGACTGTGTTTCAAGTCTATGGTTAAGCAATCAAAATCTCATGAGCCCTCTTCTACCATCCTGTAATTTAGCCTGTCCATTGTCTTTGAAGAATGTCAGGAGTTGTAGCAGTCAGAGCTTATAGACTCTATCCAGTTGTCAGCACGCATTAAAAAAAACACCCCCCATTAGCAAAAGGAAGTAAGTGAGCTGATATGGCTGCTAGCACATTCCTAAGATCCTCTCTTCAGCAACCTGGGAAATAGCTTAGTGCCACAAGGGGTTAGCAGCAGTCAGGGAAGCAAAAGAGATCAAACCCAGCAAATCCAAACAAACAGTGAAGAAAGGGAACCATTGTTTAATTGTGCCAGCCATAGACACTGAGTGCAGCACTGGAGATCTCTCAAATACTGCAGGTATTCTGGGTATGGGCAGCGAGGAAGGAGTTATCCAGATGACACCAAGAAATATGAAAATGTTTATTGTTCTGCCTGAGGAAGTTATCCTGCCCTGTCCAAAGCAAAAGGAAGGTGGTGTGTGGTGAATGGGATGAAAAAAACCCTGAGAAAGTGTATTAATGTTTATCTGCTCTTTGCCAGCAAAACCAAGACAACAGCTCAGAAGAGGAGCTCTGACAAGACAGCCTTCTGGGGAGCACTCAGGTAGATTAGAGAGGGAAAACTATCCATCATCAGCTGAAGAGATGAGTAATGGATTATTTTTCATGACAGGTTGATGCTTTTCCTAGAAATCAAATGAAAGCAGACAAAATATTACTGTATCATTGCATTTGCTCTTGGGGAATACTAAGAGTGATGGATTGAGGCAGGGAAATAGAGTAGTAAGAAAGGCAAGTGAAACAGTGAGTGTTACATGATGTTGATCAGAAATTTCCCATTTCATTAAAAGGAAATAAATGCATCAAAACCAAATAGGATGACATATGAGCCAAATGAGGAACTGATTAAGACTAACTCTGTTAATGTGGTTTAATGTGGTTAAAGCTCCAAAACAGGTTACATGTTTTCCTCTTTTTAGAGAGCTGTATCAAAATAAGTCCCTATGGAAGTAAAATCACTGTATCAACAAGCAGAAGTAAAAGCAACAAATCAACCATTTTCTGAATCCAAAGACATTTCAGGAGTAGGGGAAACAGCATAACCTTTGATACAATCTTATAGTGTATCACATAATGCAGTCATTGGTGGGAGAGAGGCCAAGGCAAGAAAAGTGAGAGATAAAACTACAGCTGAAGCCCTGTAACAAGTGTTAGCAAAGAAATAATATTGTAGGAGAAGCAGGTTACAGGGAGAGATACATGCAGGGTAGAGTGGGAAACGCATATAATAATGCAAGCCTTTATTTATTTAATTTTAATTATTATGACTGTGGATAGTTACTGTTCCGAATATATCCTCTATCCAAATAATCTTAAAAAGTAACAGAAAGGGGATGAAGCTTTCAGCAAGTAAAACCCCAGATGAGATCTGATCTTACAAAGGTGATAACTGGAACCAGGAAGATTATATGGTATTATGAAAGAGAGAAAATAAAAATACATTAAAAGGATAAATTATTTAGTGATTCTGTAGCCAGTATGAGTGTCTGAATAGCTCTCAGTGGCAAGTGGGGGCTGTCTTGGAGATCTGCAGGGAGTTTATCTCACAGTTAGTTTGAATAGATACAGACTTGAATTATGCCACAACCACCATCAAGAGCTGAACAAACCAGCTGTGCTGTGACCACCCAGTGTGGTCAAAAAGAGATACTGGGAGTGCAGCTGAACCATCCTCCACAGCTGATTTTTGGCTGGTTAACAGCTGAACCTACAGATTTTTTGCTACGCTCTACTTTGTGAATTCTGGCAGTCCTGACCTCTTGTTTCCAACTCCTGCCCCTGGGTTGTACCTCGGCTGTCACTGGCAGGTTGGGCTGTCCCTCAGGGTGGTCACTCATGCTTGTACATCATTCTAATGAACTGCTCCCAGCCTACAGAGTTAAAAGGGAACATTTGTAGTATTAGTCTATAAAGTCTGACTGACATATGTCTTCCTTGAGCCTAAAGCCTCTTAACTCCTGCCTAGGTAGTTTCAGGAGCTGTTAGAGAAGAGGTGTAAGACCAAGAAGGGCAGAGGAGCACGGGGTGGCTGTGGGGGATGTGGCCAGCAGGATTCCCTGAGTGTGCTCAGCTCTGGAGCAGCTGCACCAGGAGCAGCTGGGCTTGGGCGGCAGGAAGGTGCAAGAGCAGCTGCTGAGGCAGGGTTAGTGGGGTTGTGTTGGGGGCTTCTTTGAAAGAGAAGTGGGATGGATTTGGCATTTGACTTTTCTGGATTAAATGCAGTGTGTTCGCTGAGCTGATTGATCATTTTGTGTATTTCTTTGGGTATTGTTCTAAAGGCTGATTACAAAATTGCTGAGGAGGGATATTGCTGTTAGCACAGCACTCTGCTTCTCAAACTGTGTGGTCTGACCAGTGTGCTTTGTGCCTTTGTTGCTGCCTAAAAATCTATTTTGCCTAATCTTCATTTTAAAAAACCCAAAAACAACCCAAAGCTGCCTAAATGTAATGTAAGCAGGACAGTTCTGGATAGAGAGACAGAACAGGTTTGTTCCCTCTATCCTGAGCTTCTCTACTGTCAGCTTCTTGCTCATAGGACGTACCTGAGGCCTCTCTGCTCTCTTATTTCTGTTATTGTGAAAACAGCTCTGTGACTGAGACAAGCTCTTAGAAATTTGATTAATATGTTTTCTTTCCCTTTTCTTCTTAAGAAAGTTTCTCAGTACTGGTCAGCTGTTAGCAGTGGGCTTCAGTGGCTGAGTACTGCAGAAGTAACCCTGCAGGTGGAAAATACGAGGTGGAAAAGATGAGGAATTCTTTGAGTTCACTGTGCTTCTTTAACAGTAGCAAAGACAAGAAGTGTTGTCTCATGTGCTGTGGGATGCTGTCTGCAGAAACAGGGAAGCCCTTGTTCCAACCACTTTGAAATTGCAGAGAAAATCAGGCTAGACATTTTCTTTGCTGGCTGCACAATGTATTTGAGCCTGCAGTTATGTTAGTTTGTATTTGTCTTTTAGAGCATGTGGGTTGATGTAGTGATTAATTTTAAGATATTACAACTGAGTTTCCAGTACATAAAGAAGAAAGCATATGGGATCAGTAATTGTATGTGCATGTCTGTAGGCAAGTGTAGAAAGATGTTGACTGGTCACTTTGAATTAAGGAGTTAAAAAAACTATGACAGGCAAAAAAAATCCCCCATAAATGGAAAAACCCTCAGGGGTACCTAGAAACACAAGACTGTTCTTTTTCAGCAGACTGAAATCTTCTACGTTCTGTGTCTGGATTCCATCTGAGAACCAAGAGAAGGCAGCCATGCCTTGCAATGGAGGGAGCCCAAAATAACTGGAGTATTTCCTTCTCTTTCCTGTATTATATACCAAGTTCACTGTATCACTAGTGGGCTCTGGTAATAAGCTAGGGACACAGTGAAAGCTACAATGTCTCAGTGACTTGCAGATAACTCTGTGGTCTTGTATTCAAATTCTACAACATGCTTCTGCAAATTACTGGCACGAAGAAAAGTAGAGGTCTTAGGCTTCAGATTATTCAACTGAAATAATTCATTAACTACCCATGAAAAGAGTCATGGTAATTTCTTTAAAACAAAATCCCCTCTCTGATCAACAACAGAATACTTGCTTTCATAATAAAGGTACATGGCTTATGACTGAGGAAGTTGGCACTGGGACAGGAGGAATTTAGGGAATGCACTGTAGTTTGATCAATGGCAAAATGGTGAGAAACTGGTGGGCTGGTTTGCTCTTGTGCTCACTGAAAATCCTTATCCTTTCAAGAACACAAGGCCTAGGAATGGAGTAACTCAACTACAAGCAGAGGGGAAGGGAAAAGTTAAAGGCATGGCAAAATAGAAATGGCAGAGGAGAATGCAATGTCTGTCCTAAGGACACTTTCCAACACAGATCAATTGTCACACGTGGTGTTCCTGTGCTGCCATTACAGCTAACTCAGCCTCTATTTGCTGGTGAGGGATGCTGTGCTTTAGCCTGGTGTAGGTAACTGACAGTGCTGAAGTCTGTTGTTGGTGTTGTGTGGTATGACACACACCCAGCCAAGTGTTCACCCCTTGTGTGACCAGCATCCAGGTCAGAGAGATGCTCCTAATGTGAGGGGCATCTGTGGGTTTTGGGGGTGTCTAAAGTTGTGCTGACAGCCTTGATTCTCTCCTGTAGAGAAATGGCTGGATGCAGGAAGGATTAACCAAGTTAGTTTCTATGGAAACTCAGACATTTTTGTATTCAAGAGCTCGTGGCTGTCAGTTACATCACTACAAAGAGGTGTTTTACGCAGATAGTGATATTTTCTTGTGCATCAGCTCTGCTCAAAATAAACTCGAGCTTGCTGGTGTCGGGTATCCAAATCTGTTTAGCTTACTGCCATATGGACAGGTGGCTCGAGCTTGGTGGGGGTCCCATGCTTTCTTAGAAGTGTGGAATAATTTAGACTGGAAAGAAACTTGGGAGGTCTCTAGTCCAACCTGAAACCTTCAAAATCGGGTCAGGATGTGGAGAGCCTTGTCTAGTCAAGTGCAAAATCTCCATCCTTGTCAGTAGTCAGAAAACTGATTAACCACCAGATTTGTTTTCTTCTTTTTAGCTGTCTGAATTTTTCCCCAGCAATTTGTGACACTTGCCTCTCATCCCTGGCATGGTGTACTACAAAGGAGAGTTTGGCTCTACATTGTCCTGTGCCCATCAGGTGTCTTAAAAAATGTCAACTGGCTCTGCCCTTATTCTTTTTGCCCTGTACTGAACAAAATACTGCTCAGTATTTTGAATACTGAACACTGTTCCTGCCTTGCAGGTGCTCGTATCTTCTTGTAAGTGCTCCTGCCCTGTATGGCTCCTCCACTGAATTCTCATGTCTTTCTTTCAGTAGAGAGCTCAAAACTGGGCACAGTATTCCAATTTTTTTGGGATTATGAGTGCTCAACAGAGTGGGAAATAATAATTTCACATGACCTACTGGCTGTACTCTGGCTAACACAACCCAATATGAAGCTGGACCCCACTGGAGAAATCATATTCAACTAGCTGCTCATCAGGACCCCCAGGGCCTCTCCTTCCAAAGCTGCCTTGCAGCCAGGTTTGTCTCCTACCTGCTGTGACATCTGGAGTTCCTCTTACCCAGCATGGCTTTGCTTTTGCTGTTAAAAATGATGTAGCTCCTCTTGGTCCCCTCTTAGGGCTCTTTCTTGCAGGCCATATGCATCAGAGCTTTTCCTTGACACAGAACAGCCAGTGTGGTGTGCTGGTTGGGATCCAAACACATTAGGCCCTTAAAAGTCTTAATGCATTGGAGAAATTTGAAAATCTGTGCCCTAAGACTTCCCACTCCTTCATCTCTCCCTAGGGAGCAACAAGGATTAGGATTTAAAGCAGGCCTCAGCTGCAAGGCTGACAAGACAAGATACAGGAGCAAAATGCTAGTTCTGCTGAGCCCTGGGGGCTGCAGATGCCAGCAGGCAGAACCTGGCTAGGGACCAGGATTTTAATGGGGCAGGGGACACACAAACAAACACATCAGCTAAGTCAGGAGTGTGCAGAAAGGGGAGGCAGCTGGGTGCCTGCCAAAAGAGTTGGGAAAACAAATGTGATGCCACAAACAATGTAAAATGAAAAGCAAAACTATTGTTCATTCTAAGTGGAGTGCAAATACCAGAATAATTCACCAACGATGTGATAATTTGTAATGGGCACTTGTGAGACTGCTACACAGGAGACAATTGAGTTCATGTTAGTGTACACAAGACTTAAGCCACTTTCATGCTTTTTCAAGGAAAAGGGAAGAAAGGTAAAGGGAAGGCAGAAGCTTTTATCAGTAGCTCTTCTTTCAGAAGCCCTCTATGTATTCACCACTGTGCAAAAATAAATATTCTAAAATACTCCATTTTAGGAACCTTCTACAAATACAAGAAACAACCCAACCAACTCCTTTTGACCGAGGTCCCCACAGAAAGAAAGAAAGGATGATATCTGGTATTATATCGTATCTCAGCATTATTTTTGAGCACTCAAACGATGACGTGCTTTTGCCTGGTCTGTACACACAGTCTTCCCTTACATCACCAATGGAAATAAGCAGGAACATGCTCTGAATTGACTTTCTGAGCCATTTTCAGTTTCTAGCATTAGTAGTATACTTGAAATGTGGGAGGAAACCAAAGGGCATGGCTTGGGAAACAGCTTTTGCAAACTATGCTGTCTCACAAACTTTGGCATTCATTCCTTTCAGCAAACACCTGGGGGTTTTTGCTTTTCCCCCCCCAAACCCATTACAAGTTATTTCTAAGACACATCCAGAATAAAACACCTCATTTAAAATGTACATGACAACACCACCATTTAGTATATCTATATTTAAATAAATGGATATTTTAAATAAATGCATATTAAAAATATTTTTCCTCCCATGAATAGTACAACCTAATAAAGATGAGCTTTCTAATCTGTGTTTTGCCTTATCTGTAACAGATTTGCAACTTACCCACATTTACAGATCTGTAATGTTTTCTGCTGTGTAATTTTTGTGTAATTTATAAATTAGCCAATATGCTCAAAGAATTTTGAGAAACTCAGGTAGCTGCCAAGATTTGAACCTGATTTATTGAATTGCTTAAACCACATCATGACTTTTAAAGTATTCTAAAAAACAAGGAGGAAAAAAATTAGAAAGTAGTTATTTCTATGCCAAACACAACACTTAAATGACCTGGAAGACAGCAAGGGCCTCTTGCAGCACTTTCCAGCTCCAGTTTCTCACGAACATGAATAATTTCATATTATTCACCACATTAATTTTGTTCTGGCAGGCTTCTGTGGGGTTCTAACCCATGGCTTTCTCACCAGTGACCCAGACGGAGCAGTTTTCTCTGCGGGGAAAGGTGACCTGGAATTGCACAGCGCTCAGTGAGGCAGCCTGGCTGCAGAGCAGCCCGAGAGAAGAGGCCAAAGCCAGGCCGGGCACAGTTCTGGTTTTCCTTTCTGCTGCGGGCTCACGGTGCTTTACAGGCCCGACCCCCGCCATGGCCGCTCCTGCTCGCCCCTCCGCTGCGGGCAGCCCAGCCGGGTCCGCGGGGCCGNCGCTGCCGGGCCGGACTACATTTCCCAGCGAGCCTCACACCGAGCAGGCAGATCCCGCGGGAGTCGGCGGAGTCGCGCCGGGACTTCATTTCCCGCGATCCCCCGCGCGGCGGAAGCGGCGGTTCCGCGGCGGAGGCCCGGGGCAGCGGCGGGAGGCGGCGGCGGCGGCGGGAGGCGCTCCCGGGGGCGGCCATGGACGTGACCGGGCCCGAGACCGACTGGCGCAGCACCAACTTCCGCCAGAAGCTCGTCAGCCAGATGTGAGTGAGAGCCGCGGGCTCGCTGCTGGGTAGGCCGCGCGCGGGCCTCGGCTGCGGCCGCCCGCGGGGCCGTGTCCCTGCCGTGTCCCTCCCGTGTCCCTGCCGTGTCCCGCCGTGCCCGCTCCTCTGCGAGCCTTTCCGGCCCTGCCCTGGCTGGCTTCGTGCCCGCTCCCCGGTGTCCCCTCTCCTGAGGGGCCCTGGTCACCAGGATTTGCCCAGACCCTGTGCGGGGTAACCGGGACTGTTCTTTGACTTAATTTTTCCGATCTCCTCCTCTTTCACTTTCCTTTTCCCCAGCAATGCCGGCTTCCTACCCTGCTTCACACCGTCTGTTTTAGGGCTTTGCTTTTGCCAGTGTCCGTGATGTTGTGAAATTTGGCATATTCAGCCCTATGAGAATCACTGCTATGGGCTTGTGTCTGACTTTCGGGGCCAAATATGAAATAAGAATGCTGGTGGTTTAATGTGAAGTTCAACTCGTTGGCTTTTCAGCTTTCCTGTGTGAAACAATTGTTTTCCTTGAATTACTTTGCTGCTCTGCAGGCTTTTTCTGGTTTTGGAAGGCTCTTCTGCCCTGTGCAGGCTGGTGAGCACAGAAGTGAAAGCGCTGTTCATTGCTTATAAAGGAATGTTGGAGTGCTAATTCAGGTGCACTTGGAAAGCTTGATATTCCCTTGTTGATTTTAAAATTCAATACCTAAAACTGGACTATTTTTTAATGACATAAGAGTAGTTTGAGTGTTTGTGGGTTTACTACAATTCGGGTGCTGAGTGAAGAGTTTTCCAGAGTGCAGCTGTTGCAGTATTCATTGAAGGAGCATGATGGTGTTTGTCTGTCAGAGCCATACAGACTTTCTTGGTGCTCACAACGGATCTTTCACTTTCTAAACTTTCTGTAAAGTCATAATCTTGTTAGGTTAATCCCTTACTTCCTCTCCTGTTCTTCTGCTGCTTTGTCAGAAGAAGCAAACAAAAGTGCCCTTGAATGCTGTGTAGCTTTGAGGAAATAAACAAGAGTAAGCACTCAAACCTAACACAATAAAACTCTGAGTTTGTACTTGCCCTGCAAACTCTCATGTTTTTTCTTTAAGCAGCAGACAATGCTCATAAACGTTTCAATGGAAGTGTACAACAAGGGATTAAAAAATTACTACTACTGACCAAAAAATCTTTGAGGTTGATGCCAAATGAAGAGATGACAATAATCCTAACCTTGTAATAAATGCCCTTTATTCATTTTCTTTTACACAAGTGCACAGATGTCTCTGTATGATTCGTGTGCTTTTTATTACAGATGTAGTGACAGTCTTTTTTTGTCACTCCCTTGCACTCCATCCAGTTTTACAGGATGGATCAGATATTCGTGTTCCTGGCCTTGTTTTGAAAAAGCAAGCAGAACTGTTAGTGGGATGAGTTGTTACAGTGACTGCAGCAGACTTTTTTAAGCAATTATTGTGTGTTAGATGTCCAAAACCAGCCTGGCCTGGCTTCATGTGGCACTTGGAATAAGATGAAGCTAGCCAGAAGTAGAGTTTGTTGAATGAGGAATAAAAGCAATGCACTTGCTAAAAAACCTTGAGCTTTCTATGCAACAAGTTCCTGTTTCCTTCCAGAACCTCCCAGCTTTGTCATTAAAGGCTGACATAGTAGGTGGAAGAGGGAGGTAATTAAATATCTTGTGAATCATCTGAAAGTTTTTATAATCTGTGGGAAGGTTGTTCCAAGGAGTTAGGGAAATACAGGAAATACATATAAATGTATGTATATCTTCCAGTTATCCTGCAACCATGAGGTGATACTTGTCAAGATAAATGTTAACACTTGGTCTTGAACATGAAAAGCATGAAACCATTCACATAACTCATTTAGAGTGCCTCTTTATAGCTGCTGGATATAGTGTCTCAATTGGTTGCAATTCCATACTTAGGTTTTCATTACAACACTGAATTGAGGTTTCCTGGGTTTTGGCTTTGTTTTTCAGGAGTGATGTTGTGTGAGTGACCATTTCAGTGTGGGCAGTGGGTATCCTGAGGAATGGGTCAGTGCTCCATGTGCAGGATTTGGTTGTGGACATTTGGGAGAACAGTGCTTCTGATGTGCTGAGAGGCCTCTGCCAGCACTGGGCTCTGTGGGAAGCAGAAATTCCATACTGCTGCAGGACTGAGGCAGCCTGAGAAGCACCTTTGGCTTCTCCCAGGGTGTTCCAGGAGTCAGCAGTGATGTGGGAGTGTGGATATATACTTCTGCTTGCAGGGCACCACTTTGTCCTGGCCCTTACAGAGAGCCAGTACACACTGGTGCCTTGGGAGTCTCCCTTCTAAAGGCCTTCCTCAATGTATTTTTGGATATTGGTATTGCCTGAAGGACAGATCTGATCTGGGCTGTAAGCTCGGTCTGTGGCTGTGTCTGGCTCCTGCCCTGAGCTGCTCTGAGGCTGTGTTAGAAGGGAATTGTGCTGCCTGTGGGAATGGGATGTAACTCAGGTGGTGTGATGGTCCCTGGCTTTGGGAGGTGTTTCAAGGCCCTGAAGCTCTTTGTCCTGGTGTTTCACTGGAGCAACTGATTCACAGAGTCATGGTGGGGACTGGGCTGGGAGCTGGGGCAGTTTTGAAGGAGAACATGTTCTGCAAGATTTTTCTGTTAGACCAGCTAGCCTGAGTGAGAGGTTGCACATATTTGGGCTGGAAACAAGCTTCTTGAGAGTGGAGGGGGAATTCCTAAAGCTGGTGTGGGTGCTGAACTCTTTGTCTTGTGAAACCACAACTGTGAGTGTTCTGCATGAAATCAGAAAGGCAGAATTTTAGTGCACATCTACATATTTACTAATGATACTTCTACTAAGTGCTTACAAGGCAGAGGAAGGTTGAATTGGTTGGTATCATCTAGTTCCCAAAGTTTTGTGTAGAGTTGGGTGTTCTGCAAGGAATGTGCTCTGTGCTAAAGCCATGACCCTTTTTTAGCTGACTTCCCTAGTCTTTTAATGTAACTGGTTTTATGTTGATTGCAGTTAAATGTGTGAACAAGGAACAAGTTGTGTGTTTTTGTTTCTACCTAGTCTAAACCTTTATTGGAATGCTAACAGATAGGACATGGAGAGCTTGGAGTGGCATTTTCAGTAATGCAGATGTAGTCACAATAGTACATCTTTCATGTTCTATAGTATCAAGAGGAAATTATCTGTATAAAAGCAAATACTTTCTTTGCTGTGGATTTTTTCTGAGTTCCTGATACCACAGTGATCACTGTATCACATCCACTAAGTGCTACTTACGTGTTACTTTCTTTAGTTGCCTTTGTGCAATCTTTGTCTTCTCTTTTTGTCTGCTCAGTTTTCAGTGCTCTCAACATGAAAGGCACTGTCATTGTACTGGAACTGGAAAGTTAAGGAGGATTCAGAGTAGTGTGGATTTAGAGGCAGCCTTTCCAAAAAGGAAAGCTGGAAAAAAAAGGGACTTGTTAATAGAGAATTGGATATAGCTTCTTCCTCCACAGCAGAGCTCCTTTATGAGCAGTTCACTTCAAGGCTTGTTTGCCCATGGAGGAATAGTTACTCTGCATTCAGGTTAAGTGAGCTTTATACATGAGCAGCATTGTTTTGGTGGCTGCCAGGCCCCACAGACAGGTTCTCATGAGAGCCTTCCAGCAGGTACAGTGTTCCACCGTGTTCTGGGTTAAAGGCTGCAGCAGTTCAGCTCTCAGCTGCTGTTTCCAGGTAAGGCTGGGAGTTGTGGCAGCCTAAGCTCTTGCATTTTAAGGCTGTAGCATCTGCTCTTCTCTTCTGAGACTGTCATTGAGTTAATGCAGAAAGCTGAACCTGTTTACTTCTTGTGCAAGCACCATTCCTGCTGCATAAAAGGTCGTAGAAATTCAGGGGAAATAAAACAGTAGTGCCTCTTCAGAGGGGCTGAAACTTCCAGGGGTCACTGCCCTGACGTGCATTTAATGTAGGGTAGCTGCTTGTGCAAGGCAGTCACCAAGAAATAACTTTGTGATATGTTCATTACAAAGTGAAAGTATTTCCTGATCACTTCCTTGTGGAATTTATGCTGTAACTGCCAGGCTGCTTTAAAAAAGAACAGGTTTTACAGGGAATTTCTGAGCATGACAATGCCTAGAGCATTGGAATAGGGCTTCACCTGTCTGAACTCCTTGTTTTAGGATGTCTTTCTTTGCATGTTCCATAGTTGAATTGGTTGCTGCTCTTTGATGTGTTGAGAGTGCCCCTTCTTTTCCACTCATGTGCCCTCCCACCCTGCCCATCTGCACCTCTGTACCTCTGTCCATAATAAATGCTCCCACTCATTGTCCTCACTCACTGCTCAGACCTCTGTGCCTTTAGGCAACCTTTTTTTGTTTTATTCTTCCACCTCATGGTTAGAGAATTCTTTCAGAAAATCCTGATGCTAGGAAGCTCAATCTCATTGTTTGCCAAACATGGGTTACATTAATCCTGTCGTTCAGCTTTCCTCAAATAAACAAGTCCGGGTATTTTGTCAAAATAATACATCAGGCAGTAAAATGATGACTTGTTTAGCAGTTGGTCTTGAGTTTCTGCAAAGAATATTTGTGTTGCCTTTGAGAAATTAGTTGGTTTTTTTCTCCATTATTTAAGAAACTTTATAGAGTGGCAGTTTTAAGTAGTATGTGGTGGTGGTTTGGTTTGGTTTTTTTTTTTTTTTTTTTTGTTTTTTTTTTTGTGTTTGTTNGTGATGGGTATTTGGGTTTTTTGTTTGTTTTTAACCTATAAATGAGAGGGGGGCAAAAAGCTGTTTCACAGACCTTTCTAACTACAGGAAGTATTTTGCAATGCCCCCAATTAACACCCAGCCTTGTTTTTTCCTCTTTTATTTTTTTCAGTGATGAAGCTATGAGGAAAGCTGGTGTTGCCCATAATAAATCTAGCAAAGATATGGAGAGCCATGTGTTTATGAAGGCCAAAACAAGGGTAAATCTCTTTTTGCTTCCAGATGTTATTGGGTGTCAAAAGAAGTTTGGAACAAGTTGCAGAAATAGCAAAGCCAGTGCACTTAAGAATACAGTTATTTGAAATTTTGATTTATATGTGCTTCTTCTTTTACCTTGAGGGGAAAGGAGGAATTCTGCATCCAAGAGATGCATCAAACTGGCCCTAGTGCAAGACAGCTTTGCTGATGCTGCAGTGTTTCATGCATGTGTGGAGCCACACTTTTCCTGCCTGAATATTTGTGTGTAGTGAATTGCATAGAATTTCCTTCATCTACAAGGTAGCACCATTCAGTTTGGGGGTTGGAAAAACCTAGCACATCAATGAAAAGGCTGTCAGGAATAACCCCAAGGGAAGAGCCGTGGTCTCTGTCAAAGTCTGGCTATCTGCACTCTTATCAAATTATAAACTTCTTCCCTGGAGCTGTGTTATGAGAAATTGGATCCTGTTGCTGTCTCCAAACGAGCCATGTTTGAAATAGAACTTGTCTTGGTGAAAATGTTCAATGCTGATGTCACAAATCTGCTCCCACTGTTGGCTCCTTCCTGGTGAGTTGTTTCATGGGCAGGAAGGCTTGTCTCAGCCCTCTGCAACTTCCTACAAATTATGAAGCACACGAACAAAATATTTCAAAGAATATTTGTTTTTTCACTTCTGACATTTCTGTCATGTTAGTTTTTCGAGTTATTAATTTATTTGTATTTGTAATATGAATCTAGCTTTAAGGAGTTACTGTAGTACAAATGTGACATAAGTCGAGGACTTAAATAATTCCATGTGCAAAGTAAGCAGGTTCTGTCCTTACAAAAAAGGAATTATGGTGGGTAAGAAGTGGAAAATATATGTTGGTTTATGTTTGCATATTGTGGTCCTTGTTAGTGTGGCTGTCAGGGAGGTTCTTTCCTGTGAATTTTGTGGTTGTTTGGCGTTCTTTTACTGTCAACCACAATCATCTATTAGTAAAAATATTCCTAATTCATAAACAGACTGTTTTTTGGAAGTGAACTGCTCTGAAAAGCCCACAGACATTGTAAAGTAAAATCCAGTATGTTGAGGAAGAATACTGAAGAACTAGAAAGTAATGGTTATTCTGTTTTCATTTCTTATGCTAAAATACTCATTTTTCACCTCTAGGAGGAGTATCTTTCTCTTGTGGCCAGGCTTATTATCCATTTCCGAGATATTCGTAAGTAATTTTTTAGTTTTGGTTTTATTTTCTTCTCAATCATAGTTACTCATTGAATCATCATAAAAAAAAAAAAAAGGCAAATTTTAGGGCTTCTGTGTGTGATTCTGCATGTGATTCTTAAAAAGTTGCTTTAAAAATCTTCCTGTAGTATGCATGCCTAATTTATAAATACTATTTCTTTTACACATCATCTGTAATTGAAAAGTATTTGACAAATTATTTAAACTTGCAACTTTTCCTCCTTCCTAATTTTTTCTGTATCTTTGCCTTCTTTCCATTTTTTATATAGCATTCTGATTACCAAATTGGCTTAGGTTAACGTATTTTATTAGAGCCATAGTAGATAGTGGGTTTTTAAAATTTATTTTTAAAATTGTGATGTGAATATATTTCTTGTAGAGAGTATATCCAAAGGGTCAATGTGACAATATTAGCAAAGATGATTAATTGTTTTTTCTTTGCAGACAATAAGAAATCTCAAGCCTCAGTCAGTGGTAAGAGTTCCTTTTCTGTTGTTGTTTTCTTCCTTCCCCTGTACTCTCAGTTTCTAAATAGAACAGGTTAGAAATCAGGGCTGTGGTTACTAAGAATAAAGCATCTGTATATTCCCTAGCTGGGCTATTAAATGCTGCTGGAGTAAAGGAAGGGCAGCATGACAGAGCTGTTCAGTGCTGAGGGTGAGAGGCTTGGCCAGTGCTTTGGATGGAGCACAGCAGACTTGTTTGTTCCCCTGCGTGTACTTTGGGTAGCTCACAGCAATAAGATTCATGAAAGCATGAGAGAGATTGAAAATAATCAGCTGCTGAGCAGCCCAGGTTCCTGGCTGTTGCCAGCTGTGGCTTCCCCAGGTGTTGCACCAGAAGTATTTGTGGGGCCATTTGGTGAGCTTAGATCTGATCCTGGCTTCTGCCTCTGTGCTAATTCTCACTGCAGTGGATCTTAGGGACATAGTATGGTCCTGTGGTTTTATCCCTCTGTAGGGCAAATATGCAGTCTGGGTTTGATTAACATCCAGTCTAGACTGCTGGAAATTATTTTATAAGTATTCTTAAGAAAGAATAATGTGGTTCTGTACCTGTACCTGGTTAATATTGCTTCTGCACCCCGTGCTGTGTTTTGACCTCTTGAATTGTCTTTCTCTCTTTAACTGCACTTTTCTGTGCCCAGGATTCAGATTCTGAAAACTGTCTGGAAAGGCATTGAATTTATTCAGTGCATAATAACAGTGATGTTAGAGGGAGAACTGTATAACATCCTCTGGTCTGAGCATTGCTTCTCTGACTTCTCTGAGGAGGAAGATCCACAGTTGGACTCTCTTGGTTTTTGAGGTTAAAAGCTTTATATCCTCACGGAGTTTTGTTGGCAGCTTGTTTTGACTTGTGTACAAAGTTGGAGATGGCTAATAAGTTCCTTTTCTCTGATGTATTTAAAATCTGTGTGGAGCTTCACAACAGTGGAGCACTTTAACTCATCTCTGCTGTCTTTACAGAGAGGCAGAGATGTGCTGGAAGCCTCCCAGGCAGGACAGTGAATCTGAGTTTGTCAGGGTATTGGATCTAGTCATGGTCTGAAGTTGCCAGATAGAGAGTGGATGATGGAGAGCAGAGGATTCTGGAAAAGCAATTCATGGTTGGCTGCATATCAGTGTCTGTTTTCTTTGCAGATCCGATGAATGCCCTGCAGAATCTAACTGGGGGTCCCACAGCAGGGGCGCCTGGGATGGGCATGGCTTCCCGAGCTCAGGGGGCTCCAATGAGTGGGATGACAGGCCTTGGTCCAATGGCACAGCAGATGAGTCTCCCAGGGCAGCAGCAGCCTCCTGGAACCTCAGGAATGGCCCCTCATGGGATGCCTGGTGTCTCTACAGCCACTCAGCAGAGTAAGTTCAGTTCAGTTCGCTTCAACCACTGAAGTTGTTAGATCAACTTTTCAGTAATAAGTCCTTTCCCCAAGGAAAAGGTGCTGAAGAGATGTCATACTTCTGGCTGAGTCAGCCAAGTGAACTGGGGAAAGAATTGATTTCAAGTACTGCTACCTAGTTGGTTAAATGTTTTCCTTAGTATAGCCAACAACAGGGTAGCTGTTGTATGAGCAAATTCTTCTTTCATCATGTCATCTTCAGAACATTGTTTTTGTTCAGCTCACCTCTGTTTTCCATGGTACGGTGCTTCCTGCTGGGGACCTCGGTGCACATTTCTTCCTGCACATTTTTATCCTCTTTACTTAGGTTGCTGACTCAATGGAGGCAGAGTGAATGACCAGTTGGTAGTACAAAGTGTGATTAATTCTGCTGTTAATGTGCCCCATCTGTTTGAGGAAGCAAAAGTATATACTGCTAAGGAAGGACAGTAAGCAATCTCACATTATTTGGGTATGGTGTTCTAAGTACAGTCTGTCTTCTCTTCAGCCCAGCTTCAGCTTCAGCAGATAGCTCAGCAGCAGCAGCAGCAGCAGCAGCAATTCCAGCAGCAGCAGGTGGCCCTGCAGCAGCAGCAGCAGTTCCAGGCCCAGCAGTCAGCCATGCAGCAGCAGTTCCAGGTGCAGCAGCAGCAGGCGGCGGCCGCTGCAGTGGCGCAGCAGCAGCAGCAGCAGCAGCAGTTGCAGGCTGTCCAGCAGCAGCAGCAGCACATGCTGAAACTGCAGATGCAGCAGCAGCAAAACCAACAGCAGGTGATGACAAACAGCTACCGTGGCAAATGTGGTGATCGGTGTGCTAGTTTGAAAGCAAACCAGTGGGAGATCCCAAGTCAGAACTACAATTTAATAGGAAAATTAAAATAAAAGGTGGTAGTACAAAAACACTGACAGAGTCAGAATACCACCTGACACCCTGTGGGTCAGGGTGTTGGTGGCAGTCCCATTAAATGGTGGCTGCTCCTCCTGCAGTGACAGATGTGGTTCTGTTGAAGCAAGGGTGGAGTTTTCCTCTGAAGGTCCAGTGACGGTGTAGATGGGCCTGGCCCTCATTTGGGAATCCAGTGGAAAAGAAAGCTGCTCCTCTGGGAATCCAGTGGAGAAGAAAGCTGCTCCTCTGGGAATCCAGTAGGAAAAGGTTGCCTGTGGTGTTTCAAATCTCAGATTCTATCCAGTAGGAACGCTTGGCTCCTCCCCATGGGCAGAGCATCTCCCAACGGGATGATGTAATTTTATCAGTCATGCAGTGACACTCAATGGCCCATTAACAGAAGACAGGCCCCTGGGGGGAGGATGGGTTGTGGAGGAGATCAAGAACACTGTTCTACCTGGTTTTAACAGATGGTAATAGATTACATACTTTTGCATTGTAACCTAAGACAATCAGTTACTTGCCAGGTGAGGCTTGGCTTGTGTGGAAGTATCAGTTCTGCCTGTTACTAACACATTTCCACTTTAGGTAGGGCTTCAGGTTAGATTGGCAAGTTAATTGTCAGCAGTATATTACATGCTAGAGGAAAGGCTTTACAGATGTTTTGTTGCTTTCTGCTGTCATAGCAATAGAGAATTAAAATCTTTGTCTCTTTAGAAATGCCAGGATAGTCTTTCATTCTGACAGAAATTGGGAAAGAACAGCTCTTGAATTACTCTAGCAATAGTGGCTCTTTTGTCATTGTGTGAATGACATTTTGTCACTGTGTGAATAATGTGTTGCCACCTTAAAAAATGTGTGTATATATATACACATGTGTGAGTATATATGTCATCCTTAGGTACAAAAGCAGGGGAGGAAACTTCAGCTGTCATATTCTTGTGGAGTTTTTGTTAAGGGGTGATCACATTTGAAAAACTGTGTCTGAGCCCATTTGTACAGGAGAAGCTGATGAACTTCACCTTTGTTTTTAGAAGTTACAGGAAAGCTTGTAATATGGAAATACAGGCTATAGCACTATTTAGGGCTGAGATATACAAGGGATGCGTGGATAAAAAGGTTAGGCTTTCCCTTTGGGCTTAAAACATCAATCTGATGTATTAGGATTCTGTTTACTTTGGTTTTTGCTATAAAAGTAAGTCTGCTGTCACACTGCTGGAAGCTTTAACATCCTGGTTTTTCCTGCTTTTCAGATGCAGCAGCAGCAGCAGCAGCAGCAGCTGCAGCGGATTGCTCAAATGCAGCAGCTGCAGGCAGCACAGGTCATGCAGGCCCAGCAGCAGCAACAGCAGCAGCAGATACCACAACAACAGATACAGCAGCAGCCACCTCAACAAGTCATGCAACAGCAGATGCAACAGATGCAGCAGCAACAACAGCAGCAACAGCAGCAGCAGCAACAACAACAGCAGGTTGCTCAGGCACAACAGCCTCAACTTCCACCACAATCCCAGCCTCAACCCCAGCCCATGGTATCTCAGCCTCAGGCAATCTCAGGACAAATTCCCAGTCAGGTTATGCCTGTTACTCTCACACCACAGCAGTTAAAAGCTATGCAGGTAAGGGCTAGTGGCCAGCTGATTATTGACTTGTTATGACCACCTGGAGAAATAAAAAATAGATCTGACTTTTGCTAATAATGAAGTAGGAAAACCATAACTTGTTAAGAGCTCTGCAGTTAGCAAGTTATGAGTACAGGGTGTTTAAAGGTTTATATCTGGGCCTGCCAGTAGAGAACAGTTTTGTACCTAAGAGCAAGAGTTCTGGAAATCTGTGAAAACCATTAATGCAGCTGGTATTTAAAAAATTAGTTTCTTGTCTCACTCTTGAACGGACAAGTGAAAAAAAGAAACATACCCTGGTTAGAGAAAAATTACCTCTGTGCTGTTTGCTTTTGTAGAACATGAGCAAGTACTTTGAAGTGTTCTAGACTGCAGGCAGTGTTAGCTCTCTACCTTGCTGGCTTTGCTTCTGCTGCCATGTTGGGAGGTTTTGGTCACAGTTTAATGTGCTGATTGTTCCTGCCTTGAAGAGAAGGTGGACAATACAATAGTTTTACTTTGTTGAATCTCTTCCTGGGTCATCCTCTTAATGGTGCAGCTTTTTGAAGTGTTAGAGTCATTTTTATCTGGGCTGCATGGATTACTGTTGAGCCAAGGCTCAGACCTATTTTTCTTTGGGCCTTACTGGGGAGGAGTGTCAGCCACACTTCAGAGATGGATGAGTTGGCACCTCCACTTTGTGCTCCTACCAGCTAAGCTAGGAGTTGTTAAATGTCATGATTGTCACACTGACAGATGTAATGAATGTACAAACGTTTGCAGTGCTGGTCATTGGTAGGCTTGCCAAAAATTTAAGTATCTATTATTTTTATATATAAGATCTGATAGTAGAGGTAAGAAATTGCAAGAAGTTGTTGAGTTGGGTGTGCAGTCTGTGGGAAAACTATTCTAAATGTTTTAAACATGGGAACTTGTTTTCATTAAAAAACCTCAAAAACTTTAGTTTGTGAGGCTGGTCTTGTCTCTGAACCCCTTTTAATGAACATAGTGCAGGTACTATGGTACCTACTCAGGTATGTGTGTTTACTCTGGGTTTTGTTCTCATACTCTAGGTAAGAGCTCAGCTGGTCCAGCAGCAGCAGCAGGCAGCAGCAGCAGTGCAGGCAGCTCAGGCCCAAGCTGCTCAGATGGGAGCTTCAGGGCAGGTAAGGGCCCAGGGGCCAGTGTCACAGGTCACAGGCCTGTGGCAAGTGCATGCTAGAGACGAGCATGGAGTTGGGTTTCTGGTGGTTTCTGGTGAGGGGTCTGACATGGGTCATCCTCTGTATAAAGGGGATATGGTCTTCTCTGCTGTTTCTCCTTTGCCTGGAGTCAGAGGCAGGATTTCATTGCCAAGCTCTCTGTGCATGCTCTCTGTCCCAAGTAGGTAGGAGTGTTGCCTGTACTGACACAGGAATGCACATGAGTAAGATGGTCTCCTGTGGGCACACAACAAGTCTGACTGTTGGTACCTGGAGTGTATCACCTCTTCTTTCATTGAACTCTCTTAGGTGACTGCTTTGTTGTGTAAACTGATTTCTGTACTGTGAATCTTTGCCTGCTATCTTTAATCACATGTGGTTTACCTTCCATCTTCATGTATTGACTCTGAAAAAAATAGTATAGATGATGAAATCTCTCTGCACTCCCCTTTCAGTCCTTTCATCTTTCATTCTTCTTCTGAGTGAAATGGGCAGTAGATCTAGATGCTCTTGTTCTGGATGTGAATTGTGAAGAACAAATGGTGTGTGTCACAAGTGCAGAGTTACATTAAAAAAAGAAAAGTGCTGGGTGAAAGCTTGTTGTCTAACATGGTTTTTTTAATCCTGCAATGCACCTGCAGCCCCAGTGTTTTTTTCTTGATGTGTGTCTGGTATGAAGGAGACATGGGGAAAAAATGGGGAATGGCTTGAGCTGAACTTCTTATCCCATTTTCCACAAGAATATGAAAGTCTTTTGTGGCTTACCTCTGTAGTGTTTCATATTGAGGCATTTTACAGACATGGGTAAGTACAAATATCACCACTCTGTAGATGGAGAGAGAGGCAGACAGATGAAATGGGGCTGACTAGGACTAATGGCACAATTCTTTTTGTATACCCAGCCATTCCATGTTTTTCAAGCACCATTTTCCATTCAGTGCACAAGTAATTTTATAGATTCAGTAAGAAGCTTTTTATATGGACTGTGATAACAATTGCTTCTTCAATGTGCATCTCCCAGACTTGTATCAGGGATAGTGTCTTGTACCATGGTAACTCTCACTGGCCACATCCGTGTTGGTGTGGCCAAGTTCTGTTTCTGAATTGCTCCTTTGGCTTGTGTCAGTGTAACACAGGATGTAAAAGCTGAGCAGTGGTAAGTACAGCTGGGACAGTGCTTGCAGCAGTGCAGAATTCTCTTTCTACAGTTGAAATATTAATTAAAACTTGTTTGTTTCTTAAATAATTTCCAGGTGGGTGCTGCAGGGACTTAGGCTGACTGGAAGGAGACACTGACTTTTTTTCTTGTTACTGACTTTAATGGTGCTGTTTTCAACTCTGAAGCAGATGGATTGTGTTTATGTAGAGTCAGCTTCATGCTTGCCCCTTTAGTGACTTCATGTGCCAGTGGCTTAATAGCACAGTGCATTTGAAAAGCTTTGGGTGATAACATGGTTGACAGCCAGTTTTGTACTGCAGCTTTATCCAGGCCTGTGTAGTAAACTTGGGGATTGCTCTTTATCTACCACATATGGAGTTTGGAATATTCCACACACAGGCTTTACTCCACTTATGTTCATGCCATTGCAGGATGAGTCTACTAAAATGAGTCCACCTGCCACTATGAAGTCCAATAACTAAATGGGTTTCTAGGACTTACCTAAATATTTCCTGTATATAATATTTTTAAGATTGTGGCTGTATACAATATTGCAATGCAGCTTCAGTGTTGAGAGTGTGTAAGGATTTTCTTTATAAGAAGTCTCTTTTAAGGCTAGATTTTTGCTTTCTATTTAGAGCATTTTTAATAAATCTGCCTTGATTTCTTTATTTGGTTCAGGGAAGCTTTTTTATAAACAAACCCTATCCTAATCTTTCCTTGTTACATTTAAACTTAGTCTTTAAGGGCTTTCAAACTGGGAGTTTTGCTTGCTATGTCTGCATTTTTCCATTTCCATAAAGTTTCTGTAAATCCTTCCTGCATAAAAGTAAAAGCAGTCCCAGGTTTAAACATGGATTCATGTGAGAAGTTCTTCTCTGAAGTTATAGACACCACACAGGTCAGTGTTACCCTGCTCTGGTCCTTGTGAGCATGTAACTCACAGGGAAGCTCCTAGCAGTAATATCCTAGCAACCAAACACCTCCTCAAAATGCTTGCAGCACCAAGGAAAAAGATCTGTAATCAGCTGCAGTTAAGTATTAGTAAAGTTAAGTCGCTTTTGTGGTGCAGTCCCTTCAGGTGCTCAGAATGGCTGATGCTGATTGAAAATCTGAGCTGCCTTTGGTGCAGTGGCACTGTACATACATGTGCTCACCAGAAGCTGTGTACTTATGGAATGCTGAATGTTTGGATGTTAGAGAAAAGAAAGTTACAGGTTCTGGAGTCTATTTGTTCTATTCCACTTCATTTTTATCAAATAATGGGGTTTGTAGTTTACTTTGGAGGGAGAGCCTCTTCTTGCACTCTGATTTATCTCAATTTACACGGTCTGGAATTTTACCTCATAAGAATCAATTTCACTTGTGGAGGAAGATATGTCTTCAGTTAAAATCATTCTCAAAAGTACTAAAACATTTGTGGTTGTGTTCTTATTTTACAAGAAGAGTAACTCCTTTATGGACATACTGCTTTGGAACCCCCTTTCCTGACTCTTTTATCAAAGGGTCATGGGTTTTGTAAATATAAATGAGCTGGAGAATGGGGGAAAATAGCTTACTTTTGTTAAGAGAGTGGAATTGGTGTCATTTTATGTATGTATTTCCTTTCCAAAGCACACATTTCAAAAAACCCTAACCCAAAATTGTATGCTTGTGCACTTGTTTGCCCAACTACAATGCTACAAACAGCTGAAAGCCTTTGGAGTTTATCATGCTGGTGTTCAGTGGTTTGCCAGACACTTAACCTGTGAATATTCTTCTAATTTCCTTTGCCTCAGTGGCACTAATCTAAATCTCTACATTTTGGTGGTGTGGCTTCAGAAACATGGCCAAGATGGGACATGTGGGTCACCATAACATGCCTGGGATTCCACACGCTCCAGGGATCTGTGTGCATTCACAAGGGTCTAAGATGGGGTGATTGTGCCTGAAAGGATATTCCCCCCCCAGCCCAGCAATTTCCCCCCTTTTTTTTTGGTTTTGTTAGGGTTATGTTGCTTCACCAGCTCTCATGTTGATACTGTAGCTCTTCACTGCACTTGGTAGCATCCAGCTGTGCTTTGTGGCAGTGCTGGGTTGTTGTGTTTGCTCCTGGCAGCTGCTGCATGCTGTGTGCACGTGTGCATGTGTGTGTGATGTCTGAGGCACTCTCATTTGTTCCCCTTTTGAAATCCTGTCTCTGACCATCCCTCTCTGCCTGGATGGAAAGGGACTGCATTGCTCTGATGTTGTGAACTAACAGCTGTGCTGAATTTGACACTATTTTCTTTATCAGTTATTGCTTTCCTTTTTCAGTCTTGCTATGTTGTATTTAATTTTATTTATTTTTAACAGTTGTAAGCACATGCATTCTTTGACTCTCTAGAGATGTGTTGCTGGCTGCTTCAGTCCATTTACATAAACACCAAGCAGGAGTGCCCCAAAGCATTTATAGAAAGGAGACTACATTATCTCTTAGGTTAGTTAGGATTGTGTAGGTTCCTGGGTAACATGTAAGCTAGGAAAAAAAGGGTAGCCCAGAGGACTTTACTGTAGATCTTTGAAGTCCCAAAAAGAAGCTCTTTCATTGAAAGGTGAATCTGCCAAAACTGTCTGAGTACTACCTCAAATATATGCTGTATTTGTTATAAATTTTCAGTATGTGCTGTAATATCAAATTTTAAGTAGCAGAAGACTATATGGATATAAAAAATTAAATCTGTGTGGCTCATGCAGTCTGATGGTTCTGAAAGATACTTTTAGATACTGCAGAGCATCATAGTCCTAATACTGTTTCAAAATAAAAATTGATTCTAATGCTAACCTTTATCATTTATTGTAAATGATTGTACTTTAGGGTGTACTCACTATATACAGCTGGAGAATCAAAAAGCATGAACAGGCTTGAGGAAGATCGTGGACTCAGAATAATTTAGCATGCCATAGTAGTAGAGGAATAGTTATTTGTCGAAATGATGGTAATTAAAAAAGTATATTTGACTTATTGTGTGGGTTATAGAAGGAAGGAATTAGACTTTTCAAGTCTGGAAGTCCTTTTTGTTGTCTTTGGCAAGTGGCAAATCCTGGCATAGGTTAGGCTGGTGTGAGATTTGCTCACTGTGGAGCAGTGTACTGACAGCTGCTGTTGAAGTGACAAAATGTCCTATAACGGAGGGGACATTGGCCAGTACTGCTAAAGCCTTGGAGTCACAGTGGGGGAAAGCACATCAGAAGCCTGTGGCATTATAGAGCTGCTTATGTGGAGCACTCCTGACAGCACTGGAGTACTTATTTCCAAGAATTTTAGAACTTCAAGATGTCAGGAAAAATTTATCAAAGGCCCTTCGTGGAAATGACAGGATAGTCAAGCCTTGACCCAGGAATCTGAGTTTGCATATTGGATACCAGGAGTTCATTAGGTGCTCTCTGCAAACCGATAGAAGGAGCATAAAAAGGAGTTTGATCTCCAAGCCAGCACATTAGGTTAACCTTTAGAGAAAAGCTCACTAACCTTCCCTTCATGCTCCCCCTCCCCAGTTCCTGGAGGCTGCATGTGCTTCTCATCCTGCCAGTGCACTGCATTTCTTGTTTTTCGATTACTTTTGTCTGTTGTCCCTCTGTCCTCAAAGATGATCACCGCACCTCTGGCCCGAGGCGGGATGCAAATCAGACCACGGTTCCCGCCTGCCACCGTGTCTGCCACACCAGCCAGCTCCATGCCCTTGGGCGGACAGCAAATGCCACAGGTATTTACTGGGTCACAGCTCATCCTCAGCGTTGTGCAAAGCCTCACTGCCTGCTCCAGGCTGCCTTGCCGGCAAGGCACTGTTCACCTCTGCCTCAAACAATGAACCTGCTGCTGGTACTCAGGGTGTTGGTCTCTTTAGGTTGTGTTTTTTATGGATCCTTTTTCATTTTAAATAGTGGGTTTTCTGAGAGCTTGGGATGTCAAATAAAGCATTTTTAAAGTGGGGTAGATCTTTATTTTAATATTTAAAACTTTGCCATGTTCAGAATTGATTCAAGTCTCAAATTGTGTACTGTACTTTGTGCTTTGGTCACTGTAGCAGTTAATATTGACTGAGATAATCATCTCCCATTTGAAATATCCATAATATTTGAGGCTTTCCCATGGATATTTAAGTATTGGTTTTGCTTCTATTTAATATTTAACTCATAACAAAAGACTTGTAGTTCAAGCATTCAGTGCCATAGGGTGATCTTTCAGCACTGTCATTGTTACTCAGGGTGTTGGTCTGTTTAGGTTGTGTTTTTTATGGATCCTTTTTCATATTAAGTAGTAGGTTTTCTGAGAGCTTGGGATATCAAATAAAGCATTTTAAAAGTGAGGTAGATCTTTATTTTAACATTTAAAACTTTGCCATGTTCAGAATTGATTCAAGTCTCAAATTGTGTACTGTACTTTGTGCTTTGGTCACTGTAGCAGTTAATATTGACTGAGATAATCATCTCCCATTTGAAATATCCATAATATTTGAGGCTTTCCCATGGATATTTAAGTATTAGTTTTGCTTCTATTTAATATTTAACTCATAACAAAAGACTTGTAGTTCAAGCATTCAGTGCCATAGGGTGATCTTTCAGCACTGTCATTGTTACTCAGGGTGTTGGTCTGTTTAGGTTGTGTTTTTTATGGATCCTTTTTCATATTAAGTAGTAGGTTTTCTGAGAGCTTGGGATATCAAATAAAGCATTTTAAAAGTGAGGTAGATCTTTATTTTAACATTTAAAACTTTGCCATGTTCAGAATTGATTCAAGTCTCAAATTAAAGGTCCACCCTCCAGGAGTGTGCATTTCTGAGTGTTGGAAGTCAGCACTGCAGTGTGCCTGGCTGACTTGTGTCCAGGACCTTGCTTGGCATGTGTTCATGCTCTGTACAGGTGCTTCTTGTGTTATTTGTAAACTTGGCTCGTTTCAGTTTGAGCAGCTTCTTGGCATGGTATCAGGGACCCAGAAAAATTTGAGCTGTTCTTTTCTTTCATGGTTGTGTAGGAGGAACTGCCAGAAGGCTTCCACTTGTACCTGCATCAGAGGAGAACCTGTGCAGGCAGGCTGGCAGCTCCTATCCAGCTGTTGCTGGAAAATGCACGAGCTCAGAGCACTTCATTTCTTCTCAGGAGTTTGCAAAGGTAGTGACAGTGACCAGAAAGATTCTGCAGTCCTAGGCAAACACATCTGTTGTCATTTCTGGTTGAAGATGGATGGTCATTTCAATCCAGGACAGTGTGTATATGTTAACTGATACAAACCCCAACCACAGCTGTGGAGTCAGAGGGGAATTTACTTTGTGCTTGGTCACTGTAGCAGTTAATATTGACTGAGATAATCATCTCCCATTTGAAATATCCATAATATTTGAGGCTTTCCCATGGATATTTAAGTATTAGTTTTGCTTCTATTTAATATTTAACTTACTACCAAAGACTTTTAGTTCAAGCATTCAGTGCCATAGGGTGATCTTTCAGCACTGTCATTGTTACTGAGGAGCTTTCATTTGTGACACCAAGTGAACTGCTCATCAGGAATTCTCAGTAGCATGCCAAGGATGGTGAAAGTGATGTAGAAAGCTGAACAACTGGTCAAAGCAGAAGAGAAATTTTCCTGAGCAATGATTGTAGTGAAAATGGCTCCAAAGCAGGTGCTAGGATCAGTGAGTGAGTCATGGTTTACTGGGGGCTGGGAACACATTTGAAGGCAGTCTGACCTGCCATGTACTTGACAGCTCTGGGCCAGCATGAGTCTCTAGTATTGTCTGCCAAAACATCTTGTTCAGGTTCTAGGTAGATTAGAAATTAGAAATGTTGTCTTTTACACCTCTTAATCTTATAAAATGTTAAACTACTGTTGTCTGCTGGGTCCTTCCTTGTCATCAGAGCTGTTGCTCTGATTGCAGCTGTTCACAATGTTTGAAAAGGGCTGTAGCAGGTATGTGGTTATTAATCACTCATTTAGGAGCACTTCCTCTCCTTGACTGTAGTATCAAAATCCATTTTAATGTGGTGATAGGTAGTTCAGGGTGTATTTTCTCCTTAGAAAAGAACCTTGGTATTGCACTGAAAAATGCTTTTCAACAGAAGGACCAGATATGATGTCAATACCTTGAAACTATTTATTTTTACCCCATATGACAAAACAGTCTGGCCTTTTTTATCACAAGATTCGTTTGATTTTCCAGTGAGTTTGTTTGGTTGGGGTTTTTTGCTTCTTAGTATCTTTTCAAATGAAACAAAAAATTACTGATATGAGGTTTTATTCCACAATCACCTGGTGTTTTGATTTGCAAGAGAGTTAGAACTGAGAGCCCTTACCAGCCTTATCTCCTGAGTGCTGTTCTGGGCCTGAGACTCAGCAAACTGGAGATAGAACTTACAGCTGGGTTTATCTTACAGGACAGTGTGCTCTGAACACTAAGAATAGCTTTGGTTTAGTGGATGTAAATGCAAACTTTTACCATGCAAGCCTAAATACCTTTTGGGCAAGACTTCAGAAAATTAGAGTATGGTGTCATGATCAGGTCACTGTAGAGTCCCAGAGCAAATTCATGCTCAGTGGGCTGTAGTAGCTGTCCATGGACATGCTTTTATGTGCAGAAATTCATATCCCTCAGTGAAAAAACACGTAGTTGGATTTCCTGGTATCTGTTGAAGATGCAGGGTATACAAATGATCAGTAACCATGGCTTAACTCTGGAGCTGAATTAATTCAATGGAGGTAAAGCTCTGGAGCTGTGGGGTTTTTGTCTTTCGGGTTCATAGCTATTTTTATGGTGTGTTTGTTTGGTTGGGTTTTTTTAAGTCTTCTTTTTACTCAGAGTCAGCTGCAAAGAGCATTCCCTAGAAGTTGAAATTTCATTAAATTGTTACAGTCTTAATCCATATCCTGCAAACAGTATAGAAACCTAAGTCTGAAATCATCTTTAAATCTGTTCTATAGAAGGACATCTGAAATGATGTAGCAAATGAACTGCTGTCAAAGAAAACCAAGGCAGTAAGTTCAGAACTGCACACTTCTGAATGCATGTTTTTGAAAATGTCACAATTTTGCTTACTATTAGGCCTTTGCTGTTCTGAAATGAAGCTGGCAGAGAGCAAACCTGGAAAGGAGGAAATCTGTTTGCCTGTGCAAGTATTTGAATGAGGAGGGTAGTGCAAAAAACCTCAATTCCTCCAGTGCTTATGTGCACAGTAAACACTGCATACCCTTTTCTTCACTTTTCTGCAGCACTTGTAAATTAATGTAAGTAATGTCCTTGGTGCTGAATTACACACAGAAACTTAAATCTGGCAGAAAACCTAATGAAACCTTTCTCCTTCTTTCCCAAAACAAAAGGATTTAAGTGTTCAGAAGTCATTTTTTGTAACCAACTTGAGACACTTAACAGGGGCCTGATTTTCAGGAAGTGATGAACCACTCCAAGTAGTCTTAGTCTGACTTGATGAGAAATGGGTGCAGTATCCATGTGGGTAAGTTCTGAATCACTTGCTGTCTAATAGCACAATAAATAGACTTGTGAAGAATCAGGGAATGCTCATTGCAGTGTCCATCCTAGCTTCCTTCCAGACATGGTGTCTGCAGGAGGCAAACTCTGCTTTTCAATCTCAGAAATGCTTTTCCAGCTGTTGAGGAGAGACATGCTGTTAAAGAATCCACCTCCTTTGGAAAACAGTAAGCCCAGGCTCAGTAGTTGTTGTTGATTATGGAGAAAAGGAAAATACTGTATCATTTCAGCCTCACTTGTTCTGTGTATTACCTTTGTGTGAGAGGTTGCAAAGGTACTGGGGTTATTGAAGATTTAAAAAAAAAATCACAGTATGTCAGGCTGCATTTGGTTTTGAACTATTCTGTAATGGGTGATAAACTAGTATCTTCCAGCTCAGTAGTTTTGCCCTGAGCTGGGGATTGTTTGTGCCTTTTTGGGGGGGAATATGACCTTTTCCATAACTGCAATGTGGTGTACCAAGGAAAGCATTTCCTGTTGTAGTCAGTGTGTCCATGCAAAAGTAGACAATGCAGTACTTTCAATGTGCTAAATATCATGTCCTCTGCATACAGTTGGATTATTTAAATGGATATTTAACAAGAGAGTGAAGGGCAACACCAATTTGCAGTGCCTGTGATGTGCCTGGGACAGTGGATTTACTGGAACCTTTGCTTAAAAATGGTTTAGACTGAGGGAAAGAGTTGTTAATTCAAAGATGCTAATCAGTGACTTACAGAATGGACACATGGGTTAATAAGCCACAATATCTTGCCTCTGCAGGCTAATTCCATTTATCTTTGTATGTACTTATTTATAGCCTCAAGTCATAAGAACTCTCTGCATGTGCTTTAAACAAACATGATCACTTAATATCTGCATTACTATCCCATGCCTCTGCCATTGCACAGGTTTTCTTGTTTGGTTTTAAGTGATTAAGAGGAAAAATGTGTATTAGAACAAATGTGAGAAGTTGCTCAAATTTTAATGTCATCTGGCTCTGGCACTGTTGAGTGTGCAGAATAAACTTAGTTGTTACCCAGAGTTTGGTGCTGTTCTGGAAATGCTCTTACTTGCCTTTTTGTCCTTCAGGCACACCTTATCATTCTCCAAAGGTCAGAAAGATACTTTGTTTTTTTTCCCCCCAGCTGTTCAGTTTGGAGTTTCTATCTCCATCCAGATTTTCAGAACTCAATATTTAAGCAACATGTTGGTGATTTGGCTTACCTAATTTTTTTCTTCTTCCTAAAGAAAACCAATTGAGAAGCTGCAGCTGAGCCTGACAGACCTTTGAAGACTGTAATTAAAATGTCTAAATAAGGAGGGGATTTTTACTCTTAATTATCAAGTGGGAAATGTCTTTTCTTCCTGCTCTTCTTCAGTTCTAATAAAGTACAGGTTTTTCACATGGCACTTCTGACATTTTAATTGCAACATGATGGTTTGGGCAGTGAAAAATAATTATTATACAGTTAATTCAAGCTATCTGCAGTTTTAATGGTCTTTTCTACTGAAGTTGTTAAGATTTACTACCCTGAGAGCTTCAAGAGTGGGAGTGTCCTTATGGAGGAGAAAGGAAACTAATGCTTTCATTTCTTGTAGGCCTGAGGATACACTTCTCTCCACAGGTAAAGCCTTTTAGTTAGGTTCCCATCCTCTGCTCCCTTTTGTTGTTATTGATGGTATCTTTCCCCACATTCCAGGTCAGCCAGAACAACATTACCATGATGTCATCCCCATCTCCTGTCCAGCAGGCTCAGACACCCCAGTCCATGCCTCCACCACCACAGCCACAGCCATCTCCTCAGCCAGGCCAGCCAACTTCTCAGCCAAACTCAAATGTCAGGTGAGCCCCACTGCAACTTCTGAGCACTTCAGTTAATGCCATCAGCATGAGGTTTTCAGAAACATTGAATAACCTTGCTCTGTTTCCATTGAAGTGAATGAATTTTAACACCAACTCCACTGGGAGCACAGGTGAGACTGTGTTGAATTCACTCTGAAAACTTGCATTTTACATAAAGAATCTGTGTATGACGTTTCACCAAGGCAGAACTACAGACTGCCATAATGATGCTTACTAAAATCATACCTGCTTACAGGCTGATGATCCTTCCTTGTCAGATTCAGGTTTAATTTTTATGCTTATTTTTCAGCTCTGGCCCTGCTCCATCACCCAGCAGCTTTCTCCCCAGTCCATCTCCACAACCATCGCAGAGCCCAGCAGCTGCACGAACACCTCAGAACTTTAGTGTCCCATCCCCAGGTCCTTTAAACACTCCAGGTAAATTATCTGAGAGCTATACTGGCTGGGCTGTTTTGGTAACTGTAATACTTCCTGGGAACCTGTTATTTTTGGCCCAGTGTGAAACTTGCAAGAGCTCTACATAGCAGGTGGCATTGCAGGTAGTGAACATGTCACATACACCACATAACACAACTGCTTGGATTCCCAAATGAAAATCAACTGAAACCTCTTTTCTCATCACTGAACTATGTAATGGGTTTTTCTAACTTCCCCAGTCTTTGAAAAAAAAATGGTACTTAATGGAGCAAGTTCATAGAGGCATAATGATTCCTTAGTTCCAAGAGGAAGGAACCCTTTGTGACACTGTGCAGTTGTAAAGGACATAACCACTTAATCCCAGGCAGCAGGCTGCTTTGCTCCAGAACACCTTCCCAGCTGTACTCTGGCACTTTGCACTTCCCTCCCAGACAGAATAAGCAGTTTGTGATACTATGAATGGAGGTAATAACCATACTGGCTCCTTCTCATACCAGTGTTGTGTGCTTTGCAGATAGGAAAGGACCCACTTAACAAAAACTGCTGCAAATTTATTGTGTTTAAAGCATCAAAGTGAAGGCAAAATAAAGACCTAGATAATGGGTATATGGAACTTTGGAACTTTGCAGAAAAAAAAGTATTAAGTGGGAATTGCTGTTCTGCTCATAGAACATGTTATTTCCACACAAAAAACTAGAGGGTTGGGCAAGCACTTAAACTGTGGAGGGCATCCAGTTGTGGATTTGGATATTTGACAAGAGTTACGCTTCAAGAGCGCCACATTTCAGATCAAGATTCTGAAATGTGAGAATAATGTTCTGCAGTATCTTCTATCACCCTGTGACATGCAGTCTTTCTTTTTGCCAGGAAATCCAAATTCTGTCATGAGTCCAGCCAGTTCTGGTCAGTCAGAGGAGCAGCAGTATCTGGAGAAACTCAAACAACTATCAAAATACATTGAGCCACTCCGGAGGATGATCAATAAAATAGATAAAAATGAAGGTGAGGTTTCCTGTGTTTGGCCATGCATTTACCTGTGTTAGCTCTCTTATCTGCTGAAAGAAGCAATACTTTGTCTTTTGTGGTGACTTCTTTTCCAGGGTTTAAAAATGTCAGAGGAAGTTAGCTGTTCTTTCTTGCTTCTAACTAAAGGCTTTAGTGTGAGGAATAGGCAAAATCCTTATCCTTAAATTCTCATCAGTTTTTTTTTTACTTCTGATGGTTTTGAAACATGTAGAGTTTATGCTTTGGATATACTTAGGATTAGATGAAAAGTCTTTAATCCTCACTACTTTCTTTAGTATTGGCTCATGTTTTCATTTTTGACAGTGTGCTGCATTTCTGTCTGCAAGAATAGAAGCTATTCTTGTGTCAGTGTTTGTGTTTCTCATACTGTTTCAGATAGGAAGAAGGACCTGAGTAAAATGAAGAGTCTCTTGGATATCCTGACTGACCCTTCAAAACGGTAACTTTTCCTGCCAGTCTTCCCAGCTATTCCAGAAGTCTGTTGTTTAGCAGCCAGCCCTGCTGCCACTGAGGCTGTCTCTGGGGCTCAGATAGCAGAAACACTTCAGCTGGGGGGTCCATTTGGTGGGTGATGTGGGTGAAATTTCTCCTCTTCCACAGGTGTCCCCTGAAGACGCTGCAGAAATGTGAAATTGCTCTGGAGAAGCTGAAAAATGATATGGCTGTGGTATGTAATGCTTTGTGCCAGCAGAGAGAAGCAACTCATTCCAAAAGGTCTTAAGACTTGGCAGAATCATTTTTGCAGTTTTTATTACTCACGCTGTTAAAACTTCAAGTAAGGTTGGACAAAATAAGAAAACAGGAAACAAATGGGCAAGCATTTACTTCATGTAAGTCACCTGTATCTATCTTTTAACTGAACTTTCAATTTCTTGTGCTTTGTGCCAAGACTTGAATAATTCTTTCTTTGGACTGTGGCTGATTTCAGGACAGCCTTCCTAAACCAAAATTGCTTTTTT
>VXAX01000739.1:734827-833046 GCA_013399835.1 Leptocoma aspasia
TAGATACAGTTTTAAGAATCATCTGCATTTCATGCCTCGGAAGTTTACTGCTATAAAATTTTTCAGAATCAACAGTAGATACTTGTATTTTTGGTGATGATTAAAGGAAAAGGGGCTTGTGTTGTGTTTCAGCCTACTCCACCACCTCCCCCAGTGCCCCCCACCAAGCAGCAGTACCTGTGTCAGCCCCTCCTGGACGCTGTTCTGGCCAACATCCGCTCCCCAGTCTTCAACCACTCCCTGTACCGCACGTTCATGCCGGCCATGACCGCCATTCACGGGCAGCCCATCGCGTACGTACCCGGCTGCTGCCCTCACTGCTCCTGTACTGCTCTGCTCCGTGCCGTGACAAAGCACTCTTGGCAATAAGATCAGAAGGCTAAATATGGTTTATTAACATGACTCCATAATACCAAGAATTGGGTTATTGTCTGCCCAGTCCGGAGTACAGAAGCTGCTGCTTCCAGCTCCGTCCAAGGAATGCCAGAATAGCTCTCACAATCAGAGATAACAACTTTTCACCTCATAGGCTGAAAGGAAGAAAAACCCCCATCTCCTATTATCAGGAGACAGGGCAGAGAAACCTCTGTGCTTGAAACACAGCTCAGAGATTTGTTTATAAGATCTTATACAGAGTAAGAGACGCTTTCCCATGGAAAGAATTTTCAGGCCTGCACGCAGGGAAACTTATAATATGTTCACACAACACTCTTATGTGAGGAGAAATGGCTCTGTAGAAATTATTAAAAGAACAGCTGGGTTGATGGATGGGGGTGACCTGTACCTTTCCTTTTTTCACGTGTGAAATATCTAACAAGCACAGCATTAGCACGTTTTCACCTGGTCCTTTTGTGGGCTGTGTTTTACACAGGGCCCCCATTGCTTCCCCTCGGAAGCGGAAATATGAAGAGGATGAAAGACAGACCATCCCAAATGTCTTACAAGGAGAAGTTGCAAGATTGAATCCTAAATTCCTGGTGAATCTGGACCCTTCACACTGCAGTAATAATGGCACAGTTCATCTCATATGCAAGCTAGGTAAGAAGAAAGGGGGAGATGTGCATTCTGGTTCCTCCTTGGGGTTCACAGGCTAGAAATCAAGCTCAATTATGCACAAAAAGCCTCCTGTCTGGCAAGAAATGCTCTGCTCTGATGGAAGTGTGTTTGCCTTTTAGATGACAAGAATCTTCCAAATGTCCCACCACTCCAGCTCAGTGTTCCAGCCGACTATCCAGATCAGAGCCCTCTGTGGATAAAGAACCCCAGACAGTATGGTATGAAGATGCTGCCATGACATTTGTTGGGCATGTGTGTGGCGGTAGTGGGGAAGTGTGAACACCTAATGTTGCTCTTTTAATGTTTTTTAATACAATTTTTATGACAGCTTCCTTTATCTGTGACCTGTTTTTTCTCCAGCAGCCAATCCCTTTTTGCAGTCAGTGTATCGATACATGACTTCAAAACTGTTGCAGCTCCCAGACAAGCACTCAGTCACAGCTCTCTTGAACACCTGGGCACAAAGCATTCGTCAGGCCTGCCTCTCTGCTGCATAACAGCTCACCATCATGAAGCTCCCAACAGCTGGCCTCTTCCACATGCCACTGGAAACCACCCTGTGAGAAGGTTACTTCAGAAGAAAGAAGCCTTATGTTGTTTTGTTTCTAGGTTGTCAGGTTCAGTAGAGAACCTGATGTTAGACTTAGCCTTATGCTTTCTGTCTTCTGCCTCTGTGGACTTCTGCCAGCATTTTCAGATATACAAAATGTGTATATATGGTTCTCAAGACTGTATTTAGGATGAGTTTTTATTGTCTTCTTAGAGAAGAAATTATTTGTGGACTTCCATCAGGGAGTCTGGTATAAGAGGGGGTAGGGAAAAATGTCCTAATTTGCTTCAAAATTTGCTCAGTGCCAGTATTTCTTTCACACTGTATGTTTTGTGACCTGATACTGCCCCAGAAATAAATGAGCTGCAACTCAAATGTGCTTGCAAACTTGCCAGTGGGTGCAGGAAATCTTTTTGACTATTAGCTTTGCCTGGAGATGGGATAAATTACATCCTTTGAAGGCATCCCTCAAATATGTGAGATAAATCTGGATAATTATACTTGGGTGGGAATGTGGAACCAAATAGAGCAAAAAAGGTTTCATTTTATAAAACCTTTTATAGCTTATTTTAAATGCAACTTTGTATAAACGGTTTTTGGTTAGCATGGACCACGTTTCTCACTCCAACAGAGTAAGGCTGATGAGAAAGAAGAGATACTAATGTGCACACTGAGTTCCTCTATAAATTCAGTAAATGTGTACATAAAGATGGGGGGTGAACCAACAGTATAAAGGCCAAGTGACACAAATCCATCCAGCAGGTGGGTAGCTACACTTCTTCTTTTAAAGAGTCTTTCTGGGGCATCTGGCTTCCAGTGGGAGTTAATGCAGTGCACTGAAAATGTTTCTATACTACATCAGTTTGTTTAAACAAAACAGGCAAAAAACATCTCAGGAATAGAACTGACAACTAATCCATCGTGCCTTGAACAGCGATGGGCACTCAAGTCAGTCATCAGCTGCATTATTGTTGGCACTTTGAATGAAAAAATTTACCACAAGTAACTCTAATGCGTTTTTCATATTTCCCCATGTGTCTAAGTTGCTCCTTCTTAAGTTCCTGGTGCAGGAGAATTTCAAATATCAGATGTTCCAATTATATCCTGCCCCATCTCTCTCTGTATTGTGCAGCAAACCTTAAAGAGTAGCTGGGCTCTCTTACAGGAGTGTCAAGAAATTGCTATGACCTCTGTAAATCCATGTGGTGTCATCAGTTTTAGGATGTTTTTAAATGTGGGTACTTAGTAAGCACTGACTGAGGCAGCAGAATGCTGTCAGTATTTTGTACATGAGCTAATGCATTATCTGTTTGTTTCTACTGTAATAAATTTATTATTATTCCTGTGTTGGATACTAACGTTGTACTACTGCCCTTCCCCTGAGATATCATGGGATGGAGGTTACTGTGTTCTGTGGTGAAAATTCACAGGCTTTGAAGGTTAGAGGACAAAATCATAAATGGCTCTGTGTCTCATGCACCACATCTTTCCTGTCCTTAGTGAACTGGAAGAACTGGTCAAGAGGTTAGTGATGGGACCTACCTGTGGCATGACTGCAGTTTTATAAATACTCATGGCTCATTCTTCCCCCCCTCAAAAAAAAACCAAACAACATATTCACTAGAGTCTACAGCAATACTTTTATAAAAATAAAATTTACATTGATTATCTCTACAAGGCCACATCAATGTTTATAAAACTCCATGAACTTTAGTATTAAAAAATATTTTAGGAAGATCTGATATAATTAAAACATTTTAGTCATGGAATCCCAGGCTCATCCTTAACGCATTTATTTTTACAAGCCAGGAAGAGGAAACTAGTGTTCGTGTGGTTTCCATCCTTCGAAGAAAAAAGTCATTATTACAGCATAAAGAAAATATCCAGTTAGGATAATGAATGTGCAGCCAATTGGCCCGACATAAAACCAGGATGCAAGGAAGTAGATCATCAGCAAAGAAATCAGAGTCCTGTAGCTGGCCAGAAACCTCAGACTGATCCTGGGTCCCCAGTTCTGGCTCGTTCTGTCCCTCACCACAGGGCTGTACCTGATTTTCTGTATGAGCTGGGGGTTGGTCAGATGATAGCGACAGAGTCTGCCAACAAAATCGTCCCTGGAGCAAAGCACTTCCATCTGATCAGCAAACTGAGGGAAGATGCATTTAAAAGTTAGTGTCCTGCAAATGCTGTCAAAAAGTAACTTATTTTATGATTTTCTTCATTTAGAGAACGAGGATTATAGAAAATGGGGGATCAAACTGCACTTTTAGACAGCAGAACTGTCTTACTGCAGACTTGCCTTGTGTTTTTATACCTAGAGAATTTGCTTTTCCTGTTTAGAAGCATTCATTCTGAATGTTACTCCACTGTTCATCAACCATGAGTCCCTTAATAAATCACATTAGCAATGTTTTGTGTAGGCCAAGCAGAATTACAGCTAGAGAAGCAGGCCTCATACTACTAGAAATAGCATTTAGACCAGAATGAAGAAGATGGAGTAAGAACAAAGGAAGTGTCCCAGAGGTAGAGGTGGAGACCAGCAGTGCAGGGGGAAGCCCAGGAGGAGGCTGGGCAGGGCTGTCTCACCCTTTCGTTGAGCACTGAGGACAGGCGGAACAGCAGCCGGACCAGAGCGGCGTTCTCGTAGCTCCGGATGGGCTGGAGCTCGGTGTCCCCTTGATACTGCAGCTCAAACCTACGCAGGCCATTGATGATCTACAAGTGGGAAAACAAACACCTGACCTTGCAGCTCCCACCTGAAACACCTTTTTACTGGCACCTCTCTTAGCCCCAAGTAAGTTGCATTTTTTATCGTCACAGAAGGAGAATTTGTTTTTTCGAGAACAACCTAGGTAGTGATATGGAATCATTCTTCTCTCACCTGGTATCTGCCAAGGGGGGTAAGGATGAGGCCATTCTCACTTGCAATGCAGTCTGGAAGCTGTTTTTTTCCATTCTCATCTTGTGCTGTCCCACACTTCATCATCATCTGGGTCAGCTGGGCTTCACTCAGCTATGCAAGAATAACACAGTTCTAAAGCAGGTGTCTGATCCACCCCCTATTTAATTTATTTCTCATTCATTGGAAGTCTTTGACAGCCAGCTCAGATACCAAGAACTGCTTAATAGCACTTCAGTTAGACATTAGAATGAGATAAACCTCTCCAGGTTTGTCTGTGCTTGTCCAGTTCTAGATTAGTGCTCTGGTTTATATCTCCCCTAGCTCCCAAGGAGTATCAAAGAGCTGTCTCCTAGGGCAATTCTGTACAAGGGAATGTGACTGCAGAGAAATGAATCTGTTATTTTTAAGTTTAACAGTTCGTCCATAGCTGTAGTTATGTTTTTACAGCTCTACATTTAGAAGATACTGGAGAGTTTTTAAAATTGCCTGTTTGGAAACACAAGGACAGGCTTGGTGTAAACAGGTTTGATATAAATTATACATTCCAAACGAGTGGTCACTTAAACAAAATAGGTTTGATACTTAGAAATTCAGAACACCTAATTCCATCTATATTGAAAATGTTTTGAAGCAGGTAAAGTTGAGAAGATGTTAGAATTTACTAGCAAGGTCTCTGGACAGCTTTGTGACCCCACAAAGTACAAGAGACACAGATGTACATTTGATGAATCCTGACTCTTGTTCTTGCTGCCCAAGTTCTTAGAAAGATGTTACTTACCTTAAAGATCTGGCACAAATATTCCAGTGCCTTCTCTAAATATTCATCTGTTTTTTTGATGCTGTCCTGCCCAATTTCATCAAGGTCATTGCCTGTGTAGGAACCATTCACCTCAGATGGTGTGAATCTAAACCACGAGAAGAAGGACTGGCTGGCCATTGTCTCTGCAGAATGGTCTGATATGGACTTTGCTGTCTGCTGTGCCTGACAAATTAACTGGGCCAGTTTTAACACCTAAAACAAAAAACAAAACAAAATTGTGTGGGACAAAGATAAAGGATTACTAAGCATCAATACATGGATAAAACTCTGCCTTGATAGCTGAAAGTGACAGCAATCACAGCAAACTCACTCTCTTGATGCATATGGATTTGTGCTGACTTTCAGCTGGATTTCCAATAGGGCAGAGGCAGTTCTATTGAAGCATTAAAGAAGCCTCAGTGCTGCTAAGGTTCTTCAGCTGCCTTTTTTTTTCCCTGCTGCTTTTGTCTGACTTGCTGTAGGTACTGATCAATCAGAAGATCACAGTAAGCATGTTTGAGAAGAAATACTGCTCCAAGGCAGCAAGCTGTTACATTAACTTATTATTTATCAAAGAGAACCAGGTATTTACAGCTGTGTTGGACTGGGATCCCTCAGGGTCCAGAAGTCACTGTCAGCAAACTAAATTATTCAGTAGTGCAGGGTGTGAAGTTTCCCACTCTTAACTTCTCCTGATATGGATGCTCAGCACTGAGAAAACATCTGTCACAGTAGAAAGGCAGGTGACAAGGAGCTTGTTGCTTACCAAATTCCTGACTTCTGTGCCAAACATCTGTTTATACTGGAAGTCCTGTCCTTCCAGGCTGTAAACATGACTCTTCACCTTAAATGAGGCATCTGTAACAGCTGGAGACCGTGATGACAAAAAACTCCCACCAAGAGTGGGGCTCATAAAAAGTCGGTGTTGACGGTGGGGAATAACAAGTTCTGGCTCCAGGAATAACTGTTCTCCTGGAATTTGAAAAAAGCAGTGAAGATGGTTACACAATACTGGTCTTGCTGGGCAAGGTCCAGCTGCTGGGCAACTTTATTTAGAGAGAGTTCTAAGGGGAAGGAGGCCTTAATCACTGTTCACTATTTACTTCTCTCTGCCCAGAGTAGAAAATGTCAGCATGCATTTAATGCAGACCATACAAAGCAGCATTTTAAGTTCATAACATTTTTCAACAAGAGGCAGTGGAGAAACATACTTCAGACATTGATACTAGTCAGATCTCACCACTCCCAAATTCACTATATCCTAATTATCCTGAAATGCATGCATGACTCTTTTACTAAGTATAGAGACTTTCTGAGATATATAAAGTTTAAATCCTGAAGTATATAATGAAGCACTACAAGAAAAACTGACAATTTGTAATAGGGTCCTTTATTCTTTAAAGAAAAATTGTGAAATGCAATATGTGGTGACTAGAAGAGAACTACAGACTTAGTAAACCAACTGACAAACATTAGTGAAGACAGAATGGTGAAAAAGCATGAAATAGTGAACTTTCATGTTTGAATGGTGAAATAGCATGAAAAATGGGAGAGAAGTCCATTCACCTCAGTGCTTCTGAGATGTAACTATTGTGAAGAAAGATTGAGACAGGACAACACAAGATACCAAAATATCCTTTTACCTTTCAGGATCATTTCAGCTAGATTGGGCTGAGCAAAGACCTTAGCTACTCGGAACACCATGAGGGCATTTTTTGGACTGACCAAGTCCGTTCGAAGAGCTCTGTTCAGAAATCCCACAAACAGCTTGGTATACATGAGCAGGTTTTCTTGAATGAAGGTAGCCCTGTCAAAGTGAGTACAGGATTTGTGAGCACAGGTTATTTAAAGAACTGTTATTTTGTCTTCTACCAAATAAGCCACTAAGGGAATGTTTTATACTGTCTCTGGAAAGATGGTCAATTTGCATTGAGAAAAAAGAACACTCTCAAAACAAAAACTGGCGTTCCAAGAAATCATTCTCTAGTCTTATATAGGAATTTAATTCAGGCTGGTGCATAGTTCCTGAAATCCTACTGTTTTACTCAGGATCTCCTGGAGGTTTGGCTCAGAGCAGTCCCAGCTGCTCCCCTCCTCACCATTTCTCCGAGACGCTGCGAGGCAAAGGCTCTGTGCTCTGTGGTGGCTTTTCAGGTGCGTACCTCCAGGGCTGCAAGTAACTCAACCACATCTCAAGAACCTAAGCAAAACCACACATAAACCCACATGAGTGCCAATACTTTTTTGGAAAGGAAGGCAGGAAGGGTTTTTTGTTAATTTTTTAATTTATTATATAAAGAATCCTACTGGTCTAGAAAAGAGAGACGTAAAGAAACAACTGCTAAACAGCAATAGCTAATAACTAGTTCTAATAACTAATAACTAGTTCTGCTAAGTACAGACTTAGGTGGAGAAGCAGGTACATACTGCTCTGAAAGAGGCATCCAGAGGCCAGTGGCCAAAACAGTGCTGCAAAAAGATATAAAGCTTCTCCTGGACAAACCGAGGAATCACAACCCTGCAAAAAGATTCAAAGACAGTCACATGTATAAACTGGCAGCAAATTTTAAAAACAAAACACCCAACCCTACCAACCAACAATACAACACACTTTCACAAATGTAAATAGAGAAAGAACTGAGGAAAATTTGTTCTTTTTAAACTGAAACTACTTCAAGCAATTGAATTTCAACTCAAGTTATTAAATACCAAATACTAACCTAACCTTGGCCAGAATCCTCTGGTAGCATTTTCTTTTCTCTATAGACTAGTGCAATAGCTGCTGCTGAAGCTGCCCTCCCCTCAGAGGATGTGGGAAACATAATCCATTAGCTCTCATGTACTTTTAATAAAGTACTTCTGTATTTAGCATCAAAGCAGCATAATTCAACCTCTCAAAGAAAGCTGAGATTTTAATGGAGAAAGCTCAAATTTTCAGTTCTAGAGATATGCTCATGTCATGCTTCATTTCAGAGATGTGCTCATGTACCAACCTTTTAAACTCCTCCAGTGGGCTGGCTGTGTGGGAGTGGGCTGAAGGGGAGAGAGGCTCTGGTTTCAGGCTGTTGCTGAAAGCATGCAGATGTTTCACAAGCAGTCTTACCACTAGCACATGCTCTTCAGTGGGCTTGAATGACTCCTAGATTCAATGCAGAAGAGAGGCAACTAATGAGTGTCATTTGCTGAACGTCCAGGGAATTCAGGAAAATTATATTCTTAGATCAAAATACAGGAAATGCTCTTTTCCTTCTAGGTTCTTCACCATAGTTTGGTGCCACCTGATTTTGGACAGGTTTGCTCCCCAGGACAAGCTGCATCAATCTTCTGCCACCATTTCACTAAGAAATAGCAGCATATTTGGATTTCAGGAAAAGTTATCTACAGTACTCTGATGCACTGAATTTTGGGCTAGCTTTAAAGAACAGAATAACTTGTAGATTTTGACTTACCCTTTTCTGAAAAAAGAATATTCAGCCTTTCATTATGGCTATAGGTTCCTTGCTGCAGAAGCACAGCAGGTCCTTTGTTTATACTCATGGCTGGCTTTACAGAGCTCTCCTTCCTATGCTGGTACTCATCGGCCTTACAGGAGAGAATAATCCTAGACAGTTACAGTAAGAATAAGAACTGCTTTGAGTCCTGTGAGATCCTGTTGGTTCTAACATCCTCAGGGGGAGAAGGAGCCTGGGTGGGAGCAGCACAAGGAGTGATGGTGAGCCAGAGTGATGTTACTAATGAGAAGTGAGTGTTTGATACAGCAGGAGGTGAAGGAGGCAAAGAAGTTCTGCTGCTTCTCCTGGGTGGGTCTGCTGCTGAATGTGCAGCCAAAGCACAAACTGCTTTGCTACTGTCATCTGCTTTAAGAGTAGTGAACTAATCTCAATCCACCACTGAAGGCAGATTTTTACATTTGTAGTCTGTTTCTCAATAAAAGTTGAGAAGAATAATGTACATGAAATGTAAGTTACAGCCGCAAATATAATGGAAAGTGCTGGAAAGGTGTATTGGATTAGCTGCAAGAAGTTTCCAGTGCTTGAGGCAGGGAGGGAGTGTGCGTCTATGTCTGTCTTTACATCCTTTCTCAGCAATGCCTGAGGCAAAGCAGATGTCTCTTCACACTCTTTAAGGTTTTGAATACACTGTGACATTCACTCCAGGCTGGATGACAGACAGTCCTGCAGTGCAGCCAGACCTGAGACTCTTCTGAGAGGGATAAACCTTTACCAATTCTAATGAAGGCTGGGCTTGTTTTTGACAGCTCCAACTCGTATCAGCACATTTTCTACAGTCCTGATGAGTTTATGCAAGAAGGTAGAACTCCAAGAAGTTGTGTGGTCCTTGGAGTTTGGACCTGGATCTCCACAGCAATTAGAGAGGCTGAGTACTCTGTTACAGGCCTTGAAAGGGTGTAATTTTAAAAATCCCAAGCCCCCTTTGAAGGTACCTTTGGAATTTACAAAACCACCCTACTTCAATACATCATTTTGGGTGATGTTAGTAGTTCTTCCACATAGTTCTTACAATTTCCTCTTAGCCTGGATCACCACCATTACAAACGTCACTGGTTTAAAAACTCCTTTTCCCCACAAAAGTGTTTTTGTTGTCAAAGCTTTTTGTACAGGATGGATGTGTGCCATTCTTAATTCTTAATACAGTAATTAAGTAAATGTAACAGTAAAAAAGATTTAAAGTAGTACTTTCTGTGTTCCTTTCTAAATAGCATCTTGAGGTATCGTAGTACTTAATTAAAACAAAACAAAACAAAAAAAGGGATTAAAGAGCAGGGAAATGCCACGTAGTGCTAAAGAGCTTTATAGTACATAAGCTTAACCCTCCCCATTCCCAAAATGAAGACCCAATGAATAAAGGGCTGAAGTAGGGAAAGAGGAATCAGCAATCTGTTCCAACAGGAAAGTTTTTGCATGCACATTTCCTGAACAATCTGCAAATGTACCACTTGTGCTTTTGCAAAAGTGGACAGTCAAGTTGACATTGCCACCACAAATTTAGTATTATCCAATGACATTTCCTTGGCTAAAAACCCCCAGATGTTACCTACCTTAATCTGGGTGACAGCCATGCAAATTCTGATCTTTTCTTCCACGCAAGGTTTGCTTAAATGACTACTGTGTGAGAGGCAGAAATCTGCCACTGAAGACAGCTTTGGTGCCAAAAAACAGCATAGCTGGTAAGTCTTACATTGCAACAATGCATCTCTAGAAACAGAGTTTCTAATTAGTCCTCATAACATGCTAGAGTTTAACTCTTTTCTCCATGACCTTGCTAATATCTCTCAGTATCTGTTTCACTGAACAATTTGGTGAATTTCAATGCAGCGTTCTCAAATTATAAAACCACACCATGGCAGAAGAAGCTGCTGTACAGCCAGCACCAATACACTTCGCAGATTATATGATGGAACAAGATTTTTAAAAAGGAAACAAAATGAAAAGATGGTAATACTTGGTATGCGTGGAGGGCCTGGTAGCTGGATTGGGCAGGACTACCGTGGTGTTTACTGGAGATACTGAGTCGGTAGTGGAGAACCTCCAGCTGAGACAACAGAAACAAAAAGGAAGGGGGGAGGGAAAAAAGGAGAGAAGAGAGCAAGAGAAAAAAAAAGTGAGAATGAGCCCAAGGAAGAAGGGTGGGGGGAAAAATGAACATCACAAATACAGTCAGGGACAACATATCACAATAACAACTGCAGCCACAGTATCCTCTTTTTTCTGGTGTTCAGCAGATTGATTTCACAATATTTCTTACCCTTTATCAACTTGGAAATACAACTGGGAGCAGGTGTCCAAAACATGGCTGCTCTCTTTGCTGTGCTCAGAGCAAGGACTGGTGGGGGATATGGAGCTTTTGCCAAATAAAGCCCCCATTTCACAAGTGAATTGAACTGCAGCAACAAGGATTTACACACTGTTTACTAAAAATTGAGTAAGAGAGCAATATTCTGCATGCTTTTTTACATCTATTTTGAAAACTTTCTCATTTCTTCCTGTTCTGCTGAAGAAGCACAGTTTGTATGTGGAAGAAGCTAAAATTGGACTTTCCTGTCCAGAGAAATCCTATGTCTACTCTCTGCTTAAAGGCCATTTGGGAAGTCTGCAGGTCTTGTGAATTTCCTCAAAAGAGGAAATTACTTTTGCTGTTAGGGAAACATTACACATCTAAAAAGGCAAAGACGTGCCTAGCACAGTGTTATATGCTGATGCAAAAGGCATCACACTGAAGTCTCTGCAAGCCTCAGCCAGATCCCTTCTTGGAGAAACAACCTGACCAGTATCTTCTGACTATAACAGTGAAGAGGATACTGTAGCAACAGTGACACACATGTATGAAATTAATGAAAAAACGTAAAACAAAAAGTGTACACTACACAGACCCCAATGACTGTTGTCAGGCATCTAAACTAACTCTCCAGATCACACCTCTGCTGTCTTTAAACAGCCTCTACCCCATCTCCTCCACTGTCAGTTTGACAGCTTTTGCTTTCACGCCCTTAGAGTGGCAGATTGTTACTGCAGGCTCCCCAAGAGCTTGGGCAGACTGTCTGCTTCCAAACTGACTCCCCTGCCACAGGAATCTGCAACCCCCTGGATTTTCATGGGTGTTCCACGTGCAGTGCTGGGGGCTGAACACTTGGCATTGGAAGGTCAGAAAGCATTGCATAAAGTTTTATCGAATTACTTCTTTTTAAGGGTTTCTTGTGGTAACAGCAGAAGGGAATAGGAAAAAAGATGCTGCACACTTGGACTCTAGATCATCAGAGAGAGAAAAAACAAACACACAAAAGAATTGGAAAATAGTTGAATTAAAAGGGAAAACAGTGACAGCATAGCAAGTAGCATCAACCTCAGGTTCACAGCAGACCCAAGAAGAATTCAAAGCTGCAATGTCTACCTTCTCAAAAGAAATTGCTTACTATTCATTCCCATTCCACTGCCTTCTACTTATAAAGGGAAGTCTGTTATGACATTACCAAGGTTTAAGGAAAAATCTATGCCTCTCCTTCTCAAGAAAGTTCTTATCTGAGATCTGTCTTAGCCCATGAAAGCAAACAAATCTGGCTCTGGACAAAGAGTGAGCAAATTCTGCAGAACCTCATCTCACCTTCATATACAGATATGCAGCCATTTCAAATCACTGATGGTCACACAGCTCCAGATCCAGGACTGAATTAATTGGTCACTAATTACCCTTCCTCCCAAACACAAGAAGGCTAAGTGGAATCAAGTGAATCTGCATAATTTTAAGAATAAGGTATAGGGCCATCTTGGGTTTCCAGTCAAGGTCTTTATTGCTTGTGTCAAAACAGAACTCACACTTCTGGATGTTCTACTTCCTCATCTGAGAACTACAAGGCAGACTGTTCTCCCTCAGCCCACCCAGTCTACAAAGCTCAGTTCAAGCATCACAGGCTAATGAACAGTCCTGCCCCCAGCTGATCTGGAACCTTTCCTCAGTCCAGCAGGAGAGATCCTTCATCCATTTATATATCTCATGGGGAATTCCAGGCCCCCATTCCACTGTTCCACCCCTGCAAAGAGGAAGACTTCCTATTTTACATGTTCATGATTACTTCCCACCAAAGATGAAACTAAAATACCATCAGGGAGTTATGGCCTCAGGCTGTGGCTCAACACACCTGGTGCAGGATCCTGAAGTGCTGATTTCAGAGACCTGTAAGCTCTACCTAGGCCCTACTCCACCATAAGGTGCAGAGTCATTGTCTGCAACTGCTGCTCCCTAGTGCTAGAAGAAAGCATCTGAAATACAGAGGGTGAACAGAGGAGAGAAGTTTAAAGCAATCATCATTTCTGGCCTAAGCACAGCGCTTGATGCACAGAGACTGGACAGACAGACAAACCAAAGGTACTTCAAGCAAAGCCTTTCCATCACAGGTGCACAGCCATGCTGCTGGGAGTCCCAAGTGGAGACTTTGCAACATTAGTGAGTTTGCATTTTGACCTCAACTTTGAGAATAAAAGACAAAACCCATCACATTTCAGCTCTCCAATGTTCTTCCCTAGCAAAATATAAATGTGTTTTATTTCATATCCTGTGGAGTGAAGGATTAGAATTTTTCAATCAACTCCCATATTGCACTTCCACACAGGAATAAATCCTGAGTAGCTTTTATTATATCTCCCCCCTTCTATGAAAGTCCCACTGTGACCCAGAGGGAATTCAGAGGATCAGTATTTTATCCTTCAAATTCCCTTTACATTTATAATGTCTTCAACCTTAGCCTCCCCAACACTCACTTACTTCTTACATGCAGTAGTTTGTTACTGAACAGGCCACCACAAACTGCTTACAACAGTGCATCATCTGAGCAACAGCTTGTCAGATAATCCAAATTCTGTAGCTACAGAACTGCTTCTGACACCATTATGGTGAAAAGCATACTTTGGAATATGAAACAATAAAAATGGCAGTTTAGTAAGATTTTTTTAAAATTTGGATTTAGGCTGAAAAATGGTTATGGATGTTAGAAATTACTAATTGGTATTTCAGTAACAGTTGCTATCTCTGCTGGAAATCAATTTTAGCTATTTTTAGAAGTCATGTTGCCCCAGTGGGATTTAACACAATGGTTTTACAGTGGCATCTTCTCAATCATTAGTACTTTAATAATGATGTTCAGATTGTTGTGACCATCCCACAAACTCATCTTGAACAAAAAAAAAGGAACAAAAACCAGAACAAAACTAACACAACTTCTGTAATGAAGGCAAATCTGGATGACACACTTATTCACAACATTCTTTGTAACTGGATTATCAACTCTGACACACTTATGTAGATACTCTGGTATATTATTTCTTTGCTTTGGACCAATATACAAAAATACATTCTGCACAGAATAGGAGATTCACCCCAAGGTAAGAGCTCAACCACCAGGTGATGTTTGCCAGTGCAGTACAAACTATTACCTTGACATGAGGGGACTGCATTTTCTGATACATTTCCAGTGAATAATGATGAAGCCACATTTCAACAAAGATCTGCAAAACAAATATTTTCTCAGCTAGGGAAAAAGAAATAATCCCACACTGTCAGTCAGAAGATAAGTATAAGGCAGACCACAGTATATAACTTGAAAACTAAGCTGAACTGGTAAATAGACAGTACCTATACAAGATGTTTCAGGTTATCATGCCAATGGCTGAGAGGACCAGCTCTTAGCACCTGCCAAGCATCAATTAGTCAGCTCAGCAACATGATAGGAACTTGTTTCAGAACAACTGCTAGATCCAGATTTTCTTTTCCTTCCCTTGATAATGAACAAAACCAACTTGGCTGTGTTTAACCTTTGCATAGAACATAGAATTGGTGTAAGATTTAAAAAAAGAAAATCAGATGCAGAAACTTTTCCAGAAAAAAATACTCAAATACCTGAGATCAGTTGTTAGATCCTTAGTCTAAGGAAAGATATTAAGTGCCTTTCTAAGCTACAACTTAACAGCTTCACAGTGGTTCTTTGTTGCATTAACAGGAAGCAACAGCTGCACTGCTCAATTCCAAAACCAAGCTAAAGCAAACTGGCCTAACTGCCTCTGCTTTAAAAAGAAGAGATCCCTCAGTGAGCAAAAAAAAAACATTGCAGGGCGTTTTCTTCCTTAAAGGCAAGGTACCTGGAGCAGTGTTTCTGATCTCCAGATCTCCTGGGAGGCTGGGTCAGCGTTCACAGAGGGCTGGTGGGCAATGTGTCGCTTCAGCAGGCTGGTGTGGTGCATGCCATAGGAGGAGAAAGGCACTGCTGGGGACCTGCCAGGACAAATGCATGGAATTACACAAGTCAGGAAGGCTTGGTGCTGTACAGGGGGATGTATCATTGCTTTTACTCAGTATTTTATAAACTTTAAACCAGTCTTTCAAACTGCAAATTGATTACACATTTCAAACTTCTGCAACTTCCTGTAATTACTAATCACTTCAACTATAACCAAACACTGCATCAATCTTCCTATGTAATAAGTACATACAGATGAAGTGTGGAGGTGTTTCCTACTTGTTTGATTTTGTTCCAACAAACCACATTCTGTCTGCACTGTTCCCACAATTTGCCCCTGACACTGGAGCCATTACCTGGGAGTAGGGGAAGGGATGGTTCCCCCAGGATTTGAAGAAGGTGGGGGAAGGACACTTCCTTCTGTGGGTAGGAAACACTTGAGGTAGGTGTCCACCAGGATGAAATAAGCACTGTTGGAAGGGCTGACGTGATGGGTGACAGGTGAGTTCTGTAAGACACACACAGGGTATAGCTGGGGTTAAACACTGCTGCTCTAAGCCAGTGCTGGGGGGTGATGGCAGACCCCCTCAGCATAAAAAAGCAGAAGCCCAGTGGTTAGAAAGGGTGAACAGGCAGCAAAGACCCCTTGGAGCAAAGGAAAATGAGCTGTCAGAGAAGGGTTCCTGCAGCAATGACTGTAACCAAGCAGAAGAGAGGTAACAACAGGCAGAGGAACCAAATAACCACAACCCACAGCACCAAGCTGTGGTTCTGACTGTAGAGAAATCCTTGTTGGGTACAGGGGGAGAGAAACTATTTGGAATCCATAGCCTGCTCCTTGTTGGCACGAGACTGCTTGCTGGTGTATCCAAGGTGAGCATTTTGTTCATTATCCAGTCTTGGATCATCAAGTGAACCAAAGCAGTAACAAATTCCAACAGAACAGATGAAACTGCTTTTAATTTTGCTACACAGCACCCCAGCAGGCTCTTACAATATTATGGAGAAAGGCCAGTACTATTTTAAGGGAAAAAATGTGAAAGATACTTACTTTCTGTGTAATCAAACTAATTGCAAAGTAAAACATGTAATATTCAAATGGATCTGGAAGAACAGAGTTAAGGATCACATAATTAAAACCAGGTACAGCTGTTAGATATTAGATATTGGGAGATGCTGAATAAGCACTACATTTGTACTTTGTCAATGCTAAAGTACCTTGCTAGAGCTTTTGAGCAAATTCAGCCTTGGCTTCTTGCTTTCCAGCTGACTGAAACATTGGTAATTGAGGTGTTCTCTGTGTGACAAAGTGTGTTTGTGCTACTCTTGGCACATCTGACTATTTCAAACTGAAACCAGCACAGCTACACTGCTTCCAAAAGTACTCTAGCTGCAAAGTGAACATGCCCTTTTCCTACCATATTGCATAAACTACAAGTAGTTACAGAAACAAAAATTGTGAAATACTGGCTCTACCGAAAAACACTTGGAATTTTGTTGTTGACTTGATAAAGGCCAGAAATCCCTCCAACAAGGGTTTATAAGAGGACACGTTTATTTTAAATTGTAATCTAAACATTTCCAATCAGCCCAAACTCTTCAGCATGACCATGATCTACTCCACACAGATAATAAATGTAGAACAGAAACACTCATGATCTCTCAGTTTTAGATATTAGAAAAAATTAGATACACAGTGATTAAAAGGATACTGAGGGCCAAGTTCAAACCTAAACCACCAGATGAAGGAAACTGGACTTTGTTGTGGTATAAAGAGCATTCTGGTAGAACTTGCTCTTGTATTGAAGCCTTCACAGGGCCCTGAAAGACAGAATAATGAAATATCAATCTGGCTACTCAGCATATTGCAAAGTATGTTTTCAGATAGTGAGATTCTGCATTCCAGCATTCTGGGATGATCTCTACATTCACCTCAGGGATTTTATTACATTGCAATAGTTCTGTGTCCAAATGCCGGGTCTTTAGAGAACTCTCAACTTTCTCTCTGAAAATGAGTATTCAGTATTTTTTAATTTAAATTCAGTATTTTTTTAAAAAGCCTTCACTGTGACTTTCCCAGTTGAAAGTTGTTGAAAGAGAGTTGAAAATACTCTGCTGCAGAGTATTTCCCAATACTCTGCAGCAGAGTATTGGTGTTTGGCTGCTGGTTTTGTCCAGGTAACTGAGCTGTGGACCAGCAATTACCATATATTTAAATAAAGTTTCCTTTTGTCAAAGCCTGTAGGACTATCTGAACCATTTTCTATATAGCATGTAGGTGGTAGCAACAGAAGAAACAGAGCATAACAACTCTGCAGATGAACACTTTTGTTGGAAATGTGACACTTCACTCTCAGCACAGCAGTCAGACTTCAAACACAAGGGCACACAGCACAGGCAGGGAAAGCACTGCTCTGTGGTAAGCTTAGAAAACTACTTTCAATCCTGCAACTACTAATAACCACACAACTCTCTCTGGAGACAGAGTAAGAACCACAGTGCAGCTTTCTTGGCTGAACACATATATCCAGCTGCTGAGAACCACAATCTCCCAGAGATTTTACAGCTGGGAACTCCCCTCCTCCTTTCAAGAGCCATTTCAAGAAAAGGGTCTGCTCTAAACCTGGAGCACTGAGGCTACACTTTGGCTCATACAGAAATGTAGGTATAAAGTGCATGCAAAGTTCCAACAACTGCCACAACAACTACATTTCCTTTTCACAAACTATTCAGTTACTCACTGGAAGATATGAGACTGGGAAATCATATCTGTACTCTTCTGCTTGGAGCTTGTAAACCAGCTTCATCATTGGGCCACTGCAAACAAGCATCAGAAAGTGAATCCCATGGCAAATACCCTCTGCTGCCTCACTTCTGTGAACTTAGGTTTGCACCATGGAAAAAGCCCAAACACTGGTCATTTGTTCATGTTCAATCCATTTCTTAATCTGTGCTGAAATGAATGAGTCTACCTGGGATCCAGGAAATCCAAAGCCACAGAATATTCATTAGGATTTGTTCTCCCTTGCAGGCAGCGAAGATTCCAGCCCACGATGATGCCATCCAGGCTGCCAAAAATGCTCTCCACCAGCCACGGGAAGATGCCATGTAGTTCCTCCAGGGAAAACAGACACACAGAATTACTGTGCACAATTCCTCACTTGGACAATCTCTACTGCGTGTACTAGACCACACAAAGATAGGTCTGCCATTCACTTATGATTGTTTCTGGATTATCACTGGCACATCGTCCATTCAAAACATTGCATTATAACATGGCAATTATGGGAGACCTATCCTGATTTCTGATCCTGCTGAAGTTGCAACAATGCTCATCAGCATCACTTGCAGTTATTTGCCACATTTTAAAAACAAGTTTTCTTTACAAACTGAGGCTGAAAGGTATTAATGAAGGGTGGTGAAATGAAACAACTCCTTAATGGCTAGAAAAGGTTCATAATTCTTGGCAACACTGGATTCCCACTGTTTCACTGGAGGCCCCCAAAACTCAGAACCACAGAATCTGTTAGGCTGGAAAAGAGCTGAGCTCATCGAGTCCATCCTGTGACCAAACATCTGTGTCAACCAGACCACGGCACTGAGTGCCACATCCAGCCCTTCCCTGAACACCTCCACGTGGCTCCACCGCCTCCCTGGGCACCCTGTTCCAGACAGTTTGTCTTGCTAAGACAAAGAGGAACAAAGAAAACAGTACTATAAAAAACCGATTTCCCTGAAACTTGCCAGGCAGCGAGGTTCTGAGAAAGCACAGGCTGCTCACCTTGGCGGGCAGCTCCTCGATGACCGTCTCCAGATCGCGGCACCTCTGCGCAAACGGTTTGTTGACACAATCCGCCTTCAGCGTGGCCTGGTACAAACCACAAGGGAAACCCGATCACGGCTGCGGGGCAGGACAGCACTTACCGCGGCCACGACGTGCGAAAATCCCGCCTAGCGCCGCGACATTCCTGCCACACCCGAGACTGCGCGGGCAGGGCCAGCGCCGCGTACCGACACACCGCTCCGCTGCCCGCCCGCCCCGGCCCGCTCCCGCATTCCGAGCGGCAGGAGGAGGCTGTGCCGCCGCCCCCGGCACCCACCAGCAGGAAGCTGGGCTGCTGCAGGTGCGGCCCGGCCATGCCGCCGCTCCGGGCCCGCCCGCTCCCTCACAGCCCCGGCGCCGCGCGGCCCTTCCGCGTCACGGCGCGCGCGGATGACGTCACCGCGGCGTTGCCATGGAGACGGCCCCGCGCTGAGGGAGGGCCGGGCCCGCGGCCCGGGCGGGGCTCGGCGGCGGAGCCGGGGAATGTCCCGGGCTGGGAGCCACCCGCAGGGGTCTTCGGGTCAGCTCCTGGCGCTGCACAGGCCGCCCCAGCCACCCCCGCCTGTGCCTGCCTGAGAGCGTTATCCAAACGCTCCTTGAACTATGTCAGGTTTGGGCCTATGAGCGCTGCCCTGGGGAGCCTCTTCCAGTGCTCAGCCACCCTCTGGGGGAAGAACCTTCTCCCGATATCCAGCGTAAACCGCCCGTGACTCAGCTTTGTGCCGTTTCCTCGGGTTCTGTCCCTGCTCACCAGAGATGAGATCGGGGCCTGCCCCTGCTCTGCCCCTCATGAGGATGCCGCCATGAGGGCTCCTCTATCGTCGTGGTCCATGCATTGAAGAAAAGACTTTTGACGATAATATCAGAAGGCTAAATATGATTTATTAAAATGACTCCATAATTCTAGTATTTTTCTATATCTGCTCAGCAGAGAGCATTCTCCATACTCCTGCTGCTGCTTCGTCCAAGCAATGTCCCGAATGCTCACAATATCAGAAAGATTACAGTCCTTCAGCTCCTTCTCCCACTCTCAAGGAGGACAGCCGAGGAATCCTAAAATGTCCTTGAAGAACACCAGATATATTTGTTTACAGAAAGCTTATACAGAGTAAAGGAACAGCAAAAGGATGTTCTCCCATGGGAAAATAGATCAGAAGGCATGCACACAGAGAAACTTATAATATGTTCATAGCAACACTCCCCTCAGTCTCCTCCAAGGTGAACAAAGTGCCCTCAGCCGCTCCCCATAAAGCTTCCCCTCCAGACCCTTCCCCATCCTCGTGTCCCTCATTTGGACACTCTTTAATAGCTTAATGTCTTTTTTATACTGTGGTGCCCAAAACGGCACACAACATTCAAGGTGAGGCAGTGCAGAGCAGAGTGGGACAATCCCTTCCCTCACCCGGCTGGCGATCATTGCTGTGGTCTTGTGGTGACAAAGGACTCTTGACAATAATATCAGAAGGCTAAATATGGTTTATTAACATGACTCCATAACTCAAAGAATTGGGTTATTATCTGCCCAGTCTGGAGCAATCAAAGCTGCTGCTCCCAGCTCCGTCCAAGGAATGCCAGAATAGCTTACACAATCAGAGATAACAACTTTTCACCTCATGGGCTGAAAGGAAGAAAAACCCCCATCTCCTATATCAGGAGACAGGGCAGAGAAAACCTCTGTCCTTGAAACACAGCTCAGAAATTTGTTTATAGAAACTTGTACAGAGTAAAAAGACGCTTTCCCATGGGAAGAATTTTTCTGCAGGCCTGCATGCAGGGAAACTGCATATGTTCACACAGCAGGCGATGCTGGGCCTGATGTCCCCCAGGGCACGTTGTCCCTCCTGGCAGCCAGGGCAATGGTGACTCACATCCAACTGTCCAGGGACCCCAGGCCCTTCCCACAGCCGCTCTCCAGCCTCTCATTCCCCAGCCCAAATACACAGCCTGTCCTAGAGAAATCCATCCTAGAGCTGGATTCTGAATCCATCACTCTCGTTGAATTCCACACCGTGGGTGATTGCCCAGCCCTCTGACTGACCGAGGTCTCTCTGCAGGGCCTATCTGCCCTGGAGGGAGTGCCCCATAACCCGTGTTTGGGGCTTTCTTTCGCAGCCCTCCCCACAGATCTGTTAGACACTGGTGGGGCAGCCGCTCACAGCCACTCCCGGCTCGGTGGGGCAGCGAGGCCATCGTGTGCTGGTCCTGGCGTGGGATCAAATCATCATCGTGAGAGCAAATTACCAGCCCTGGGGGCAAAGGCAGACCTCACTGGTAACACACACCTCCGCACTGCTCAAAAGGACAGCTCTGTCCAAACTATAGCACACGGGTGTGTGTGTGTCCTGTGCTGGGTGTGATGCACACGCGTGTGCGTGACCTGGGTGGGATCCCTGCCGTGTTTTACACGTCCCTTTGTAGAAATGTGAGTGAACGCTGGTCCTTGAGGGGTCGGTCCGTCCTCCAGGTGGGGATAACGAGCTGCTTTAGCTCCAGAAAAGGCTGCTGGGACTTGGTGGCAAAGATTCTGCATTGTGTTTATTTGGCTGTAAAAGTTGTATGTGTGAGTGTCAGGAGCTAAGGAAACGGTAGCCCTGGTGTATTTTCAGTGGGTGATAGGATCGGAGAAAGAATGCAAGAGGAAATAAGGGGTTGGGTGAATATGTGGAAACACAATGGAGGTGCTCAGTGGGGAAGGCTCAGTGATGCCCGTTCAAACAGACAGCTGCATGGGAGAAATGTATCAAATTATTTTAAGCACTAATGGAACTGCTGAGGAGAACTGTGGAACGACAGTTTGGTGTGCTTTGGAGCCTACTGAAATCGATGTATAGGTTCATTATTCCTCTTCCATAGAGCATTTTCACATGTATATACCTAGATTGTATATGTATTTTTCCCCATTTTGCAGATGCAAAGACCGAAGTCCAGAAAAGTCACCTTACCTAGGTTTCCTTTTTCCCTTCCTCCCAAATTTTAGCTGCCTTTAAGCCACAGCAGCAAGAAAGGCTTTTTTCTGCTGTTGGTATGCTTTTCCTGGGAGAAGTATTCCTGAGGGAGCTGGAGGGTGAGCTGTTTTCTGCAGGTATGGATTCCATGTTTTGGGGCTTGTTTTATGTTTTTATCATTCATTGTCAGAGGTTTCTGACACTCAAAGAAGTGACTAACCAGCCATAGCAAGAGCTCTCCTGGGTAGCCTCACATTTTGTCACCTTGCTGTAGTCACTAGAGCATCAATCAAACTCTACAGAGGTAGTTAAGTTAATGTAATTGTCATAAAGATGAATAACTCAATTTGTGCATAGAAGATTGAGTTAATACAACACCCAGTCACCAGAAAATCCACGAGGAAAAGAGAGTCTCTAAATCCTCCAATGCCAGCTTGCACTGTTACTGGTGCTCAGGTTAAACACTTGGGACAAGTAAAGAACCAGACTGTGTGGTTCTGGTGCTCACAGTGCTGCCTGTGGAGCTCATACAGCCTTTTTTTTCTGAAAGCAGTACTAAAAACCTTTGAATTAGTCCATATGGGGCATCCACTGCATCATCCCCAGGCATTGATGGGAAGTTTGGGTTCAGGAGTGTTACATCAAGGCTTTAGTAAATGGCTTTTCCCCTTAAAAATGAAGTGGTGTTTGTGAGAGATGCCATCTTTTATAGAGCTGGTGGACATCAGAGGGAGAAACAGAAGCTTTGGGACACTCCAGCTTCTCTCGAAGTCTGACTCAGATGCAGCAAACAAGTCCAAGCTGGGGACACGTGACTGTAACTTTAACCTGATTTTGCTGATTAATGAAAGGAAAAGACAAATTAGAAATAGTCTAATTTAGAGAAATAGCATAGGCATCTGATAACATAATCAGACCTTGTTGCTTTTGCAGGATTAATTTAGTCTCTTCCTGTAAGAACAGGTTAGAATGTTCTAACAGTGGAGAGCTGTCAAATGTCTTCTTTTGGCTGGAGAATTGTTTGGGTGTTGATATGTCAGGGATGGGTGAAATGATTAGAAAACATCCAGTATGTTCAGCTGTGGTGGGAGCAAAACCAGACTACCAGTTAATGAGAAACCATCTGGAACAGGGCCTGGATTCATATAGGTGAGGAGCAAAGGGGAATTTTCAGAACTGTCACTATGTTTTTAGCCCAACCAAAGTAACTTCTGTCTCCAAAGCTGTTCAGTTCATGCAGACACCAACTTTACACTGTTCCTGACGTGCACAGGCCTGCCAAGGCTGTCAGTCAGAGTTCCACATGGCTAGAGATGAGACTTCATGTGTAGTCTGAGAAAACATTAACTCACCCAGGGCATGTGATGGCTTCTTCTGTGAAGAACTTTGTAAAAAAATTTGTCAGCAGCATTGAACCATTGCAGGATGAGACATCCCCATCTCCACCCAGTTTGAGCATGCAGCTCTTTGGGCATCCATTGTCATTTTTCCTAATGATTTCTACAAATTTGTTATATTTGTTATATTTTTAGCTGGTTTCTGCAGGCAGAGATTGCTTAAGATATTGCATGACAGCATGGTGTCAGGAGTTCCAGTTCCACCTTGCCTCCCACAGTCTTGAGAGTACCTTAAGAATAGTCTGATTTAATAAGCAGTGTATTTTGTGCCTGTTTGTGGGTACTTGGAGTTTTGCAACTTTGGCAGTCTCATTTTGAAGATTTTCTTCTCCATATGAAGCGCTAGAAATTTGGTTTTAATTAAAATTGGATTCCTTGCATAATCACATGAATCCAGGAGCTTGAGGCATAAGTGATCTCAGCATTTCAACACTTGGGATAAAATATGAGTACTGGTGGCAGAGTGTGTGAACATAATGCATTATGCAGGGGCTAAAGCAACTCTTGGATCAAGAGACTGAGGAAGCTGCATATGGTGACCATTACTAAGTTTTGCTTTTTTTATTATAGTGGTTGAGGTTTGGGATTGGGCTTTGAAAGTAAAGCCACACTTAAGGTACCATTTTCCATTCTAGTTGCTGGTGGTCCATATTCTGATTTTAAGTAAGGTTAGCCTGGGCAAGAAGACACTTCATGCCATTTGTGAGGCTCTTTTCCTGGTGATTTTGAAGGAAATAGTACTTCAAGCTGATAACTGTGCTTTCAGTTCCAGAAATTTCCCTGTTTCTAAAACAAGATCTTGTTGCAGTAAGATAAGGATGAATTGCTCAGCTTTAACTAATACTTGAGGCGTGCAGCAGGAGCTCTGCTTGCTATTTATACTTTGCCAAATTGATGTTCCTGTTTCTCAGTTCACCAGGTTTCTGCAAAGTGCTGCTGACAGCAAAGTCACCTTCTCCTGACGAGCTGCAGTTCTGCCTGTGGGGCTGTGGAACAGGGCACTGGGCAGGAGGGCTTGCCTTTGGCTGGCCCTGAATCCTACCCTGGATGTGCACAGTGCTACACACAGCCCTGAGGGGAGGAGCGGGCTCCTGATTAAATGCTCCTCTGTCTGTGGAATTTGCTACAGAGCCCCAAATCAGCCTCCAAATTCTGTGCAATCTGGGCCTTCCAGAGAGAATCTTTATTTGTCAGGTAATTACTGTTCTCACTTAGAACAGAGACCTCTTTTTGTCCCGACACATTTCCAGATATCTTCCCAACTGCAGGATATTCACCAGTGTGGTAGAAAAGAATCTGTCCTTCTGCAGAGGGACAGTGATATTCCTTGCTCCACAGTGCTGGGTACCTGTGAATGTGATCACTCTTTCTGTGTCCCTGAAAGGCAGCTTCTCTATCTACAAGATTTGTGTTAGGTGAGTATTCCCAAGGAACCTGCTGAGCTACCACCATGCCAAGATGTCCTTGGCTTAGTTTAGCATCCAGGTCCTTTTATAACCCCAGTACTCAAAAAACCCAAGTAAATACAGCTCTAAGCTGCTTAATAAAATTAAATATAATAAAGAAGAAATAATAGTCTTAGGAAGGGAGGCAGTTCCGAGGTATAATATGAATGGAATAAGGTATAGCTGGTTGGTTTTGTAACTGATAAAGTATTTCATGTTATTTTTATCCTTCCAGTTTAAACCAGATACTGCCGTTCTTAAAGAGCAGGGAATCTATTTAATGATACCTTTAATAATCTCCACTTTCCTTTTGAAAGCTATATTTTGGAAGCAGAATGTCTCTCCCACTAATGGCTGTCTGCCAGCTAGTTTTCATCTTTATCCTTTCCGATTCTGCAGTCTTTTACCCATGTGAATAATTTGCTCGCAGAACATGTTGTTTTTAGCTCCTGGCAGTCAAGAAGAGAGAAATCAATGTAGATTGCTGGGGTGAGTGACCAGGAGGTGAAACTTGAAAGCCTTGAATATTGGCTGCTTCAGCCTGCCAAGCATGATGAAGTGTGCATGAATGGGGAGCTGCATGGAGCCATGAGGGAGGATCAGTCACAGGACCTCAGAAAAGACTGTAAAAAAGAACAAATACATGAGATCTCCTGAGGCAGAAAGTAGAGACCCATGTAAGAAGCTTCTGTGAATACTGAACAACTTCTGGTGTAGATTCACCTTTCAAATCTCTTACATTTATTGTCCACCTTCTTTTTTTAATTTGGCTTAACAATGTGGGAGGCCACAGGTTTTCATGAAGATGCTTACAGACATGGTATTGACATTTGCATTTAGTCAAGTACACTTTTAAATATAGTTTGGATTTATATGATTTTTAACTTCTCAGAAGCAGACACTTTCTTGTTCCTTGAAGATGGAAGATGGATTTGTTTCCCTGCAGTACAAGAGCTGAAGCTGCTTTTCTAATGTAACACCATTTTGAATGTAACAGATTTACCATGAACCATTACTTGCTTCTTTAATTTTATTTCTTATTCAAAGTGCCCAATTCTATAACCAAAATTGTCACAATAAAATCTCCCAGTCATACAGGAGACAGAATTAAGGATGGAATTAAGAGTTTCTGCTTTGGATGCTGAGCCAAGCGTTTAAGAGCTTTTGAAATGTTGAAATGAGAGGAACTGTCTTGAACAAGCTGTTCTTATCCTGAACCAGATTTCTTAGTGTATTTCCAGCAGTACTGAACAGAACTGAGGAACAGGCCCCAGAACTAAAATTTGGGGTCCAGTAGGACAGGCCCTGTTCTATTGATTTGCTCCCCGGGGTGTTAGAGCCAACCTAAAGCAAACTATGTGCAGGGGCTCCGGGCTCATGCCTGCTGTGTGTGACAGCAGGACACAGAGCAGATAGATTGCCAACCAACAATTCATCCTATGCATGTGAAATTATCAATTGCCAGATTTCCTGGGGTGAAGTTTCTTCTGTATCATGAGACTGGATTTAAAATAAACCCTACAGTCTTTCATTGTGTGTCAGTCTGTAATACATGTAGGGAGGTCAGTGGGATCATATCTGGTGCAGGACGGTACATAAGGGCTTACAGGGACACCATAAAAATCAGAACATCAGATTGTTCTGTTCTCCAAAATACTAAAACTTTATAATCTTGCATCTAAATATGAAATATTGAATAGTGAATGTCACAATAGGTGCCTGTAAATTATTCAAGTTTGGAGAGTAAGTAAAACATTTGCCTGAAGGGAAATATAAATTTTTATTCCTGCTGTGGTGGGAAATGAATGTGATTTTTAAGATTGCTGTTGGTTAAAATGCAATAGAGTTTATTGCGTAAAGAGGAAGGGATTCAGACAAGTGCCATGTGCAGGGTTATTTCTGTTGTGCTGTATAAGTCTGTGGCTTAACTATCAACAGCTCCTGTTCTAGGGAGCTCAGAGCCTGACTGAGAGTAGGAATCGTGCCTGGGCTGGGCTGTCATTCAAGGATGGAGTTCAGATTGTGTGGCAGGTACCTTATGCCTCCATATCCTGTTCCTATATCCTTCAAGTTCAGAAGTTTACGCATTGATGAACAAGCCACAATAGAGGAGAAAAAGTCATTGGCAACCTTAAGTATCTAAGGTGATGTTAGCTGAAAGTTATTGAAGTGCATAAGCAGAAAAACCCAGAAATTTCTGAGTGTTGCTGAGCTCCAGGGTTTAAAAAATCACCACCATCAATGCCAGAAGAGCTACTGCTGAACCTGGAGCCCTGTCAGTCATCTTCTCCAGATCTATCAGCTGTTGTGTGCAGCACAAAACATGATGTCATGTCAATGCTTCAGGAACAGCCTGGGGAAGATCCTTTTTCCTTTAGGTGTCCTCATCTCCCAATCTACTCATTAAATTGTGTATTAGTTTCTAAATGTCCTGAGGCACTCATGGATTCTGCACAGATGTTTCTCAGAATACAACCCAGCTGACAGGACAGATTACTCACCAAAGCATCACTGGAGAACAGCAGTAGCTCTGCCATTGGGGACAACTGGGTCTATTCCCACCTAAACCTTGCCAAGCTTTGTGGTGAATCCCACTGTATGAGTCTCAGTACAGACATGGAGTTAGAGTTAGGAACCAAAGAGAGATCTAGATTTGAGTGAGAGAGGGACACTCGAGAGGGGTTGTTAAAACAGTGGGAAGACTGTTGGTAGGGTTTGCTCAACACCACGTGCCCTGGGAGGGTGACTGTTGTCCTGGTTTAGAGCCCAGTCAAGGTTCAGAGTCAAGATTATGGCTCTGACAATGAGAAATTCAACCATATGGCAGGAGTGGGGTTCAGAGGTGATACCACAATAAAACAGGGCTTTTACTTGGGCAATCCTTTGCCTGGGGACTGGAGTGCCCCACGGATAAGGGACATCTTAGGGGTAGGTGAGGGATGGGGTCTAGTGGCTCTTAGGCAGAGACAGTGAGGTCATAGAGTCATGTAAGTTGGAAAAGGCTTTTCAGGTCATCCAGTCCAGCCATTAACCCAGCACTGCCTTCTCAGCCAGAGCCTTGTCCCCCTCAGCCTCCTCCTGAGCTGTATTTGCTGGGCTCAGTGTGGATGGTGCCCATACCTGCACCACCCAGGCACTGCAGGTCACCGGGGGTGTCACAGAACCAGAGCACAGCAGGGATCCACTCATGCTGAAAGCACTGGGGCTCTCACTGCCAGAGAGGAAAGAACCATGCCATGAATTTTTCGTTAGCACAGCCATGGTTAACACAATCACCCTCAACACACATTTATTTTTCTTGGGACAGAGCTGCTCTTCTATGTAAATAGAGATTAAGTTCATTGCATCCTTCTAAAGGACCTACTATAAAATTGTGTTTAGAATTGCACAGAGGTCCGGGGAGAGGGCAGAGTTCCCAGTTTCACTAATGAACTTTGTTTCCAAGCCTGTATCTTTTTTTTTTTGAACTCTTCTCTATTTCCCAGAAATGTGTTCTGCTTTTTGACCCTTAGAATTCATAGCTCATATTTCTAGCATGCTGAGAGATTCCAGCTTCATACTTCCCTACTTCCTGTCCATGAAAATTTAACCTCTAGGCATTCACATTGCTTCCCCACCATCATCAAGCTGTAGCTGTGCAATTCCTTGGCTATTGCTGTCCATTTCATACTGTTCTCTTGCTGTTCTCTGAGTGCTTGGATTTGACATTCTTGTTACTTCTAGTAAAAGGAAGTGACTAAACACCAACTTTTACATCATTTTTATTGTTACTGACATTATATGGCTGATCAGAAATGCCAAATCACAACCTCAAGAAGAATAAAACTTTGATTCTGTTACATGAGCTATACTTGCAGGATGAGAATTCATGCTGTGCTGTCACAAAGGAGCAGGCATCTGCTTGGAGCAAGGAGGTGCCTGAGGGCTACTTCCAACATCCAGCCTTGTTAGTGACAGTGACAGTGACAGTGGCGTACTATTGGTTTCAGAAATGTAGACACCTGTCCTCTGCAGCAAGTAGTCACCATTAATCCTCACTTTTCTGAGTCACTGGGGAACCACCAATGGAACTGCTTGGACTCAAAAGCAAGTTCCGTCTTTAATTTCAATGGAAACTGGCTATTATGGAGAGGAGCTCTTAACTGTAGTCTGATGTAAGCATTACTCTCTGTCGTGTTCTCTGTTGGAAATGATTACCAGTCTATCACATGTTCTCACTGAGTTGCTGCTGCCTCTGTTGTGATTGTTGCTTTGACAGTTAAACCTTGAATCTCAGGTGACTTCATGTGTCAGCATAATTACAACCAGGACAGGAACTTGCTTTTGGGTTTCTAGTGGGTTATGGGAAATGAAGTTTATAATTTGTAAGCTATGATTTGCGATGGTTTTGTGTTTATCTTGAACTCCTCTGTCACAACATATTTGCATTTATCAGGAGGTCCTGTTTAACTGTCCAACACATCCGTGAGGCATGAGCTAAGCATTGGTTGTAGGTAAAGGATTATGGCTGAATGGATAAAGCCTGTGTTTTTTTAAAAGAGTAAGAAGTTACTTAAATCTCCCTTTTCTTTTCTTTTCTTGTTATAAATCCCTTTATAGTTCACATTCTAGGACTCCCGCTGGGCTGTGACTGTACTTCAGCCTGTTTTTCAGAAAAGCCCTGAGAAGTTGGCTCAGTTGCCCAAAGGGTCAGAAGACAGGCAGCTCTTTCAGTCTCAGTGGGTTTCTTTCTCTCTGATTGCTCATTTAGGGTAATGTTCCCAAAGCCTTTATTCTGGGTTGTAGCATGGGCTGCTCCCTGCAGCTTCAGGGCTCAAGGTGCTGCAGTCAGGAGGGTGTCAAAGGGGACACGATTTGCAGTGGGTTTCAGAAGCTGCTGCTTTGAGTGGCTCTTTGCAGGTCACCTCACTGCTCTGGGCTCACTGGAGGGGCAGCAGGAGGTGACAGGCCTGGCAGGACTGAGTCCTTTCCAGTGGTGCAGTGACAGTGTTTCCTTGGGTCAGATAGAGCTACTTTGGCAAGTCCTGTTTTTCTAAAGCAGAGACTCACCACTGTTATTCCATTGCTGGAGTAACAGCAGTCTGGGGGATCAAGAGTGATGAGCCTGAAGGGAGCAGCACAGTGAAGATGTGTTTTGCTCTGAAAACTTTTATCAGCCTGTAAATCAGAAGCTGGATGACATTGGAAAAATCCATTAAACTAAATCATCAAGGGGTACCAGATACAAAGATGCACTTGTGGCTCAGAAAGTTTCTGAATTTCAAGTATTTGGAAGCTGAGAGAGCATTTAGGGAAGAATCACTACATTTATTGTTGTACTCTTCCTGCTGTAGTCTTCCCTGGGCTGCAGTGCTGGCTGCTGTCAGACAGGAGCTGTGGGGCTCTCAGTTTGACCCAGCTGCCTGGCTTTTTGTTTTAATATAAATACAGTCAACATTTAAGCCTATTGTTAAGAACGGATGGAAATGTAAGCAAATGAGACAAATTTTCTTTAGATGAAACAATATCTGTGACCATGAAACCAGGACAGGGCTGTGCCGTATAGACATTATTACAGACATATATACAGACATAGATATGTATAGGCATATATACAGACATTATATAGATGTATATTACATTTGAACATTGAACTGTTTCAGAGGGTTTTAGAATTTTTTTTCTCTTTCTAAACAATGTACGGAGAATAGAAACATTTTCTCAATATAAACACTTCTGGTTTTACTGCATTTGTGTTTTCAAAACAGCTATTTGGTTGATCTTGAATAAACAAGCCTCCAAAATATGGTGTTGGGCAATCTTAGCCACTAATGTGTGTGTGATTGTGTTTATGTGTGTCCAACTCTGTTCAGACTGACTGAATTTCATGTCAGGCAAGGCAGTATAAAACCTGTACAGTCTGCTGAGAGTCCAGGCTTGGCAGCTTCCTGGAATCCTGCACAGATCTGCCCTTGATTCTGCAGCAAGTGTCACACATTGGGGAGGGAGCAGAAGAGGGAAAGTCCAAGTTGGCTCCGTGACTGAGACATGGCACCATTTTAGCTCCTGGCATGAAATAGCGGCTGCCATTCAGGAACTGGGTTTCACTTGTCCCAAGCAGTGGGAAATGGGAATAGGCAAAGGAAGGAAAAAGTGCTGCTTACCTTTTGGCAGGAGCAAAGGGCTGGCTGAGGGTTGAGTCTGGAAGAATTGTTTCTTTGGGCTGTGGTGATGGCTGCCCGATTTGAAGGACTGTTTTCCCATGCCAGGAGGTGATAGATGCTGGGCAGAGCTGCTGAAAGAAAAGAATTGTCCCTGTGGTGGAGGCATGGCCATGTCAGGAGGGAGCTGTCAGGGAGAGAGCAGCTCCAGGCACCAACTGTCCCAGAAAGGACAGAGATGAAGGTTTAGTAATAAGTCACTGTCCATGTTCTCGGGCAACCCAGAGGATCTCTGTAACTGATTATGGAGTCCACATGTTTTGGGTGTGGAATGATTTATGGCTGTGCAGCACTCAGGAGGCTGCACCAGGAACTGCCAACTGGGAAAGCTGTGTGGACAGGAAGCAGATCTCAGAAAAGAAAGCAGCAGGCAGGAGGATAGATGCTGATGGGATAATGTGATGGAAATACCTGCAGTCAGCTGATAGGAGAGCTGTGGATTTCTGTAACTCATCCAGGGGCCTGAAGTGACAGAAAGTTTGGTCACTGCTCCTGTACAACATCCAAAAGGCTCTGCCTGAAGTAGGCAGTGAAAGTGGAAGCACTGTGAAAATTGCTGGTGCAAACAGAAAGGAGGAGAGGGCCAGAAGGGAAGCCAAGATGTCATCAGCCCCGTGGCTGTGGTACCTGGAGCTGGGTTTTGATTTCCTGAATTTCAGAGAGGATGATGTGTGAGGCTGAAGGAGCATGTCCATTTTCCATTCTGCCTGCTAGCATGGAACTCTGGAGATGCACATTTTGATCCAGTTTCTGTGTTCCAAAAGCTTTCAAATTAATTTAATTTTCATTAAACTAGGACACCCTATCCAGTCACTGCTGGAAGTCCTTTAATCTGTTGCAGACAAACCCCAGATGTTTCTGTGTGCATTATTTATTTTGTCCTTTCTACATTGACCCTGGTGCACCATGTAGAAACTGTTTCTTTTTGTTAAATGCTGCTGATTCCATCTGCCCTTTGGTATGGAGACCAGCAGCTCTGCTTTTTATGGAGAAATCACAAAAAAGAAAAAAACCAAACAACCAAACCCACCAAAAAACCACAAAAAAACCCACAAAAACAAAACCACCAAAAAAACCCCACAGAAAAACCCCACCAAAAAAAAAACCAAAACAAACAAAACAAAACAAAACAAAAACCCAAACCAAACCCATACAAACGAACAACTCAAGTAAAAAACCCAAACCAAACCAAACCTCAAATACTCCCCCCCCTCCCCCAAACAACTCCCCACAAACCCTCAATGATTTCTTAAGTTAACCTTTTTCCTTATTCAATTGCCTTTCTTTTGATGACTTCTGTGGAAACAGAATCTACGCATTACTGTACAGGCTTAGGGTTTGAATCCAGAGGAGGTTTGTGAAACGTACTGTGCTGGTACAGCTACTGCCACATGATTTGGAAAGGCACCATGTTATTGTTGAGAACTAGAATGCATTGCTGACAGTAACTTACTTGCTTTTTCCAATCTGATAAGCTGAAAATGTCTTACTTCAATATGGTAAGCAACTTAACCAGATGTTGTACAAAGAAAGGTCTTAAATTAAATATGCAAGGTAGAAAAGAAGGGGAGGATATGCATAAAATTCTGAAAATAGCTTATTTTCTATTGAAATGAAAACATGTAGTACTCAGGCATTTCAGCTCAAGTATCCTTACACTATATATTTAACACTGATGAAGATGAATATTCAAACTCTGAATGTGGGAAAGCAGGGATTTTTTTCATTCCCATTGTTCATGCTCATGAATGGGCAGCAGTTGACTTCTTGCATTTTCTACCCCATGTTCCAGCTGAGTAAATTTTGGGACTATAATATCATCATGTCCCTAGAGGAAAGAGTGTAAAATTTTGAAGGGAGGAAGGAGACATTTACAGTGATCAGAGTGTGGGAAACTGGCTAATGATAGGTGATAGAACAGCTCCAAAGGGAATTGTGCAACAGCCTGGAAACACCATATTTGCATACCAGGGAATTTCCAAAGTAAAAGAGCAGTGAAAGATAAGCAGGGAAAAAGAAAAGTACAGAAAACAAACTCTACAAGACTGATTTTCTCTTTTCCTGCATGCTGCTCTTCCACTTTCTAGGGAAGAAAGCAAACAGCTTCTTGTACTCTTGCGCAAGGAAAGGGTTACCTCACATGAGCTCCCAGGGCCACTCAGAAGGAAAGGAAGTTATTGTGAAGCAATGCTGTTATCCCTGGAACCAAGACAGAGCTAGGAGCCTACATCTGCAGTTGCACAGTACCAATGACCTTCATTTTTTTGCACTAGGACATGGCAAGGGCTGTTTGTGGAGCTGGGTTTTATGCTCCTGTCAGCCTCTCCATTGCTTTGCTTGTGAAGTGCATGAGGATCATAAAGGCAGTTAAGAACCTGCTTTTCCCTTATTCCCTTGTGGAAAAGCTCAGCTTGCTCTGGTTTTCCATATGTGCTGGCTCTCTGAGATCCTTATTGACTTGCAGCACTCACACATCTGGCTTCTATTCCCAGGAACTTATCCTTCCCAGAGAGCTGGAAGCGCAGCAGGGAGAGGGCAGTGGTGCAGAGTTCTTAGGCTGCGTTTAAGCTGGGACTCACGAGGGAAGAGTCTGAGAGAAGTGTGAGGGAGTCTCTTCAGCAGCTTGTGGCTTCCCAGAGGCACGTCCTTGTCCCTTCCTATCCTTCCTGCACCAGCTGCTGTCCTCCCTTACTCTCCCTTTCAGCACTCTGATGCTGGTGGATGTCACTGGATTCCAGTGATATGGTGGGAAATGTGGCATATGCAGAACTCCAGTGGGGGTGCTGTGTGGATCCTTTCATTTCTCAGGAAGAGCTGCAGGGATAGGCAGAGGTGGGGCCTGCTGACTTCACAGGAAAGTACAATCTATTTGGCTCCATTTCACCAGTCGTGCTCATTTTGGAGAGGAGATGAAATCCAGATGCTAGTCCTGATCTGGATTCCTGACTCAGAAATTGCAGTGTGATTAAGCACTTTGGAAAGCCTCTCTGTGCACAGCAGTACAGCTCTGTCATTTACCTGGGAATCCCAGAAAAGCCTCAGTTAGGGGAATTTTTAGAAAATATTTCCCATCCTTGCTCCTTTTTCTGAGAGGATGAGGTTGTTTTCAGATGATGTCTTAAGACAAAAGTCCCTATTGTTTTTACATATCCTTAACACCAGGAACTTAAAAAAAAAAGTTAAAAAGTGAAAAGAAAAATGTTGTAGCAGCTGCACAAGCAGCCTAATGCAGATATCACATCCCCATTGCCCGGGGCTCAGTATGTGCAGCCCATGGAGTGTGTGCCCTCATCTCCTGCATGGTGTGAGCTTGCACTGACTGACTGCATGGGGCCAGAACATGGACCAGGGACCCAGAGTGTGGGGATGGCAGGGGGAGGGAGAAGTGGGATTGTTCGCTGGGGGATAGTCCCTCCTTTGTGGAGTTGGGAACCAGGGTGTTAGAGGCTGGAGAAGCATGTAGAGGGCTTGGAAGAGATCACACAGTCAAGCTTGTGGGTTTTGCCAGCATTTAAATAGCCATTTACCTGGATCCCTCTCCAACATGGAGAGCAGCCCACGAGAGAGTCTGTACTGAATGCATTACTCTGCCTGCTTGCAGACCTCTGCCCTGCTCTGTACCAAACTTCATGAGGTTCCTGTTCAAGTTCTGCAAGGTCCCTGTGGATGATGCTCTGCTGCTTGTCAGCCATTCCCCTTAGTTTACTCCAAGCCAGAGATTTGCTGGTGTTGCATTTTGATCCTAATTGATTCCCTTTTGACTTCTAAATTGTATTTTGACAGCACTCCTTTTTCTGAACATCTTTCTAGGGCTTTTGGCATTAAAGAGTTCAGGATTTGAGCATATTACTTCTCTCTGTGAAGATCCCTGGCAAAATCACTCCTCAGCTTCCTCAGCTGATGCACTTCCCTTGTGTGTTCAGAGTGGCTCATATTGCCCTGTGCTGGGCTCTGGGGAGACCAAGGGGCCTCCAGCCTGCACAGGACTCAGTGAGCAAACTGATCCAGACAGCTCTGGAATGAGCATGGCAGTGAACCGGTCACTGGCTGGGACTCACTGAGGTCATAGAAAGTGTGTGATGGCAGCTGTATATGTAGTTATATATAGATACACACACACTTTCCTATAAATACATTATATTTAGTACTTTCAGTGAGTTTAGTGCTTCCATGTGGGTTAAAACCCTTCACAGATATCCTTTGGGGTCACTAATGTAATACTCCAGCCTATTTTGGACAGAGTTCAGGCAGAGTTTGCTGTTGGTGTCTTTGGATGCACACAAAGCTCCCTTTTGTTTTGTCCTGCCAATACTTTCAGCTGTTACAGTAATTGTACTAATGAGGTTTAGTCTTTAAGAAAACTGCTGGATTTGGTCCAGAAGGGCACTCAAGAGTTAAGGACTGAATCAGAAGGTTTCACTGTTAATCTAATATTGAGCATAGCTGCAGCATTACAGAAAGAGTAAAGTGCTGATGTTTGCAGAAAGCTGTGCCTGGATATCCTCATTGAATAAAGTAAATGGAGAAGAGTTTCCCTTGGACAGTGGTTTGTGCCATGTGTCCCACTGAGTTGAGCTGTGCAAAAGTTGACTTTCACCAGGTCAATGTCAGTGTGAAATAGAGGTTGTTCTGGTTTGGGTTCCACAGAGCATTTCCAACAGCCATCACTTTGTAACCAGCAGGAAAGGAAGGAGGCAGCAGCTCTGCCTTTAACCTTGATAAATTCAACAAAGATAGAGGAGTCCCTGACATTCTGTGGGTCCCTTTAGGCTTTCAGTGGTGTGAGAAATGGTGTGTGTCCTGTGACTGTCCTGTTCAAGTGCTTTCCCTTTGCTCATGCTCACAGCCCACAAAGAGACGTTCTTCAAGTGGGAAACTGAAAGACAATGTGGTTGAGGAAAATAGTGCCAGAGTAGTATTGGACTGTTGATACTTGCTGTCCTCAAGATGTAGGTTTGTCCTCTCCAGGCATCTGTCACTGCCCTGCTGCTGCTGTGCTTCTAAAACATGGAATGCTTGTGATCACCCTCCAACCCTTCAAGGCTTTGTTGGACCAATCTGTTGAACAATTACATTGGAGCCAGAAGTGTGTTTTCAAGACTTGAGATGAAGTACTGCCAAGTTTCTCAGCTAGAAGTGTGAGTGTTATTCCCTGGCATGCTTTCAAATTAAAAGGAAAACAAAAACAAAAAAAATCCTTGATTTAGAAGGTACTTAAATGTTAATCTCAGCAAAGCATAAACCTATGAATAAATTAGGAACATATTTCCCTTTTCTGATTTCAGTAACAGAAGAGTAAGAATTTGGCTTTCCTGAATCAGGGCAGTTTATGGGTTTAACTGTCATCCTGAATTCTGAGTAATAACAGAGGGAAGAGAAATATGAATGAGAAATTCTTGAGTACCAGAATTTCCTGGTTCGAAGTATCTGTTTTTCCAGATGCCTGAACACTTGATTTTTGTGGGAGCAGACCCATGACCCTCAATAAAGTAAACTTGTTTGTGTGCAAAGGAAAACAATGTGCAAAGTTTAGTGTGTAGCAGTTTCTGAAGACAAATGGACGGAGTACTGAGACAAATGGATCATGAGCACCAACTGTGGGACTCACAGCCATGTCCCTTAGAAAATCTGGCCAGTAAACTCCCTGAATATTGCCTATTATTGGGTTATTTGATTATCATACAGAGTTAATTGATAGTCCTGGGTTGTAAATAAGCATGACTGAAGGAGGGGACAAACAGCATATGAAATACATCCGATTTGGCTTCTGGTTGCATGATCACGGAAGCTTTCCTAGACTCTTGTCCAATGGTTAAACCTAATTTAGAGCTGGGAAATATAAAATGCACTTCTTATTTATTACAGTAAGAGCTTGGTGACTGTAGACAATGCTCTGCAAACAAACACCAGCAGAAAGAGGCAGCTTCCTGAATATGTTGCAAAATAATCTGGACAGTGTAGAGACCAAGGCAAATGAGGTTATTTAGGACACTAGTGTGAGAATGGCTCATGAGTTTGGTGTGTATTTAGGGTTCTTTAAATTTATATTTTTAAAAGATTAGATGAAGAGTGATAAACTGAGTGTCAATATCTTCACTTTTCTTTGTTGAGTACAAATGTCTGACTTTCTGTCTGTTCTTTACTTCCCCTCAATCAATGGAAAGCAGCACTAAAGAAAAGGAGGCAAAATGGAGCGCTTGAAATGTCATTCATGCCACAAACCTACTCTTTTGCTGCATGCAAAGCTTCAACCTTGTTTTTCTTAGTCAGGCCCTGGACTGTCATGAATCCTGCTTCAGCACAGAGGTCTCCATCTTCTCCAAAGGTGGCTCCTTGGTTTGCATCTCCAGGTTTGTTCTGCCAAATGAAAAGCATGCTTACACCTCGTGTAGATGCTGGGGCTCTTTGGGATTGTCTCCTCACCTCCAGGCTCCCAAGGCTGGTTATGAGGAGTGTCTTTCAACCAGCAACCAGTTTTCTTCTCCTCAAACATGCCTGATGCACCCTTCATCCGAAACCAGCTTTACTGTCAGAGCAGCAGTGACTACAGGTGGCAGCTCTGTGTGTCAAGACATGCTGGAGCTTGAGCTAAAATTACATTTTAAATTACATTGCTTAGTGCAATACACTAAACAAAGGTGCACAATGTCCCCAGCAAGGCTGAAGGAGAAGCTCCTGGTGCCTCCAAAGCCTGCCCTGGTCCCTTTGGTCAGTAGATGACTCCCTGTACTCACCCCACCAACTCAGCCCAATGGCTGAGACTCTTCAACCACTCTGTAATAACCTGAGAGGGATATTGAGAAACAAATCTGAGGATTTACACCCTTTGATAATTTCTTACCCTCCAAAAGGCAGCTGTGGTCTTCACATCAACCTTAACAATGCCTGTACTTCAAATATTACATAATATTCAAATTTGATCTCTTGATTGCAGATTTGGACAAAGATGTAGCAAGACCCCAGCAATGTAAAGGTCAATTTAAAGATATTCCTCCTTTTTATTAGTTAATGAATAATGATTCTGTTGATAATTAAAACTCTAATTAAAATTTCCTTGAGTGTATCTTGGCCTGTAAGGGTCTTTAAATATCTGAGTCCCCTTTCAAGCAGCATACAAAGCCCTTCCTGCTGGCAGCAGAAGACCAGAGAGTGAAGGCTATGTATGGAGATTTCTGCCAAGGCAAACTATGCTCCCAGACAATGATGGCAAATGTGAAAGTTCTGACAAACAAACAGAAAAATAGAGGTCAAAGTCCTGAATCCCAGCATGTGAACTGCCAAGCAGCTTCTGAGATGGGAGGGTCAGTGCAGAGTTTGTAGTATCATATGGTCAAAGTTGAATGTTGCACCAAGACTGTAAAGGTTACACAGTGAAAGAGACAAAGAGGCTCAGTCTTCGTTTCCTTATCAAGAAGACAAATGGGTTTTCCTGTGAGAGGCAGCTGTCAGTTGGGATACTCATAACTATGTCTTGGCCTTCCCAGACCATCCTTGGCCTCTCCCTTGGTCTGGAGATGACTCTCTCCTTTACATCTCTTGCCTTTTCCAGGTCTCCTCCTTGACTGCACAATGATAATTTTCCAGATGCAGAGGTTTGATGTGCTGAGTTAAAACCCAAATCTGGAAACTGGGAGAGATTGGAGAGACTACAGTTGAATTCTCCACAGCATTTGATGAAAGTGAATGGACAAAATCCACCTGTCTTATTGGTACTGAGTGGTCAGCCCTGCTACGAGTTTAAAGGGAAGACCTTTCCCAGAAACAGCAGGATGATGATCCTTTAAGTGTTATACTGTAATTTGTCAAAAACGGAACATCAAAGTCATGTAGGGAGTGAGAAACTCTACAAAATCAGCAGTGTTTTGGAGTGAAGAGTCACATTAGAACTGAGGAGGCTTGTTTACAAATGCCAAGTTTTTCTTGAACTATTTTCACTTCCCCAAGGTAATCTTATGAGAAGATACAACCACAAAAAAGACATTTTAGCCTATCAAATCCATTTATTGAGATATGACATGTGAAATAGTATCGCTTGGTTATAAGATAAAGTTTAGTGGGACAAGTTCAAAACCTGCTCTGAAATACATGTGTAACCTGTGTAAATCTGCACAGGTGAATTCCCCTTCTCCCAAATCTAGCAGGGAAAAGATCACAGGTAACATCTTTTAGAAAGACAGCAGGCAGGTGTGGAGCCCTGTCTTTAACTTCTGGAGTGCAAGGAGAACTGTGTAATTAAGAGGCTGTTAAAGATCCAGCTGGGGTCAGCTGCACAGGGTAGCAATTCCTGCTGCTCATCACTGCTCTGTGAGGGATCAGGTCTGTCCCGGTGAGCAGCCGTGCTCAGGCTGGACCCCAGAGCTCTTGGTGCTCTGGGCAGCAATGTTTGCAAAGTGCTGCTTTATTCCAGTTGCTCTCTTGTGCTCATTTACAAAAGATGTATGCTGTGGACACTAGCAAGATGTACGTATGAAAAACGCAAATAAGATAATAAATATAAGGTAAACTAAGAGTAAATATGAAGGTTCTCGATCTGTACAGTGTGCTCAGCTTTGCCCCGTGTGTTAGGAACAAAACACCCCAAGTTTGCAGTAGGTAAGTAGGTAAGACTGCAGTAGGTAAGACTGAGGTAATTTTCCCCAGTGATTCACACAGGCCACCTTTGTTAGGAAATTCGTGTGTATTCAAGAATGGGAAGCCAGAGAGGCTGTGAGAAGCCGAGGAGCAGTGTGGAGATTTCTCTTTGAAGTGCTCCAGGAGTGAACGTGTTAAATGTTTCCATCAGAGACACACAAAAAAAAGGCGGATTGTGGATCTGCAAGAAAAGTTTATAAAAGCGAGTGAAAAGCCCCTCACACCTGAGAGCAGGAAAGAAAGAGTACACCGTTCGCTTTTTAGCAGCTTTTAATGTCAGAAAGAATGTAATGGCTGGGGGCAGAGCCCACTGCAGTGGGACCTCCCTCACAAGACCTCCGGGATATATCGCGAGCAGGGCAGGCGCCTCCTGGAAAGCAGCGAGAGCCTTCCAGCTGCTGCGGCAGCACGGGAATAGCCATGTCCCCGGGCAGGATCTGCTGCCTGCTGCTGCTGGCCCTGGGGGCGCTGGCAGTGGCCGTGACGCTCGTGGTCATCCTGAGCCAGCCCAGGTGCGCTCCCCGGCAGTACCTGCACGGGGCCGTGGCCGCGGACACCGAGAGCTGCTCCCTCATCGGCCGGTACGTGCTCGGCTCTGTCGTGACTCGGGCTAACACACGGGGCAAGCGCTAGCCACGGCTCTGTCGTGACTCGGGCTAACACACGGGGCAAGCGCTAGCCACGGCTCTGTCGTGACTCGGGCTAACACACGGGGCAAGCGCTAGCCACGGCTCTGTCGTGACTCGGGCTAACACACGGGGCAAGCGCTCGCCACTGCCGTGAGCCGGTTTCGGGCCCGGCCCCGCTCCGGGGCTGCGCAGCGATGCTGCTCCCGGGCTCGCCGCAGCCGGGAGGGCAAACGGAGCCTCTGCCTCCGTGCCTGATGCTTACTTTCATTGCAGCGTCCCAAAAATTTGCGACTGTGTAAACCCTTGGCCTTTTGGATGGTATAAATATTTGTAGTATACAAGTACAATGCTGGTTTTAAGTGGGGAAGGAAGAAATTTACTTTTTATGGCGTGGTAGGTCTGTCGGATAAGTGACTTAGAATAAATTAAGAAGTTAGAGGAGCTTGCAGAGAGCTGCAGCCAGGCTTCAACAGAGACAAAGAAGGGAAGGCAGGAAAAGGGGAACTGGCATCCCTGCCTTTTGGAGGTGTGTCTGGACTAAAGCCTGCGGTGTGTCTGCTACGAAGAAAAAAACAAAGAGCAGATTTAATTGAAATTCAGTTAAAATTAACAGAAGACATATTTACACCACTTGGAAAGAAAGGTGTAGGTTGAAAAAATTCTCTAGATGCCTAGGTTGTACACTTTCAGTTTGTGTAAAACTTGTCTCAAACATTTTGACTCCCATGTTATTATTTTGCTGTTCCTTCAATTATTAAATGCCTGTATCCACAGAAGCAGAAGGATGGAAGTTTGTGTGCTCTGCCTCCTGGCTGGGGGAGTGAAAGGAGACGTGGTACCATAATACCACACTTTGCTGTGTCTCACCTCTGATTCTGGCAATGATGTGCTGGCATAGCATTTGTGAGTAGCTGGAGAAAATATACTGTGGCTTCATATATGTCAAGCTGTGAGATGGGGTTTTTTATGTGAAGCCACGTTAGTTCTTCAGAAAGCAGAAGTATTTTTAAAATCACTATTAATGGAAAAAGAGGAAAATACATAATTGGATTGCCCAAAGAATCTGCTGGAGGAAACCACTGGCATTTACTTTTGCAGCTATTGTAAATTTTAACTTGATGTAGTGTATAATCAGCTGGAAGATGTTGAAGTGAGAGCCACAGAAATCTCTGTGGCCAGTGGACAACTGAGCAGCTTTGTCTAGTTGGCTACTGCTGCTGGGCTCTTACTTGTTTCCTTCCCTTCTCTCAGCAAGAAGCTCCACAGGCTTCCCCAGCCTCCACCATTGCTGCAGCTGCACCTCCAGCACACTTGCTGACAGGTCTGTCCTCCAGTCCAATGGATCAACTTAAATTTCCTACAAATAGTCTGCCAATGATCCCCACAAAATCCTGCCCTTGCTCCACCTTCTCATCACATTTCCCCCCCTCCTTTTGATCCTGGGGCATCTGCACATCAGGTCCTGCTCTCTCCTCCAGCCCTGCCAAGCCTCTGGGACCTCCCCAGCCATGGCTATTCTCCTCCTTTGCCTGGGCTCTACACTGCTCACCCTCTGCCTGCCAGTCAGCTCTACTCCCCTGCTGCTGCATGATTGCTGCTGCTTCTCCCAGTACCCTTTGCCTCCAGCCGTTCTTGGAAATCTTTGTGCTCATTTCATGCTGTCCTTAGACTTGGAATGAGACAAACTCCTGTGTTGTCCTCCCAGCTTCTTTTGTGCATGTTATTGTAAAAGATTATAATAACAGTAAAATTGTTTATAAAAATGTTCCTCTGCAAGAGAGCTTGGGATCAGAAGCTTTGTGTTATGTTTGCCCTTTTCCTTGTTGCTGTCATATTTCTTTCTCCGTCCTACTGGCCCACACTGGTGGCTTCATTTTTCTCTCTAGGAAGCTTATTGCATGCTCTGTACTCCATGTGATCTTGTTAATTTTCTCCCAGACATTTTGGTGCTGTTATACATGTATGTCACTTTTTAAGCTCTCAGCTCTTAGCACATGATGGTCACCACTAAACTAGTTCTCAGAGCAAACTGTGAGGTGAGAAAATAACATTCTTTCACTGGTGAGGAAGTCTCACATGGCAGTGACACTGCCAGGATGCCACAGCAGAGGGGCTCTGGCCAGGGGCTCAACCTTTCAGAGCATCTGCTCTGCTCTGTGACCTCCTGTGTGACTCTGCAGGGCAAGGGCTTCCTCAAGGCTGACTCAGGGTCCCTGATGGGAGCACCATGAGATGATGAGCACACAGCTGCTTCCTGCCTCATCTTTGATGAATAAGATTTTAGCATCCATAGGAATTTTGTCACAGCAGTAGCAACAAAATCCAATTTCTGAGAGCAGTCTTGGCCATTAGGCCCTGCTGTCCCCACCTGTGAACTGGCAGTTCATGTGACACCTTACTTCAGCAACAAGGCGAGAGCAGGACAAAGCCAAGCAGCCCTAGATGCCAGTCCCTAAAGACAGGGCTGGTTTGTCCCTGCTCTTCCTCACTGACCTTGCAGGCCCTCAGTCCTGCTGTGACCCTAGGCTGTTCCCCACAGCCACCCCTTTCATCCTGCAAATGTCCCCAGAGCTCACAGGAATCCGTGCAGGGGATGCTCAGGGAACTGCTCTGGTGCCTAAAGCCTTGGAATCTCAAAGAAGCACCTAATCTCTGACTTACTTACAGATTTTATTCTTTAATTAAAAAGTCTTGTTTATTTTAAAGATAAACTCATACCAGATGCTCTGTGAGTTGTCAGGAATGCAATTCCTGGAGCACTACATGATACTCTGTTGGTTTAAGATTCTTTGGGAGTCTGTGTGTGTTCCTAATAGAATTGTCAATTGAATTTACTGAGACTAACTGAAGTAAACTTCTTGCTCGAGGAGGAATCTTGTATTTCAATGAGTAGGATAGTGGGTGGGGGGAAAACACCTCAGGGCCCATGTGTTTTCCAGCTCTGGAGATTGTGTTCGTGTACTCTGGATTTCAGAAATCTTTATGCAACTCTTTGGGTCCCTGCAGAAAGTGAGCAATCTCAGTGAGCCTGTCACCATCCATGTGGGCAGGTCCTGAGCTAAACTTCCCCTTAGCCATCAGTGCCTAGCTCTCAGTGCTGAACAAGGTTGGGTCTCTTGCTGTGTTTTTTCTGCTGGAAATCGGAGGCTGAGAGCAACCTTGTACAGCTGTCCAGACTAAGACCCTGCCCTGGGAGAAAACTTGTCTCTGAATGAAGTGAAACACTTTGATGAAGAGGGATGGGAGGCTGAAAGGAGAATCAGAGCATTTTTTACCCAAGGATGTGGATTTGGTTCTACAGTCCAGCTCACCAATTTGTCCTCATGTCAAGAGCCCTGAGGAGACAGATGATTGCCCTGTGACAGTAAGAGGTACTCAAACTTCACCTCCAACTCCAAGCCACTCATTCCCTCCTGGAAGAGGCTCTTTCCATCAAGCATGCAAAAGGCTCTATATTCCCTACCAGTGTGCTGTTTGAGCTCTGTCATCCACCGCTCTGCATTCCTATGTTTCCAAATGGCAGAAGCAAGAGACAGCATAAGGTCAGGGACAGATTTAGGAAAAATATTTATTCGCAGTGGTGGGATTCACTGCAGCAAGGCAAGCTGACCTGGCCTGGCCCAGCAGCTATCTCTGATCCCACCTCTCCAGTGTAGCCTAGCATAAATCCTGGGAAGCAGCCGCCTTTGAAATCAACACCCCCTGGGGGGACAGGGTGGTGGGGAGGGTGAGAACGGTGAGACTTTAACAGTCAGAAAACGTCTGCAGCCCTGGGAAGCTCAGTTCCAGCCAGAGAATCTGATGTAAAAATCCTTTCCAGTGATGGCCCAGCACATTTCTGAAGTATGTTTACATCCCAAAGGATTTGGTTTCCATTCTTGTACGTTTTAAATTTGGTAACTGGCCCTTTTTTTACAGAAGCAGTTGTTGCTTTTGCTCTTCATAAATCCTAAGGAGGCAGCTGCTGTGTAATGGGTGGTCTCCCAGTACCCAGCTTTCTTTAGCAAAAAAAAAAAAAGTCAATACAATTTAATACGTTAGCATTTCCAGTGTGTTTAAAGGGGCTTCAGGGCTCTCTTTAGCCTAGGGCAGAGCAGCAGACTTGGTCTGCAGTCCAGCACAGCCCATCTCTGCTGTGAGCAAAGTGCCATCATTCACCCTTCCAGGGAGGGTGAGTCCCCGTTTGCTGCTGCTGGAACGGGACTTGGTTGTTAACACCCTCTCCTGCTCCTTATTATCCGGAAACTCCATTAGTGACTAAACCCTAACGCTGAAACGAAGTGGCAGGAAGGACATGGGACAAAACATTGTTATCAGATCTTGTCAGCTGCAGCACTGGTATCTCTAGAGAGACCTGGTAAACTGCCACACTTTGATTAAGGATTTTGCATTATAATTAAGCTCACTGCAGCAGAGATCCATCTAAAGGGAGCCAGGTAATGAGACATAAATCCAGCTGCAGTTTTGCTATATATAATGGCCCTAAATTCCCCAGGCATCACTTCCAGGGAAGTGGCAGGTCTGTGACTGGAAGTGAGCGAGCCATGCACAGGGAGCCACATGTGACACCCCAAGAGCCAGCTCAGTGTATTTTCTGTAGAGTTTCAGTCTCTGGACAGGCTGGAGGGAAAGGTGTCAAGGCTGGAGGCCAGTGTGAATGTGCTGTGAATTTGGGTGAGAATCTGGTGCTTTTCAGGCTTTGGGAAATGTGCCTGATGTTCCACGTTAAGGCCTTAGTACACTGCATTGAAACGCGCACTATACCATCTCCAAGCTTCTTTTTAAAGCTGTTTTTCACCGCCAGAACCATGCATTGCCCTGTCCCAGGCTTTGTACGTGTGTTGCCTCACAGCCCACAGTCCAGGAGCTCTGGGGAGCACTGTCCTGGGTCAGTGTAGAAGTCCTTCTTCCCTCTTTTTCCAACTTTCTTACATGCTGTCTGGGTCTTCTGCAGAGGTGACCCAGTTTTTTTAGGAAACCCTCGTGTCCTTCCTTTCTGTGCTCAGCAATTAACAGCTTCCATTTCAGAAAACACCTCTCAGGGACCTTGGTGTGGTGAGTCCATCCCTGCATGGGTGAGCCTGAGCCTCAGTCTCCATGTTCAGAGCTACAGCCAGGGAGCTCCCAGGAGGCCAAAAGCCATGTAGACCCCAAACAGAAAACCTGATGTTCTCTACTATTTCTTTTCTTCCCACTTGTCCACACGTCATTTCCTTACAGGCAGTGGTTCCAAGGCACTCAGGGAAACAAAGGAAAGCCACAATCAGCGTGCCTGCTGGCAGCATCCCGTTCCCGGACCCAGCAGGTCCCAGCCATATCAGTGGATGTAAAATAAACACCAGTCTCTGTGTGTGCTCTGTGTTCCCATGCTAACTCTGGGACCAGCTGCACTGCAATTAATGAACAACTCCAGTCTCCCCTCTGGCTTTGCCTTATCTGAGCAATAACCCAATAAAACAGTTAGGAACCTTCCCAGGAAACACCAGTGCTGGCTACTGGCAGGCTGTGCAGGAAATGCTACCCCATTTCCACTGCAAGGAAAAGATGTTTTTCAGATGTTCTTGAGGGAAGCATTTGTTGAGACACGTTTCTCTAACAGAACCTCCTTGCTGTCAGCAGCAAGAGGCTGCCTTAATGCCTGTGCCTTGGTAGAAGCAGCTGAGGGTTTGTTTCCTGGTGGTTTTTTGTTTCTTTGTTGGATTTGTCTTCGGGAATACAGGGAGTAGGGTGGGGCATTTTTGTGCTAATAAGCCCAGGAAGTCACATTTTGGGAACAATGAAGCTAATTGACAGGTTGTCTCGGGAGTTTGCTTCACACGGACCCAGTGTTCCCACTTCGGTGCTCCTGACCCGTTGACCAGCATAGGCCTTTATTAGGAATGGCATTTAGGAAGCTAGAGATCAGTTGTTTGGTTCCTAGTATGTGGAAAGCCCTCTTCTGTGCTCAGAGCATCCTTTTCCGTGTCTCGGGACTCCTTGCTGTCCCATTTAGCTCACAGCATTTGTGAGCACCTGCAGCTCTCTCTGTCCCATAAATCTTCACCCAGAGGAAGTCCAGACTCCCAGAGGTCTGGCCCTGGCTGCTCTTTCCTCCTGTGGACTCTCCTTTCTTTCCCTCTAATTGTTCCTTCTCACTCCAGCAGAGGAAGGTGCCCCTCTGTGCCCTCATACCCTGCTCTGCTGCCACTACGTTTCTCCAGCTGCCCTCCTCAAGTTGCAGGGGCCCCAAGGAGGCATTTCCATGTGGTTCCTCCATTCTGACATTCCTGGATTTTAATAGTGTCTTTTTTCTTCCCTTCCCACCACAGGAACATCCTGAAAAGTGGAGGCACAGCTGTGGATGCTGCCATTGCTGGCTTGATCTGCACTTCAGTGATGAACCCCCAGAGTTCAGGCCTGGGTGGTGGGGTTGTATTTACCATCTATAATGCCAGCACAGGTATGGGCCTGCCCTGGCATCTCCATGGTGCCTTGTCCCTCTGCAGACAAACAACTGCTGTGGAGAAATCAGAATCTTTCCTCTTCTCTCAGAGCAATATTTTGAATACAAAAGCTACATCACAAACCACACTTGTGCTCTTAATCCAAAGCATCCACCACAGAGAGTTGTGATTGTCATTTCATAGCAAGAACGTGTGTGTGCAGGAAAGAGCTTTGATATAAAATGAAGAGAGTTTGCCTCTCCTTCCCCCTCCAAAGCAATCCCAAAGTACGTGTCAAAGTCACACAGCCGACTGCAGCCAGGTGTGAGTGGCTGGGTGAAGCAGGGAGGAGGGAGTGCTGTGTGTGCTGGCAGGGTTGGGCTGTCAGTGCCTCAGTCAGCCCTCAGGATGGCACTTCAGGGCTTGTGCTGCCCCAGCAGCCCTGGCAGTGTCTGCTGACCCTGGGACCCTCACACTGCTGTCACCAGTGCTGGTGACTCCCCAAAGCAGTGGTGAGACTTCCTGTCCCAGGAGATGCATCTCCAGAAATCTAAACCTAGCAATGTTCAGTGTCTGCTGGGGAGCCTTTCTGTGTTTGGCTTAAACTCTAGTGTTGTTTTCTTGCTTTTATGTCTTTAATGTGGGAGTTTTTAAGTCTTGGCTTCCAAAAACCCCCAGAGCTTATATATCTAATAGTAATATCAACAATGAACACTGTAACAATATCATAGTTTTAAAACCCCTGCCAAGTAGTTTCACAGAGTCACAAATCTGGAAATGTTTGGGTGTATCTTATGCAAGAGCTCAATTTGGCAGAACACCTATATTTTTCTTCTTTTTTCCTTTTGGCAGAGCCATGGAACTTTGTTTCCTGACAACAATCCTCCTCTGCTACCTGGGTTATGCTGCTGCACAGAGCTGCCTGTGGCCGTGCACAGCTCAGGTACACCAGGGAGCACTGAGGGCTCCTGCAGCACAGCTGGCTCTGTGCACTGTGACAGGGACAGATAAATACAAGGCAGAGAAGGAGGCAAAGCGATAGGCTAGACCTGAAATATGAGTGTCTGCAACTGGGGGTTTGGGTTTGGGTTTGTTTTTGTCCTTCCAAGCTCCCTGATACATAGAGGGCTTTAAATATGATGGACTTGCCTCATCATCATTTGCTAAATGGCCCTCCCAGGAGCATGAGGCTCACATTATGTCTCTGACATGTCCCATCTGTAGAAGAAGTGCAGGGATCTGCAGGTGTGAGGCAGCATGTCCCAGCCCATGTCGCAGCCCATGAACTCTTGGGGGAACCTTTGCTGGCTGGAGACAAGCCCTGGCCTTCTCCCTGTGCTTTCATTACCTTTAGGTAGACACTGCTTGGTTTGCTCTAACTAAAAGCACAGGAGTCAAGAACAAGTTCTGCTGACACCTGACCCTGCAGGTGCACTTGGCACATCTGGCAAAAGCTCCAGAGCAGCTCAGCTCTGGGCCAGCAGCACGTGCAGTGCTGCACTGACTGAAGTGTGGTGTTCACCTGCTTCAGGAAAACAACATTACACATTTCCCTCTTCTTCTTTCTAGGAGCAGTCGAGGTGATCAACGCCCGTGAGACAGTCCCACAAGTGTTTCCTCACAACTTATTGTCTGGCTGTGGTGCTGGTTTCCCCATTGGTAAGGACACAGCCTGGGCCACAGCTGTGTGCCCTCCTGGTGTGCACAGAGCTCAGGGTGGGCAACTGAGCACCTCACTGACTTGATCTGGGATACTCCCTGTATCTTGATCTGGGGTTCTATTTAGTTTAATCTGCCTGGACTGCCTTTTGCAAAAGTAACTAAATGTACTAAGTCCATCAAAATTCCTGTTTGGTAATAACACTGGCAACCTGGCCAGCGAGGCAATGGGGAGCCAGCATGAGGAGAAATCACAATGTAACTTCTCTCCTTAGGAAGTTTGGCAGTTCAAGACTGGATTTCCCAAAGCTCTCATTCCCCAGAAGAGAAAAATAAGATCAATAGCTTTCTGGAAACAAAAGAAATCAATCTCGTGTGCTTGCCCATGTCCATAGACTGGGGAAGCATGCTGGCACATCAGGGGTTCAGTTCCTGGGCTCAGGCACTCTTGCTTTAGCAGCACATCTTGGATCTTTCCACATTTCTTGCTGTATTCATTCTCCTTCCCTATAACGTTATCTTTTGGGGTGTGTCCAAGATTCTGGAGATGTTCTTAACCTTGGAAGAGCCTGAAAAGGAATCAGGAGCAACTCAGGGACAGCTGGAGTTTTGGGATGTCAGGTGTTGCTCAGGCTTCCCAGGGTCTTGTCCCATCACATTTTTGAATTTCTCCAGGGATGGAGAATTTCACTGCTTCCCTCGTTCTGGTGTTTGCCCAGGCTCCATGAGTGCCATTTCTCCAGTGTCCAGCTGCCACCTCCCTTGCTGCAGCATGTGTCTGTTGCCTGTTATGCTTTCAGCACACCTCAGGCCTGGCTCCAGCCTCTCTACACCCTTGCTGTTCAGTAACAGGGAAATACATGAACAGGGAAAGGTATTAAATAAACCAAGCCTGCTTTTAGAAGCCTTGGTTGCCTTTGCCATCCTGGACTTTGATTGGAGAGCTTTCAGAGAGGTGGAACCCCCAAGCCAGTGACTTGCTGGGGGTGACACTGCTGCTGTGCTCCTCAGGGCCCCGCTGGATCGGCGTGCCCGGAGAGCTCCGTGGGTATGAGGAAGCCCATAAGCGACACGGCCACTTACCATGGAAAGCCCTGTTTGAACCAACCATCAAGCTTCTTTCAGAGCCACTTGTCATTTCCCCAGTTCTGGACAAAATTCTCCATCACCCAGACTTCTCTGCTCCGGGGAAAAGCCTGTGGTAAGACTCATGAATGAAACTGCAGTGTGAGGGCCACTGTTCCCTCAGCTTCAGACCCTTTCTCTGACATGCTGACGTGGTGCACAGGCTGCTGCTGTGGTTTGTGCTCAGGGAATACTTGCTATGGACTGGGAGAGAACCACAGAAGTGGGTTTTTGAAAGAGGCTGCAGTGTAGCACTGCCTTGGAAAGTCCACGGCATACATAATCCAGATGAGCTCTTGGTAGGAAAAAGAGATCATTGGTGTTGGGCAAGAACAAGCTCACTCTGTAAAACTGATGAATGTTGTTCTTTAACAGCCCACTGCTGTGTGATGGTCAGAGATTTCTGAAGCTTGGCGAGACCTTCCGGTGGCGAGCGCTGCAGCAAACGCTGCAAGCTGTAGCAGAACACGGAGCTGCAGCGTTCTATGAGGGGGAGATAGGAAGGGCCCTGGTGGAGGATGCCAGGAAGGCTGGTAGGTAACAGCTACAGGTAGTCCTGGTACACAGGCCTTTCCTTTCTCCCAGCCATTGGCTCACAGCCAGCCTGTACCAGGGGAAAGCCAACAGGTTCCATTTGGTACCTGACATGGGAAGAGGTCACCTTTCCCCAGTTCTTACAACTCAGGTCCAGAAGCAGGGCTGAGATCACCCACTGCCCTGGCCTTTGCCCACTGTGCTCATGCACTGGCCCCTCTGACTCCTTTAGGCTTTGTGACATCCCGGGGTTTGGCAGCACATGAGGATGTGTGAGGGCAGTGCTGTGCTGGGTGGAAGGAATTTGGGCTGTATGGGGATGGCTCTTCACAAGCTTTGCCAAGGCTCTGCTGTAGGCAGCCCACAGCACCAGGACAAGTTGCTGTGCTAATGGCAGCTCCTGGGTCTCTGTTGAAGGATCCAGTCTCTCACTGGAGGATCTTCGGGCATACAAAGCAGAGGTGTCCTCAGCTCTGAACATCACCCTGAACAACCACACCAAGGTATTTGCTCCAGGACCACCCATGGGAGGTGCAGTGCTCATGTTCATCCTCAAGGTATTGGAAGGTAAATTCCTAATGGAAAAGGGGCAGCAAGAGGTTTTCAGAGAGGGTTGCTCCAGAGTGATAAAATGCAATGGGCAGAAATGGAGTTTTTGAGCCAGAATGGGGCCCAAAGCAGCAATGTGACCATGCTATGCAGCAGGAGGATTAACTGGTTCACTTGTACAGTGGGTCAGCATCACCACAGCTGCTGCAAAGGCCAAAGGATGCATGACTTTCCCAATGCTTCAAAAGAAATTGAAGTAACAGTGGAAATCAGTACTTGGTTGTTTCTGCATCTATATCCTGCTAAAGCATAGGGGAAACCTGGTAAGAACTGGGGTGGGAAGAGGAGGCTCCTTACAACTTTTTTTTTATTTTTACACTTCTTGAAAAAACATTGCCTTGGGTCTATTAACAAAATTATTTCATCCTGCTCCATAGAGTATAAGTTCCATAAAGCATCACTGGCAACACCTGAGGAGAAGGTAGAAACCTATCACTACATTGCAGAGGCCCTGAAGTTTGGCAACATGCTAAGACCCCACATGAGTGACCCAGCCTTCTCTGAAGCTCAGGTGAGCTCCATGGTGTGTTGGTACAGCACCGAGCAATGCTCTGACATGCTCCTCCTTTGCAGCCTGGAAGGAAAGAAAATACTTAGAGCTGCTACTGAAGAGCAATGCAGCTGAGCTGGCCAAAGCAGAGGCAGGATCAGGCTGTTTACTCTGCAGCTTCAGCTGTAGGCTGGCACTCACTTGCCTGACAAAGGATGTGCACATGCTCCTGCCAATGTTGAGGTGCCTCAGTGCTGAGCTTGGTCCATTTCCTGGGATGAGAGTGGCCTGAGGCTGAATGCTGCCACTCCAGGGCCCCAAGCTCTGACTATTTGGGCTCAGCTCCTGAGGCCTCCCTGTGCCCAAAGACACCTGCTTTGGTGAGCAGCTCAGTGTCCTTGCTGTGCTGGCAGGTGCCTGTGGGGACCCTGTTGTCTGAGCAGTTTGCCGAGTTTGCCAGGCAGCGGATTGATGCTCGTGGTGACCACCCAGTGAGCCACTACAGCCTGCTGGAGTCCCTGCACAAGGACAGACACAGGAGCATGGGCACGAGCCACATCTCTGTGCTGGCTGCCGATGGCAGCGCCGTGGCGGCCACCAGCACCATCAACTTCCCGTGAGTAGCCCAGGGCTGGGTCAGAGTCACACAGGCCACGTGGCAGGTTCACAGGGGAGCTGCAAGGGCTGGCTACCAGAAATGCAAAACCCTTGGGTTTCAGTGGTTTAGGCAGCTTCTGAGCTGTGAGTGCCTTTTTACAGCCAAGATCTGTGAACATCAAGTCCTGTCATAATTCAGGAGGATGCAAGAACTTGCTGAAGTTCTTGCTGAATTTCTGTGGGTTGAGCAAATCCCCACAGGCACCAGTAACAGGAAACTTATCTCTGTCACCAGCAGCAGCACAAACCCCTTTTGGACACCCTCACTGGGACACTGGAAGGCTGGGAGGAAACAGAAATTATTTACAGGGTGCCATGTGCAGTAAATGTCATCCACAACAGGAGAACCCTGGGCACTAAAAGGCTTCATCTTTCCTCCCTGCAGGTTTGGTTCCTTTGTGTATTCTAACCAAACTGGGATCATTTTAAATAATGAACTTGCTGACTTCTGCATAGCAAACAGAAGCATTAAACCAGGTGAGTATCCTCATCCTCAGAATAAAGCACAGGGCCAGGGGATGGACACACAGGCTGTGTACAAGTGGGCAGGGACAACCTGTAAACTTACAGGTACTCTTTCCTTTCATAGAACTGGGTGAGAGCAAGTTTATTTCAGACTAAAAGAGGACAAAGCCCTGTAGTGTCTCTGTGTTTACTCACATATCTCCTTGTATGGAAACATGGGAGTTTTGGTTTCTAACCTGAGAAACCAGAGGTTAAAAAAATGCTGAAGCTGATCACTGGCTGATGGGAAAGGGAGGGAAGAAGTGAAGAAACTGCTGCTAAGACAAGCCTGCTGATATTTTAGGCTCATCTATGATTCTGAGTATAGAGCTGCTACAGGCTTGCACCAAGCTCTGTGACACAGCAGTGTTGGTGCAGATGTGGCTCTGTGCCATAACCTGTCCCTGCTGCATCCCCCTCAACCTGCTGGGACAGGACATCAGTGCTGCTGTGGCAGGATTTCTGCTAAGGGTTCCTCATCTGGTTGGATGAGCTGCAGCAAGTCCTGAATACTTGTAGGATGCCCTGCCTTGCATCAAGAGAAGCTTGTTTAGCTTGTGCCATAAAGGTCCCCGTTTCTTGGGAGACAGGCTTTCAGTACAAGGAAGATTTTCTATAAGTCTTGAGCATCTTGAGGAAGGAGCAGCAGCTTGTTTTTCTGTGGGAGACAAAAGAAAAGCAAGGTAGATGAACCTGTGTCCCTCCTACCCTGTTTAGAGCCACATGGAAAGAATAATCTCTCTGTTTCTGCTCTAGGAGAGAAGCCTCCCTCAGCAATGGTGCCTTCCATCCTCATCTCCAAGTCAGGAGACATGCTGGTGATTGGAGGAGCCGGGGGGGGCTGGATTATCAGTGCTACCACCATGGTAAGGGAAACCCACAGCAAGTTGCCAGTTTTTCAGCCCTCCCAGATTTCTAGCCATGGTCAGTCCCTACTCACCTCTCCTCAGATCTTGACTCCTCAGTGATTTTAATTAATTAAAAGCAATTCAAGTTAATTTGCAGTTTAGAAGTCACTAAAGGCTGCAGGCTGTAGGCCAGGGAAAGCATTCTGGGAAGTATTACATGCTCATCCTATTCTTTCACTTGCCCCAAGTATCTAGTATTGGTCACCACAAAAGCAAGACACCAAGCTGGTAGGACTGTGGGTCTGACTCAGTGCAGCCTGGGTTGGACAGCCCAAGTTTTATGTCCAGTTGGGCAGTGTGGGATTTGTTTTATTGCAGGTGATTATAAACAAGCTGTGGTTTGGCTATGACTTGGAACAGGCCATTTCAGCTCCTGTCATGCACACCCAGGGTGACAGTGTCCTGTTTGAGGAATCTTTCAGCAAGGTGAGTGGCCTTGGTGGGAAGCAGATTGCTTCTGTAACTCTCCTGGGTAATCTTTATTTTGCCTCTGACTGACCTTCTCATTTAAACCTCAATTCCTCAACCAGACTCCACACACACATCCTACAGTTTCACACATGGCAATGTTAAGATCTCAGGCCCCTGTGCCATTCACTCCATTTCCTCTTCTCTCCCCCCACAGGAGGTTAGGACTGGCCTGCTGGGAAGAGGACATAAAGAAAAGAAAGATAAATTTGCAATGAATGTTGTACAGGGAATTTCCAAGGAAGGAAAATGCATCTCTGCCTACTCTGATAAAAGGAAGCTGGGGAAGTCAGCTGGATATTAGTGTGAAATGCCACCACAATTCACAAAGCCACAGGAGATTCAGAACATGCTTTGCTTGGATATGCCCATAATTTCCTGTTCCCATCAGGATGTCTCCTGGAGCATGGACACAGCCTGTGATTACATCTAATTCCAGTAGACTGCAGGTCACCCTCAGGCAATACAAGGAGAGGTCAGCCAACCTCATTTAGAGCTACACCTTTCATTACTTATGTGATACACAGAGAACATATTTCTTGAGCACATCAGTTACTCAGAATGAGAGAATACAAAGTGTGAAAGGAAAATTGGTCCAAACCCCACTGAGAACACTGTGAAACGGCCCAGCTGCATCTTCCATTCCTGATGGAAACTCGGTTTCTTTCAGGCTGTTCCACAATAAGCTTATTGCTGGGGCTCAGCAATGTGAAATACATAACTATTTTAGCTATGAACAAGAAGCATCTGTAGGGTCAGGATTTTAAAATCTGAAGCATTCAGGCTTAGAGTGTGGATTTGGAAAGGGAAGAGATCAACATTCCACACTCTCCCTCTGTTTTCCCATCCAAAGAAGCCCAGCTTTCCCCCAAGGTGGCAGATGAAATCACACCGTGGCACAAGTGCTGCCCTGCCTGCTGCTCTCTGCCTCGGGGCTGCAAAGGATCCCACAGGCTCAGGGTGACTGCACCAACACTTCCTGCAGCCCTGCACACAGTGACTCTGAGAATAGCCTCCCATGGGGGCATGTGATTGCCCTGCTCCTGGGACAAACAGGCTTCAGCTGAGCTCCCTGGAGGTGCCTCTCTCTGTGCTGAGATGGGTCCCAGTCTGGGCCAGTTCTCCCTCCTCCACACCGGTACATCAATCTTTGGCAAGGCAGGTCAGGAAGGCAGTGGAAATGTTGTTTTGGGGAACTTTAGAACTTTCTTCAAATTGCAAAGTATACATGATCAGGAGTCATCATTTGTAGCCCTGAGCAGAGCCTGGCCTGGCAAACACCAGGACTGCTGAGAAGTGATGCAGCACTATCAGGCATTAGCAGAATTCTTCCATATCCTACATGCTCCAAATCCCTATTTACCACAGCTAGTCTCTAGTGTTCCCTTCAGACCACAAGGAGGGCATTGTAGGACTCCAAGAACCATCACAGAAAGAGAAGACTTTCGGAGAAGAGACCTGAATGCAAAAGGTCCTGAATTTTGCATCTGGATGAAAAAGGTCTTTTGCGGTTAATCCACAACCTTGCCCTGCTCAAAATGGCCAAGAGAATCAAACATTTAAGAAAGTAAAACCCACAAAACCCCCAAAGCTCTTCAAATATGCAGGGTCAAATTCCCAGAATCCTCCAAAATTCCATTTTCTGAAAGCTTCTGAGCCTGATTGCCCTATGGGCACAGTGTTGTGTGTGAGTCTGAAAGAGAAAGAAGCCAGAGCCAGGCACTAGCAGAGCCCTCCCCCTCCTGCACAGAGCCCATGGGACTCCTAGTTCTCCAACAAATAGAATCCCTTTGTAAACATCATAACAAGCACACACTATTAAAAAACAAATTAAAACAAGACCAGCTAGATTTCATGCCAATGTTTTTACCCACAAAGCCTGTCCAATAAAGCCATCCATTTACTGAAATCTCAGCCTTCACTTGCATTTTAGTGATGGTCCGAGTGAAGCTGACCAGAGCCAGACATGTGTTTTCCTTCAGAAGTTGTACACCAAGGACTGCAGCACGGCCCCTGCTGTGTCAGTGGATGATTGATGAGTTACCAGATCCTAACCACAAGCACTTAGTCATGCAGCTGGAAATCAAGTTACTCATGGATGGAGCCAGCTCCATGCACTGCCCTGCTCCCTCCTTGTCCAAGTGGAATTCATCTTAAATCCCCCAATTCAGGAAGAACTGCTGGCTTCTCCACCAGAGCTGCTCACTCACACTGTGGCAGTGGCCTGGCACCCTGTGAGGCAGCATCACAGTGCTGGTGAATGGGAAAGGAAACAGCCCCAAAAGCTGTTGAGGGGCAGTTTTTATGTTCACTTGGAAGGGGTTACATTGACTACGACTACCAAAGAAACCAAATCTAATTTGCTGAAGTTTTCTGCCTTGATTAACTCCCTTGCCCTGGCTAGCAGTTCCTGGGTGCAGCAGCTGTGGTGTCAGGAGCAGCACAGACAGAGCAGTGCAGGGGGCACTGACAGACACCAGACCAGACCAGATGCTGGCTCTGGCAAGATCCATGGTTATTTCCAGCTAACCACACTGAGCCCAGAGTTTACAATCAGCACTGAGAGTGGCACTGGCTGGAGACAGGGAGAGCACTCCTGGCTTCCCTATTAGGCTTCAGGGCCACCTTCAGCAGTGCTCTGGTCTCTCTCCATCATGTTTCACTACAGAAAAGCCAAGTCACCAAGTAAGTCTTCCATTACCTTTGCTTTTGACACACCTTAGGGTGAAGCACCCTGCAGTACTCCAGCCTATCACCTTTCCAGTGCAGTAGTATCACAGCCACTTACCACCACAAAGACATGGGAATATTATCTTTAGTCCAGTAGTCACTGCAGTTTAACTGCTTTGCTATTAATTTTGCAAGTGAGACAGTGAAGCAGTTTAAAAACCCATCACATTAATTTGCAAGACAGAAGGGAACAGGAGTGCAGATCTCTCAGCACAGCAGAGACTTCCAGTCCTGCAGTCCTTCCTAGCAGAATACCTGGTGAAGCTGAGATTGTACCTGCTTTGGCACCTCTGCTCTTGCCCTGCCACCTCCTCACTGCTGCTGAAATCTGCTTGGGTCAAGAGCCTCTCAGTTTGGTCTCTCCACATTCCTGCTCCTCCCAACAAGAGAGCGTTATTTTTGTACTGAAATCAACTTACATGGACTTTTAAGGCATCATTGTACAGAGGCTGCTCTATTTTCTAATGAAGTCTTTAAGTTATACTTTTAATAAAGTGTTTTTAAACCTGTCTGGGAATTTCTCCTCTAAACCTGTTGCCTATCCCATCACACAAGCACAGAGGACTCCATGCAGGTGTTTCCAGCAGTAACAGTTGTTCATTCTGGAGCCTCATGTGCTGCTGGAGAAGCTGAGGAACGCTGCAGCTTGTGCCACTTGTCTCTCACAGCTGAGTTTTGTTCCCTTGCAGAGGCTGGATGGTTGCCAAAGAAAATTGTGCTAATGTCAGACTGAAGAATAGGGGCAAGAGGTGAACCCTCCAGCTCATGATCTGAATTGCCTTTTAATGGTACAGCTTCCTTTCACATCAGCTGGAATCACCCATGGAATGTGTCCTGTTCTCCATGCCCTGCACCGGGGCAGGCAGCCCACACCAACACACTGTGTGCACCCAGGGGCACAGCCAGGTGCCTGCATTCAAAAGGTGGGACATGGAATGCTGAGGGACCTCAGAGACCATCTTGTTCTGACCCCCCTGTCATGGGCAGGGATGTCACTCACTAGACCCAGTTGCTCCAAGTGCCATCCAACCTGTCCTTGAACATTTCCAGGCATGGGGCAGCCATGGTTTCTCTGGGTAACCTCTGCCAGGGCCTCACTGCTGTCACAGTCAAGAATATCCTCTTAATATGTAACCTAAATGTACCCTCTTTCAGTTTAAAGCCATTCCCTCTTGTCCTATCCAGAAGACTTTTCCCTGCAGCTGAAACATCCCATAAGCTGAGCAGCCTCGGGGGGTGCAGTTGGAGGTTTTACAGCAGGAACCACTGAGTGACATCTGGCTGTTGATGCACAGACAGCCCCAGTGCAGGGTGAGTACTGGGATGTGGTCTCATCCCAGTGAGGTGGCAGGTGGCAGAAGTGCCTGCTCTGTGTACAGATATGTCCAAATGAGATGCAGACAAGTGCAGCTTGCAGAAGTAGCCACAGCTTTTTAAAAAACATAGGGTGTAAGTGCAAGCTGTAGTCCAGTTTCACAAATCCTTCCTCTGTAGTGATACCACTAAAAAACAACCAAACAAATCAACTTCTGCAGAGTCAAGAATTCAAATGCATTTATATAAGAACAGTTGTAATTAGGAGTGTTTTAAGCTTTCCACAGGGGAAGCGTTTTAACACAGGTTATAAATAATAGGGGAATTTTCTGACTAGCAAAAAGAAAATCAGGAACATAAGAACAAGTGCTGCACCACAAACTGTTAGAGGCAGCCCAGCAGCAGCCACTCAGACCTGTACCAGAAATCAGGATTGTCCAACAGGCACTTCCCAGAAATCAGTTCCCTTCCAATTCTGGACTAACTGTAGTGACTGTAAGATTCCAGTAAGCTTATTTTGCTGTGCAGTAATTTTCTTTATTTCCCAGGTCACACGTAGCCAAGAAAGAACTCAGCAAGCCCCAATTCCAAAGGCAGCCTGACACTGAGGAACACCAGAAGTGGAATTACAAGAAGTGGAAAAGTGAAACTCTCGGTTCAGCAATAGGAGGACACAGGCTTGGCCCCAGACTGGTCTCTTGAGGGAACAAGAGGGAACACAGTGACTAGAGGTCATTTACAACTATTGCCTTTGTTGCACCTAAAGCAGCACCACCAGTAAGAGTTCAGGAAAAGGACCCAGAGCACACCCAGGGCATGTTTGGTAAAAGCCACTCATTTGGGTCAAATGATATAAGCAAATATGTATGTCAAAGTCATGACTCTGATTTAATCATCTAGCTATCACTTTATTCTGTGAAACTGGGCTCTCCTCAATTCCAGACACCTCTAGGAAAGAGGTTGCATGATGCCTAAATCTTAGCCTTTCATTTTCTCTTCTGTATTTCAAGGTTCTTACAAACTGACTGGAAGTTTCAACAAGCCAAATAGATGAGTTAACTTACCGCCACTTGTGTGTCAAGGATTTCAAAAACCACTAGAGCATGACAACATCCTGGATCATTTGGTTTTGATCTTGGGCTGAGTTTATGTGATGTGATGTATTGGTCCATTCTGGTAGGTGAACAGCAAATCCCCTCATGCAGGTACAAACACTCTCAGCTGCTCCATATCAGACAGGGATTTCTTTAACAGTCTGGTTAACAGTAACTTACCTTTAAACAAGAGTAGCTGCAGCATGCCCTTTTTTAGAAATTTCATTTCCCCAAACTCTGATATTTCACGCCTGCAGCACGACGTGATAAAAAGCAAAGTGGAGAAAAACAAGCTTGTTTTGGATATGTAATTATTATTGTTTACTCATGACTTCATCAAAGCAGTGAAGAAAAGACAAAAATCTCAGAAGAGCTTCTTTCACACAGTATCTCACCATCCCTTTTTGCAGCAACTGTGCAGGCAAGGAAAATGTGTGACTCCGTATTTATTTCTTTTAGTTGTGCTCAGAGTTTTATAGGTAGCATCTTCCCTTTAGACCTTCTCAACAGAAATATAAAAAAGTTTGAAGCCATTTCCCCATTTCCCCACTCATCTCCAAAAATCAACTGGGTGAAATGCAGAAACATCTTTTGTTAACAGAGTGGTGAGTTTGGCTTATCCCAGGTTAGAGCTGGGCTCCCTGCTATGGCACAGACCTATTAGTTTGTATCTTAGAAAACCCAGTCCCAGAGTCCTGTAACTCCCACCTACTTAACAGGAAACAAATATCTTCTCTAGCAGTGACAGGGACATTCCTGGTAGCTGACACCGTGCAGGGGAAACGCTTCCTGCAGCTTGAGTGAGCTGGACCTTCTGCAGAAACTGGGCACCCAAGCTGTCTTCCTGGGATGGAGAGGAGGCAGGGAACAAACTCTTCAAGGCAGAACAGACTCTTCAAGTAAGTACTGCACGTCCTGGTGGACATGCCTGTCTTAGCAGACGGCTGTGGCATGAGGCACTTCGGTCATGGCTGTAGAGAACTGTCCCAGTTCCACCAACAGAATCACAGGGAAATGTGTTCTCTTTCCTGTGAGAAGTCCCTGAGTTGCAGATCTAAAGGATCTTCCCCCCAAACACACCTTGGTGTCACTAGACCACTGAAGGAAGGAGCAGAGCCAGGTCAGTAGCCTGCAGGGAAGCCCCCTTTCCGTGAGTCGGAGGCCGCGGCCCACCCGCGCTCCGTTCTGAGGATGGCCTGCACCACCGCGCCGCCGCTCACCCGCGCCGTCTCGTGCCTCCTCTTCCTCAGCTGCTGCTCTATGCCCTGCAATGCACAACTGCGTCAGCACGGCACCTGGGGACCTGCACCTGCTGCAGGCTGCCACCTGCATCCCCCACAGCCACCCGGGTGTTCAGGGCCTGTGTCGCATAGGGTGCGTGTTGTGCCTCCTCTTCGCTTTGCTTTCTGGGATGCCCTACTTTTGAAGAAGTGGAATTCAGAATTTGATATTTGTGGTGCTCAGTGTGGGTTACCAGTACTATTCTTGGTCACAGATATTCACACACTAACAGCCAGGACTGATGGATCCTGTCTGGCAGTGGTGGAAAACGCAGGACTTGTAGAGAGCGGGGCACCCTCCCCAGTGCTGGCAGGTATCTGAGCTGTTAGGTTCATAAAAACCTTATTAACAGAGGAACTTCTGCAGTGTTTGATAAGAAAACTGCATTATGTAGGACTGTTTTCCCAAGTAGAGAGGCACAGAGATATGAGATAGGTACAAAGAGGCAGATGCAGAGGCATGAGATATGTACAAAGCCTGTGCCTGTCTCAGGCCTCTGGGGACGTGTAGTGCCTCAGGGTGAATGAAGCTGCCAGCTCGGGTGATCTGCAGAGCAAGGCAGACCTTGTCACCAGCTCTCCAACTGACAGTACTGTGCTGACATCTCTACTGTGAATATATTTTCAAGTCTGTTCCCAGGTACCTTTGGGCATTCCCCCTTGCTAGCTCTGGGCCAGGCCTTCCAGATTCATCATGAGGTTACACAACAGGGCAAGAGCTCCCTGAGACTGACTGGATTTAGACTGCTGGATGGTCTGGGCCCTGATGTCGTTTGCTGTTTTGCAAGTCCTTTGTGCCAAACATCACTGCAAGCAGACGTTCAGTTTCAGACACAAGTCACTCTTCAATGCACTGGCTGCACACCTGTGTGACTGAGACTGAAGGTACACTTTGAACAGCTTACTGTGGCCCAGCACTAGACCTGTACCAGCTTTACTACTGCTCATCTAGGAACATTTGGCCAAACCTGATGATTTTCCACAGTGCTTGCCTTCCCAGCACTAGGAGCCCAGCTCATACAAGTTTATGTATGGCTCTAGTGAGACCAACCTCCTCTATTTGCTGCTCAAGCTCCGTGATATTGGGAAACAGCTGATCATGAATTCTGGGCTCCTCCACTGCTTTCTTCACATCATAACCAAACCAGATGGAATTCATTATCGTCTGTGAGAAGCAAAAAGCCTTAATGTTAATTACTTGTCTCCAGAGAAGTCTGACCCTTGGAGCCACACAGACAAAAGGGCCTCAAAGATGTTCACCAGAGCACACAGAAGGCACCATTTCTGGTTTATGTGGCTTTCAGTGGCTCTTCTCTTGGCTAAGCAAAACACAGGTACATTGCAGCTTGTATATGCTTAGGAGGATTCCCACACAAAAAAACCCACGAGTGACTAAAATTACACAGCAGAAGGATCAGATCCCTAAGCTGTGGTGGCTGGATTTATGCTGCTGTAACTAAGCACACAACAGTCACCTCAGCAAACACACCTACAGCTTCTTGCTATTGTACAACCAGTTCCCTTAGGCCTGGCTCATCTCTACAGGATTGAACTGCAGGCTGGAGCTGCTGGGAAGTGAGAACACTCTCAGAGTCCAGGGCTTAGGAAGTTGCTTGTAGTGGTTTTTACAGACTTCTCCTCTACCTCAGTCAAAAAGCTAGATCCAGCCTGGTGCTGGCTGGCACAGGGGACAGTCACTGCTGCAGTCACTCTTGGGGTGGTTTGAGTGGCTGCCACAGCAGCTCACAGAGGCCCTGCCTGTCAGGCCTGACACCGTGTCCAAGGTGAGTTCTTATTTAGCTTCTCTGTGTGACTTTGATCCAAAGTTTGGGATGTTGGATGGGAACAACTCTAAACTAGGGAAATAGGCTCATGGAGATTCAGAGAACAGAACTCAAAGCAAATCTTGTGCAAGTGCTAAGAACAACTTGCCGGAGAAAATGTCACTAAAGGAGGTGCTGGAGTCACTAAAGGAGGCAATTTAATAGCAGACCTTTTGTAGCCCTGTCAGGAGTTGGTGTTGGAGGTCTGACCCTCAGAATGCCAGGCAGGAACATCCTTTTCAAGCCCCTGGTCCCCAGCAGGGAGCCAGAGCCATGATCCTGTCACAGGTGCAGATGGGAGTCCCCCCAAATGCTGCCTCTCCCATTTTGCCTCTTGTTGTCCCCCATTTGCCCACACCATCACGTACCAGTGCTGTTGCTGTAGTTATTTTTGTTCCTCCAGAAGCACCAACCACCATCCTCACCTTCTTCATTTTATCCACCAGAATGGAGGGACACATAGAGGACATTGGCTGTTTACCTGTTGGGGACACAGATGCAAAACAGAGGCTCAGCTTCCTACCTGCAGCTCACAGACTTTCAGCTCTTGCTCCACATCATAACCCAGAGCCTCAGTATCCACCTTCCTGACTCAGCTCGTGTCCTGCTCAGTCCTTGGGGATCCCGCCATCCCCTGCACTCATCTCCTTCTTGACTCTCTCCCACCCCTGTCCTCTGCAGGTCCCAGGCCTGCGTCCCATGGCACACATGCTGCAGTGTGAGCGTGCACAACATAGCCAAAAGACTGCATCAGGAATGCAGTTTAGAGCTACCTGGAGCTATGAAATTTGCTGGAGAAGGAGGGATCCCAAATCCATTGATTATGTAAGGTGAGCTGAAGTCATCCATTTCATCATTAAATATGATTCCACTCACGTTGGATCGTACATCAGAGCCAAAGCTGGAGAAAACAAATTGCCAAAGTCAGGTCAAAACCACAGCAAATCCAGGCAGAGCTTCAGCTGAATTTACTGCAATGTGAAACCTGGGATTTGATTGGAGTAACGCTCCACTCCCTCCCATTGTAAAGGACTTTCTCTCACCCCTAGAGGGTGAGAGGAAGCAGTTAATAAATACCGTGAGTACACAGCTACACACGGAGGAAAGGCAGCCCAGAGCCCTTCCTACAGCTGCCCTGAGAGGATCCCATGGGGAAAACCAGCACAGCACCTCAGTACAACTACTGCCCCTTCCAGGTGGGCAGTACTGCACTCCATTCAGAGGCAGCACAGCTCAAAGTCTGGCACATTTGGGAATGACTGGGGGTTTGCTCAGATGTGTCAAGCTGGAGACATTTTCTATGGATAAAAATAAGCTTCACGCCCTGGCTCCAGGCCATATGTGTGAACACAGCTCTTTCTGACAGCACTCACAGCCCAACACTGCACTTCCAGGCCAGCTGGATTAGCTCAAATTCCTTCCAAAAGCCTGGGAAATCAGAACCAGCAGCAATAGCTCTGCTTAGGAGAAGATCCAGATGCAGTGAATGTTGTGGTGGAATTCAACATGAGAGAGGACACACCTTGTCCTCTGACACAAGCACGAGGCCTCAGTGTTGAGCCCTGACCTGCAAGCTCAGCAGAAGTGCCCATCACCAGCACTACTGACTCCTGCCCCACCCCAGAGGTGACAGCTCAGTGGTGTTTGCTACCAAGCCCAGAACCAGCACTAGGGAGATGGCAAAGGCCTACAGGGAAGGAATGTCTGAGCTCCTACTATTGGTTGATGGTGCTGGTGGCGGACACAGCACTGCCATCATCAGCCACAATGGAGACGTGGGATGTACCGGCATTGTCTCCAGTGTAATACATGGGCTCGTAGTAGTCAACTGGATGGGAGGTGTCGTCTGTGATTTTCCTCCGGAGACTATCCGCAAAGAACTCGGATGTCATGTTTCTGATTGCCTGGCAGAGAAACCCAGTGCAGTTACTCAGCAGATTAAGAGACACATAGTTATGTATCGTCGTGGTCCATACATTGAAGAAAGGACTCTTGACAATAAATCAGAAGGCTAAATATGATTTTTTAAAATGACTCCATAATTCTAGTATTTTTCTATATCTGCTCAGCAGAGAGCATTCTCCATGCTCCTGCTGCTGCTTCATCCAAGCAATGTCTGAATAGTTCACACAATCTCAGAAAGATAAAGTTTTTTCAGCTCTTTCCCCCACTCTCAGGAGGAGCAGAGCTATTTTCAATGTCTTTGAAAGAACAGACACAGATATTTGTTTACAGAAAGATTATAGAGAGTAAAAGAACAGCAAAAGGATGTTCTCCTATGGGAAACTAATCAGAAGGCTTACACACAGAGAAACTTATAATATGTTCATAGCAACAGTTATGAGGCTGATATCCAATACTTCAGACCACAGAACAGTGGCAAATCCCAGCAGTGAGGCGACAGTTTTCCCCCAGGGCCCTTCCTTCTTGGAAGATGGACATTGTAGCAAAGGATCATTTTAAGCTGTCACAGGAGCAGCTGTTACAGTCACCCCTTTGTGTAGAAGTTGATCAGCATCCATTATTGCAGTGATATGGAAAGCTGTGTCCGCACTGCTGTGAGGCAAGCAGGGCTACACTTGCTTCAGGGACAAGAGGAACGGGATCAGACTGAGAGGAAAAGGACAAGGACAAGGCAAGGTCTGACCAGAGCTCTGTAAGTTGAAAATTTGTGTTCATCAAGGTGGGCTGGGCTCAGAGTCTGCTGCTTTTGGACAGAAGTAAAGCACAAAGTGCAAAGTGGGGACAAGCAGTCTCACCCCTTCCCATCTGCTGCTCCATTTTACTACAGGCAGGACTCTGGTTAGAGAGCCACAAGGATGCTGGGAATACAATGAATAAGGCTTCAAACACTATAAAAACAGGCAGGGTTAGACCTAAATGTACTCCAGCTCTCTTGGTGAATTGAGGAGTTTGCTTTTCCTTACAGCAGGAAGGTTGCCTCCATTTATAGCCCTCACAGCTCAGCCATGAGCCACGTAGGACATCACTTTTTGACTCAGAGCAGTTTCAGTGCCTGTCAACAGCAAGTGGCACAGAGCATGCCTGACAAAGTGGAGTCACCCAAAAACTTTAAAGCCATGTTCCAGTCAACTTTGGTGCTGCAGAAAGAAAAGACTTTTGCCAGGTACCTCTGTAATGTTGACAAATTTTGGGTCTCCCAGCAAAGTCCTCTTGGCGTAGGCAAAGCGAAAGGCCTCCACGATGCGGTGGTAGGTCAGACCTTTCTCCTCCACGGTTTTGATGCTGGCAGCAGAGAAATTATATCCTGGCAACAGAGGACAAACAACTGTGAACACAAAGCACAGGGTCAATGCATTGCTAATTGCTGTGTCAAATGTGTAACCTTGAAGCCCAGTTGCTAGAGAGATACAGTCACTGGACTGTCCTAATCTCCACATGGAGAACTCAGGAGCTCTGGTAGTTTTGAGCACTGTGGGAGTCACTGGCAGAATTTGTACTTGCAGAGGTGTTTTCCAAAGGAGCCTCAAGTACATCTTTGGTTCCATCCATGCAAGTACCAGGGAAGCCACCCTATCAGGAAAATATTTTTCCTCTTGCACCTGTATTTCAGGTAGGAAGGCAACATCCCTGAGCTTACAGCAGAAGAGGAATGTTTCTGCATCTCTGATCTCTCCTGGGCTCTCAGACTTCTCACCTGCTGGAGGGCTATCAGGGAGGCCTTGCTCCCCCAAAAAGGTGATGTTTTTGGAGCTCTCCCAGCTCCTGCTGCCTGTGGGGCACTGCTCTGTAGCACTCTCACCTTTCAATATGTTGAAAATGAGGGCCAGAACTGGGCCACTTAGGGGAGCACTGGGTGTGTAGAGGGTGAACTCCCCGAGTTTGATCTGTATGGGGTCCTCGATCACTGTGGCATTGTAGTCCCGCAGGTCTTCCAATGTGACAATTCCCCCTGGAAAGAGAAGGAAACTAGAGATGTGGGTTTATGTGATCTCTGGTGGGAAGAGGAGGTCATACTCCATCACCATGAAGCATAGCAAGGACTGGAGGGAACATGGACAAATCCAAAAAGTAACAAGATGAAGAAAACAAAGATGTGTACCCAGGAGATTTACTCCTTGATAGATCCATCTCAGGCTCAGATAGTCTAAGCACGAAGTTGGGCTGATTTACAGCAGCCAGAACTCTGGTGATCCATCTTTTTTTACAAAGGACACCGGCAGTGTCAGGCTACAAAGTGTCCTCAAGAATACTGTTTACAGGAGGAAGATGCAGTTTTGGGTGCAGATGCTTTGTGGCACCCTACAGGTAGAATAATTTGAGTGTTCCATCACCTTTCTTATCTGAAGGGGGAAGACAGTAAGTAATTATCCACCACAAATAAAGCCAGTAAATTACTCACAGGAAGTTCACCAAGCTAACGAGTGCCAGCTGGTGAGGATAGGATACTGCCACCATCTAGTGGTACCGAGAGATCAAACAGCTCAGAGTTCACAGGACCACCACATATGTAACATTTTAGGTACAAACTCGCTGGATTCAGGCTCTGTGAACAGCCTGTAAGCTACAGCCTCAGCTACAGCCAGAACTGCACAGACTTGGGAGGCTCTGTGGTACAGAAATGCACAGCAAACACTCTTCATTTCTGAGTTTCAAGCACATCTGTTAAATGCCACAGATCTCAGAGGCAGCATTTCAGGGCTGACCTCTCCCAAGGCTTCTGCAGGTCCCCAGCTCCTCCCTGGGCTCTGAGCAGTGTGGTCACTCCTGCTGCTTGGGACAGATGTCCTGGTTCTCACCTGCATTGCGGATGTCAGCAATGATCTGCTTTGCCAGGCTTCCTGTGTAAAAGGCATCAGCTCCTTCATTGGCTATAGTGTCATAGGTGTTGGCTAGTTTGGGCATCTTGATGGTTTCACCCTCTTGCAGAATTTTCCCTCCTTTGCAGAACACTTCACTAACAGAGAAAGGAGAGTGAGAAGATCGCGTCTGAGAGACAAGTTCAAAATTATGTGTGTTTCTGGCAGCTGAACCAGCCTGAGTGCTCATGCTAGATGCTTCTTGGAGAGAAGAGAATTTGCAATTGCTTCAAATGCAGGTAAGATCAGCTTGGTGCACTTACAGCATGAGGAAAAGCTGGGGATTCAGAAAATACATTGGCATTGGGCAGACTGATCCCAGCACGTACTCTAATTCCACCTTTGCTCAGACAAATGGACTTCAGGAGTAGAATTCCTCCCCCTTTAAAGGTCAGGACTGAACATTCCCCATGATTTAGCACCTTTAGGCACCTGCAGTGACACCAGCAGGCACAGTGAGTGTGGTTACTGCAGGGCATGCACACCCCTCACAGACACTGCATTACACAAACACAAGCACTTTGCAGATTGGATGCAGCCACCTCAAATTTCTCTGCATAGAACAGCAACTGCTCTACCTACCACAGCAAGGGATTGCTTTCGATTGCCTCCTCTTTTGATTTGATGGCTGCAGCAAGGCCTTTCCCAACAGGGAATCCTTCTCTTGCCAGCTTGATACTGGGCAGAAACAGGTCTTTCCATGGCAGTTTGCCATGACGTTTGTGAGCCAGCTCATATCCACGGATTTCTCCTGGAACAGCAATTGACAGTCCCCCTGGAGCAGAAAAGGAATGTGTTAAGTCTTCCACAGCAAGAAAATGAAGTGGCTGATGGAGCAGGAGGTAGGGCAGCGTCTCTGCCAGCCCTGGTTTTAGGCAGGGCTTGTGTGTGCTGTGACCAGCTCAGCCTGTGAGAATTAACAAATTTAACAGAATAATTTGGTCCGACATTTGTGCCTACATATTCTGAACTGCTGAAATCCCTCTGTCCTCTTGCTGGTAACTCCAGTTTTAGGGTCATTTCCCCTCAGTAGGCTCTGTACCAGGGCAAAGCTGCTCAGAACACAGAAGCTATCAGGGTGACAGGACACAGACTGTGACCTACTTGAGCCAAAAACTTTGTTGCAGCATTGTAACTAGAACTGGAACAGATTGATTCCACGCTGCACAGTGATGCTGCAGTTTGCTTCAATCCTGTTTTCACTTGCATCTCCCAGAAGTTCAACACACTGCTCAAACCCCTCCAAGGTGCTGTTCCTTCTTGCTTAGAAGACTGACCATGAAGAGAACTAGTTAGTATTTCTTTCTATTTCTTATTAGAAAATACTTTCCTGAAAGGAAACTTCTCTGGAGGCCCCAAGCCATTAGTTGAAGCCACCACAACAAGTAATTTAGGGAGGACACCTGAACTGACAAAACCCAAGGTGATCCACACAAAGATTTATTCAAAGAGGTGGAAAGGAAAGATGGCACAGGTGGAACAGGTCATATTCAGTGCTTTGCATTCACCTGCTTTTTCATGAAGTGAAAAGCAGAAAGCGACAGGGTCCCTGTCTAGTTTAAAGGGCATTGTTTTTAGCTTCTTTGTCAAGCCAGAGTTTGCAAATTGTGTAAGAGGATATTTCCAGGGTATTTCTAGGTGAGAAATCCTGTAGGTGGGCAAGAACCTAAACATAAGAAATGTTGTCAATGTAGATGTGCCAGTAGCAGTGAGTCCCCCCAAAGCAGTGAAACAGCCTTTGCCATACCTTTCAGAGAGAGCTGTGTGTTGTTCCCAAACATGTCCTCCGATGCTTTTTTTGGAGCCACTTCTCTTGCATTAATGATTTCCACTTTTCCTTTAATGACAGAGCAAGGAAGATGATGTTTAGCTCTGGACTCAGCATACAGGCATGGTCTCTGCTGGAGGACTCTGGTGAGCCAGTTTCTTGGCAATTATTTTGAGGACATTCCCCCAGAGGCTGTGAGCATCAGTCGTTTACCTTCTCTCAGGTAGGATAAATCACCTGCCTTAGATAAAGTTCTCCAACTGTTCCAGCTGTGTGTGGCCCTGTCCCTTACCTGTGCTGCTGTAGATGGTAAAGAAGAAGCCCCCTCCAATGCCCATGCTGTGAGCATTCATGAGTCCTACGCAAAGCAGGGCTGCGATCGCGGCATCCACTGCTGACCCTCCTTGCTTGAGGATGTCCCTGTGCAGCAGAAGGGAAGGTGACATGTGACAGTGTCTCAGCTCCCTGTCAGCAGTGCATGCACCATGTCAGAGCAGCAATGACGGATTCTCTGAGGCACATTTGTCCACAGCCAGTCTATGTGTTCCTCAGGAAGTTTTGAGCTTCTGTCACCAAGAGAATAGACCCCTAATGGTCAGTGTGCAGACCAGATCAGCCCTCATTAGAGACACATCCAAACCAGCTTGGAAACAGCGAAATGTGACAGAGTACACGTGGGGACAGACATTCCACACACATTCATTACATTGTCATAAGAAATGACAGTTTTCTGAGGAGCCTTAAATCTGCAGTACTTGAGACTAGAACTGGAGGATATCTCAATAAATGTTTTATTAAAGGAGCTAGAAATAAAAAACTCTTGCTCTCATTGCTCATGGATCCAAGGAATCTTTTCCTGCTATGCTGTCTGTGAGAAACTGCAGTAAAGCTGGTCAAGCATGTTAAAAGTCTGGGGTTTACTAGGATCTCCTCTTTCTACAGGGAGAGGAGATTAGGGATTAATTATCTATTGTTGTGGTTTGTGCAGTAATAAAGGACTTTTGACAATAATATTAGAAGGTTAAATATTATTTATTAATATGATTTTATAATTCAAAGGATTTGGGTTATTATCTGCCCAGTCCAGAGCACCTGAAACTTTTACTCTAAGCTCCGTCCAAGGAATGCCAGAATAGCTTACACAATTAGAAATAACAACTTTTCACTTCATAGGTTGAAAGGAAGAAAAACTTTCATTTCCTATATCAGGAGACAAGTAGAAAAATTCAAGTGTGTCCTTGAACACAACTCAAAAATTTTGTTCATAGAAACTTCTACAGAGTAAAGAACAGTAAAAAGATGCTTTCCCATGAAAAGAATTTTCTGCAGGCTTACATGCAGAAAAACTTATAATATATTCATGCAACAATTATCCATGCTGGGCAACTGCAAGGATTGCACATGAACATGGGGGAAGCGAGAGTTGTGTGTCATGCAAGAGCTGCCAGAGCTGACGAGAGCCAGGCACAGTGAGTGGGTACCTTCCAATGACGGAGCACGGCCCCGCGTCGGCGGCCACGGCCGCGCTCCTGTAGGTGTGTGTGTCCCCCGAGCGCAGCCCGAAGAACAGCCCCAGGAACAGGATCAGCCCCAGCAGGGCTACAGTCACCACTGCCACCACCACACAGCGTGTCTTCATCTTCCTGTGGAGAGAGACAGCACTGTCAGCCCTGCTGCCACCTCCTTTCATATCCTCAAACCAGCAACCGTCACCCGGGTAAGAACCTGCCTTCCAGCAGGCAGGAAACATCACGTGCTGAAAAACCTCCAGATGCATAGGTGAGAAGGGAAATCCAAGGAGCAGAACACAACTGCTGTTAGTTATGGCTGACATCATCTTCAGGACAAAAAATATTTTAAAAAATGTAAAAATTTAACTTCACATAATCTCCTTTTAAATGCCACGTCTGTGGAGGAGTCTCTGTCTGGAAGGTTGCCAAGGACCAGTGCAAAAGACGTCTAGGTGATAAGGAAGCAACCCTGGATAAAGCTGCCTGGCACACCCCAGTGTGAGCACAGCACTCATTCCTGCCTGGGGCCCTTGGCCAGAGCACCTTCCCAATGAGCCAGGCACTTCAGAGGGCCATGGCCAGTGCTCAGGTCTCCATGTGTCCCAGTCCTGCACTCAGCTGCTCTCGGGCTGCACAGGGCTGCAGCTCATCTGAGAGTGAGCAGGGAATGCCAAGGAGCTCTCTGGGTACACACAGGGATGAGTGGAGAGCTATCGAGTGGATGGACGGTCACTGCCACCTCGGTGGGACAGGCAGCTCAGCAAATACAGCTTGAACAGCTACTTTTTGACCCATTTTCGTTTCCATTATAAGACCATGCCAGCAAAATAGACCTAAATTAATAATGTTGCCTTCAGAGACCACCTTTCCCCCTTTGTACCGCAGCTCTGGGTTTTTACCACAACTTCACCTCAATAGCCAAGATATCCTTTACCTTACCAAAGTATCTGCCATCCTCAGAGAAAAGCCAGTCCATGGAACTGTGGTGAAGAACAGATGCACCAGCCCCACTGTGGATGCCCAGCAGCCCGAGGCAGAGTGAACTCCAACAGCCAGAGCAGCACTCAGTGCCCTGCAGCAGCTGCACACTCAGGATTAGGCAGCAGTGAGTGTGCCAGCACTGAGCTAACTAGAGGAAACAGGCCAGGCCAGCCAAACCAAAACTTTTCTCAGAGGGGGGTGATTAGCAAGCAGGGCCCCCCAGCCTCACCCCCTGGCATAAACCAGGAGATACACATTTGCTATCCAAGCCCTGTATCTGTGAGTCTCAGTCTGAGCACTAAAGGTGCCCATCCCCATTCAGGTAAAGCAGCTGTAAATCTACTGTATGTGCTGCTCTGTAAACAAGTGTCAACTGAGGGTAGTAAACATAAATGGATGAAACCTCTTTCCAGGTTCTAGAACTTAATTTACACTCAACCACTTTTAAAAGAGACCAGTGGTGTGTTTGCAGAGCAATGACTGTGCAGGGGAACAGAGAAGCCATTATGTCCCCAACAATAGCTCACACACAGCCTCAGAGTTTAAAGAGTTTTGTTTGTTGGCAGAGATATTTCAGCTTCAGCACTGGCAGTCTCCTCCAAGCTTCACAAGAAATGCCATGGGATCTTTTATCTGTGCCCCAGCTCAGCAGAAGGTACTTTGTTTGGCCTGAAGGCTGCTCTGTGCTGGGCTGTCCTTCAAGCCTAGGCTGACTCCAGCCCCGTAGTGCCGAGTTAACCCGTGGGCTCCTGGCTGGGGCTCTGCAGCTCTTCTCCACAGCTGCTTGTCTCACTGCTGGACCCCTGCAGGGGTTCACTGCCTCTCAGGCAACTTACTCTGACAGCAGGAGAGAAGGGGAAAATTCAGCTACTGCCTCTGCTCTCCCCTCCTCTCTGGAATGGGATCACACCTGTGAGCATCCCATAGACTCAGAAGAGCTCTGTGCTGTGTCCTGCTGCCTGCTGAGTGCACAGACCTTGGAAAGGGCCCTCCAACCAAGTTCATATGACTCAGGGACAGCTCCTGGCCTGCCAGGCACGAGGATAAGGCATGCAGCACTGGGCAGCAACACACAGAGGCTGCATGCAGAGATACTGACCCTGTGCCTCTGCAACTCAAGTGAATGCTCTTAATGAAGGTGTACCTGTGCAATCTGTCAGACTGATCCTGCCCAGGAAGCAGCAGATGTATGGGCTCAAGACCTGCAGCTTTCTCTCCTCCAGCAATGAGCAGGGAGCAAACCCAGGTGAGGATAATCCTCTCCACCTTTGCTGCCAGCTCAACTCCCACAAGCTCCTTAGCCTGCCCCAGGCCTGACCCTGAGGGAAGCACAGCCCTCACTGCCTTTCCAACTGTGGCACAGCAGAGCCAAATGTGTGTTTGGTTGGATGTACAGAAATCAGGAGAAGGATCAGGAGCCTGCAGATATCCACTGCTAACCCACCTCTCCATACTTCTTGTGTCCTGGGCAGGCACACTGCATAAACAGCTGAGTTTTTGAAGCAATGGTCTGTTTGAACCTTGGCTCTGAGTGGAGTCCCCATTATGATTATTATTGGGAGTGGAGCAGCAGCTGCAAGCCACCACCTGAGCAGGCTGCCCAGTTATTGTCTGCTGAGGCTGGCTTTAACCTCCACGTCTCTGCCAAATCCAGCTGTTTGGAAGCCTGGCTTCAGTCACAGAGTGCTTTGGCAGCAACAAAAGGTCTCCAGGAGACAGGGGCTATAACGCAATTAAAAGCAATACAATTATTTCTCACTATTATAAGGGTCCACCAACCAGTTTTAGCCATGGAATTTAAAAAGTAGCCTGATTGCCTTAATTTACATTAGGAGAGGGGGAGGACCAGCAAGCAGCAGAGTTCTGCTTGTACAAGCAGCCCCATTGAGCTGTACTCAGATGTGTCACAACATGCACAGCCTTATTTAAACATGACACTGGGCTTGAATTAAAAGTACCCCAGTGCAACAGGGGGTTGCTAGTTAGTGTCAGGCAGGAGATGCAGGGTCTGACATCTCTGCCAAGAAGGATGGGGCATTCTGTAGAGATGAGGAATCTGGCATGGTCAGGGAAAGTGCCAGGAGAATTGGAAGAGGAGAAGGAGATGTACCGGCCAGAAAGCAGTGGGGAGAGAATGATGGGATACCAGAGGATGACAAAGGACTCCAGGCATGATCAGGCACTGCTGTCTTCCCAAATGAAGTAGTAAATGAAGCATCCACTGACAGCACCTAAAACTTTAACCACAAACTTAAACCAAACAGGTTTCTGCTTTAAACCCATCTTGCAAGAGCTTCCTACCTCAGCACTCGCTCCTGAGAGTTCCCTGTGCTCCCACTCCCAGCCCAGTAGCCACTAGTGGGCCATTAGCTGTGAGATATCCACCCTTACTTCCCCCAGGCACCACAAGAAATGCAAGGGTAGTTTGGACATCTGAACTCTTGTCACAGGACACAGTCCATGCTCTTGTGTCATGTGACAAATGATGAAGTTCCACCAGGAGATATTTTAACTGAAGTCTTACACAGTCTTCAGCTCCACCAGGGATAAGGGAACTAAAGCAGAGGTTCAGCCAAGCCATGAAGAAGCCCAAAGAGGCTTCTAAATTCAGACCTAGACACTGCTCCCACCTGAAGCAGGAGGACAAAGCAGTCCCTGGAGAAACACAGCAACTCCATTCAACTCAGTTAAAAGCCTTCCTCACAGATGGTGAGGAAGCAGTCTCCATGCTCATTCCTGTCCAGCAGCCAGCACTCCCCTCTTGGTTAATCCCAGCATTGCAGACTCGTGTGGACACACACCAGTTTGCAGGAGAAGGGCCTCAGTGGGGATCAGTGGTCTCTGCTTATTGCTGAGATAAGCAACACTGAAAAGAACTGAGCACTGGGTCTGTGAATGAAGGGGCTGCTCAGCTGGGCCTCAGGTGCTGCTCAAGGAGAGCTCTTGTGACCCAAAGAGAGCTCCTGTGATCACAGTTTGTGACTCCTCCACAGGCACAGGCTTTTCTGAAGCCTAATGGCATGTAGTATTCTGCCCAATGTATATCAAACTCTGAGCTCACTGAGAAAGAGACAATAATTTCTTCTTGAAGCAACTTTTTCCTCAAAAATCTCTCATGTCTCCTTGCAGAAATTTTAGCATCAAATCCAACATTTTTTATTTTAAGACACTCCAGCATAAACGATGAAGTGGAAAAAAAAAAAAAGAAAGGTGGAATAAATACAGAATTCCCCATTTCACATGGTTTTCACAGTGTTTCCTAGTTGAGGACCTCCCAGAAATCCACAACTGGCAAACTCAATCTCAAAAACACATGTTATTGAAGCTTTATAAACCCATTAAAAACATTATTGTTACAGTCACTCCCAATTTAAAGTCAAAATGCTTCATCAAAATAGCTCAGTTCTCCCAACTGTTGCAAAAGATGTTTTCGGGTGCTCTTTTGCCATTAAACTAGAAGTTGTTTATTAGACCTGAACTCATTCAGACTGGTTAGTCTGGTCCTGTCATTCTCTTTTGGAAAGCTTTCATCTGCTTACTAAAAAAAGTCACATTTTCATACATTCTGTAGAATAAGAAATCCCACACAGCACTTTCAGGTTGAGGAGAATGGCTCAGTGAAGGTAATTCCTGTTTCCTCCTTACCTCTCAAGAGTATTTGCAAGTTGGTGCTGTCCTTTTGCACAGACCTGTGTGTACTGACCTCCTCTGCATGTCCTTTCTCAGGAAGTGAACCCTTTTCTAGGGGCAAAACATCCTTGTAGGAGTAGCAGTAACCACTTATGTTCCCTTAAAAGCTCTCCAAAACTCGTATTTGGTATTTGTACTGCTCTGCTCACAGAGATGAACCCATTGAAACTCATTATGTTTGAATTCACAGTACCAGAGGAATGCAGAAGTAATCATTGACTAGCTGAACAGTCAAGAACACACACCTCTTAAAATGCATATTTTAGGATCCACGAAGATTGTTTATCAACAGCAGAATCATTCTGTGTTCCTGTATTTGGTTACTATGTGGTACAAATATTTTTCCTCATCTCACTGCTAGCTCTGAAGTTCTGATTAAGCAACTGAGCAAATGCAATGGCCTCAAGTTCCACCAGGGAAGGTTTAGATTGGATGTTAGGGAAAATTTCTTCACTGAAATGGTGGTTTGGCTGCCCCAGAAAGTTGTGGAGTAACCACCTCTGAAGGGGTTTAAAAAACATGTAGATATGGCACTTGGGGACATGGTTTATTGGCGATTTGGCAGTGCTGGGTTAATGGTTGGACACAATGACCCTAAAGGTCTTTTCCAACCTGCATGGTTCTGTGATTCTAAACACATGGTGTCTCCACGTGGCCAGGTACCCTCACACCACTCCTGCCTGCACCCTTGTGTTCACAGAGAGACTGGATTTTTTGTCTGTCCCTTCAGCTTAAACCCAGACACTGCCAGATTCAGCTGTGATTGCACATGGTGGGAATAACCTGTGTGCCAGGTGTGGGCAGCTGCTGGCACTGATCAGCTCACACACCTGCCCCCCAGCAATCACAGCCACACCACCTTAAACTGGCAGCAGGTTCACACCAGATTAATACTCCAGCTGCAATGAGAAGATGCAATGCCTGTTCTGCCTGGCCTGCTGCCACAGCAGCACCCTCTGGCAGGCAGGATGGCAGAGCAGGAAGGCAGGGATGAAGAAACCTGCCCACCATCACTAAACCTCACTGAGGATTTTAAGCAACAATCTTCCATGTCTGCTTGTGCCAAGTCTGGAGACACAGTTGCAGCTCACCTGCTGTTGAAGTGTGGCACAAAACCCAGCAGAACCCAGACTAAGGTAAGGAGCTGTACAAACTGTCCTTGGACTTTATGGACTCAGCTACTAAAACTTAGGCCACTGTTTCTGTCTGTGGCTTACCAGAAATCCCAGACCCTCCCTTGAGCACGAGCTCAATGCCCATCCAGAATGTAACACAAGTAAATCACAGCTTGCCTGAAACTCAGGCACAGTGAGGGTCCAAGCCCACATGTCTTAAGCCTGACTTTTAGCCAGAAGGCACTCTGCAAACACAGGATGAAGCAAAGTCTGCCTGGATGCAAGTCAGCACTGTTAGATGCTGTCTCTGGACTTATGGGGGTCAGTCAAGAGGTTAATGCCTCAACTCCAAAGCAGCCCAGTCCCTCTGCCCCACTCCAACCTTTGATACACCACATCTCCACTTGCTGCAGAAGGATAGTAGCTGTACTACAATGACTCATTAACAAAGTTTGGCCAAGTTCCAAGATTAAAAGCTTTAGGGTGATATTTTCTCTGCCTAAAAATACATCTTCTATTCTATAATAGCCACAAAATGGAGTTCTGTTTAACATTTACATGTGGAAAAATCAGTACTATAAAACATGAGCATTTCAGCCCTGAGATATTTGGAAGGAATATAGCTTTCCAAATATGGGAATAGTGCCCATCTTTCAAAGATGACTTTCAAATGCCCCTTTCAAGACATTGTATGAAGAGCACAGGTCCCTTCAGTTATACTGCTATTGTCCAAGAGGTCTTGAGCAAAAAATGGAAGCTTTCTGGAAAGTAGACACTGGCACAGAAAGTACCCTACCGGCTCAGAAGGATCTGATGTATCTGCTGTTCCTACCAGCCAGTCTGAACTACACATTCAGAGTCCATGCCACATTCAGCTGTTAACACACACCCCTCTCACTGTGTCTAATTTATTGATGTGAGACTCATGATGCTCCACAGAAAAGATTGTGACAGGAGCACACAACTATCCTCTGAAAAAGCAGACAGTGTGGAAAGGTATCTGGTCTCTGCCCCAAACAAATCAACCTGCACTTTCAGTCTGTCACACCTTTAATATTAACAGGAAAATTTAAGATGCAGTCTTAATTTACTGGCCCTGTAGGCATGATGGTACCAGATTTTATTCTTAATATTTTCATAATTCTAAAGTTGCCCCTGAAGTGGGGCTAGGTCTGACAAGAGTCTCCCTGTCACATTTGTCTCAGAGGGTACAAGGTGACATGAAAAGGCTGTAAGGAAGTCCAGTTCTAAATCATATTTATCCCACTGTAGTATTTCACCCCCACTGCTGAAAGGCAGGGCTTATATCAGTGACCCAACAAAACGAAGCAAATTCTGCCCTTCTTCAAGGACAATGCAGTGCCATGTTCTTACCAGCACAGAGCTGGAACAAGTTGGACGCTCCTCAGCAAGTTACTCTTTCACTTAAGCACAAGTAGAGTTGAAGATGGGGTCAGAGAAAGTTATGAAACCTGAAGTCAGTGCCTGCAGTTCCAAAAGGTGAACACTCTGCTGTGTGCAGGCTGTGTTATGCACAGCTACCTTATTTCAGCTGTACATAATATTTGGCAACTATCAAGTATCTCTGTCTAGGCACTAATATAATAGAGAGCCCTGTTATAACTCAGCCTTACTTGTTTCAAGCTGCAAAGCCACACCTCAAGCAGTAATGCCATGTTTAATGCAGGTGCATTGCTGACTTGCTCTTCTCCACACATTACAAATAAAGAACAAAAATTTCCTGGAGAACTTGACACCTCCTTCCAACTGTGATGTTCATGGCATGGTCACCTTTAATTCCCCAAAAATTAGCATGCACTATTACCTTGAAACTTGAGCAACACAAGAGTGCATCTTTCAGCATATGAAGCAATGCCTTCATACCTCTTGTCATGGAACTTGCAGATACTGAAAAGCATCAGGCAACCCGAGGCATTTCCAGGAGTTTTTCCTTTTGTTTCTTCCCCCCACCCTTGTTGATTTTTCCTGTAGGAATTTCATGAAGCAACCCCAGCAATGACTCACAGAGCACAGACCACATCTACTGTTTAGACTCCTACTTTTTATGGCAGAACAAGCAACCCAAGGCCTCCACTTCCCAATGCTTTAACATCCCAATGCATTATTGGAATAGACGCTGTTACAAGATTTTGTAGCTTAGGTTTACCTCTTGTTGCAGGTTAGCTATTTTTCCCATGAAGAAGGCTTTCTCCTCTAACAGAGCAGTGTTGGAATCCAATACTACCTGAACACAAGCATCAAAAATAGCATTTTGAGTGCCCACTAACACAGAGCTGTTAATAAGTACATGAGTCTTCTTCCTACTAAATAATTTTTGACCCTTTTTGACCCCCTGCTCTACTCTTCCGTGATGAGGGCAACCAGTGGAAGCTAAGTGCCAGCAGTAGGGGTAGCAGACAATTCTAACGTAGGCTAAACATGACCTAATAAACACTGATTCAAAAAAGAGATCTCTGCTGAAAAAGCCCTGGAGAAGTCACTAGGGGAGACTTAGAGAAAAGGTACTTTAAGAACAGAAAAGATGCCTAGTGTGCAAGAGGTCAGGTTGACTAAGAGCAGGGACACAAAAGTTGCCTTACAGAGCTGAAAATAAAAAAGCAGATGTTTGCCCACAGCCAAAGCACCTCCTTCCCTTCCAGTGAGAGCTGCTTTACTGTAACTCACCTGCTGAAATGGAGCCTCCCACTAAACCCACATGCTTTAATTTTAGGGATGCGTTTTCCCATAATCACCCACAGGTGCACACTTTTCACAAATGTAAGCAAGTGGAAGATAACTGGTAAGCAGGGAGGTTTATTAGCCCTTTCTTGCCAGCCACACTGGTTAACCAGTTCTGGTTCTATCCTTCTGACCCCAGAGGCAGCTGCAGCAGCAGTGGTGGGACGGTGCTGTGGGAACTACCAGGGCTCCTCAGTGCTTGGAGGTTGTTGGTTGCTGTTGCAGAAGAAGCCCTTCTGCTTTTCCCTTTCAGAGAAGGGTGGCTGTCCTCTGTCCAAAGTTCTGCCTTATTTTATAATTTTTCCTCAATCTTATCTTTCTGCTATCTCAATCTTACTCATTAATTTTATGTCAAGCTCTGCAGTTTCAAAAACCTACATCAATCTGTACCATTTATCTAGCAGCTTTATTAAGCCCTTTAATCTTTGCAAAGCCTTTCTGCCAGGCCACCAAAGGGACTGTGTTCTTGCAGCTGACAGAACTGCCTTTCCCCCAGCAGCCAGCAGTGAGCTCAGCAACACAGTCCCACACAGCCTCCCCTCAACCTTCACCATCCCCAAATGAAAGGGGACAGGGCTGCTGGAGACAAGGGAAAGAAGGAAACCTAAACTGGTGAAGGGGAAAACAGAGAAAGTGGAAATTAAGAGGGACAAAATAAATGAATGAAGATAGGAGGATAAAAAAAGTGACAGAACAGGAAAAGGGGAAACTGAAAGGCAAGAAATGAATGATGCCCTCTCTCTCAAGGATAGGGGTTTTCCCCAGTCTTGCCTGACAGCTGCACTTGGACCAGTCCTGCACATGCACATTGAAGCTCTCAGATCACAGACAAAATTTGGACTTTCTTGGTGCTCTGCAGAAGGGTTTATGTAATTTTTATGTAAGGTTTATGTAATGTTATACCTGCCATAGCAGATAACTGTATTTTATAGACTGTAGAGCATCTGGATGGGTGAGGCCACCAAAAATTTGACAACTAGGTTCCAGTTATAATAAATTAACTTAAGACTGCATTTACTGAAAAGGTTTCAGAGACTTCGGCTGAAGTTGGAAAAGAGCTGTTTCCAACTGAAAAAAAATTTGTAGATACCTGCTTAAATTCACCTCTTTTTGCTAAACCAAGACTCTACAGGTAGGTGAATACCCTAGTGACCATAGAGCTGGTTTGAATGGCTTTGCCTCTCCTGATCTCACTCCTGTTTGCTGTGGACACCTGGATCAGGATATGCAGCCCAGACTGGGACCCTGAGAGAAAAAGCCTTGGTCCTGGAGAGCCCACCTCTGACATGTTAGAGGGGATCCAGCCAAGAGCAGGAGCAGGTCTTTGTTTTCTAAACACACATAGGAGAGGGCCATTCTTTTTGTTCTGGTAATAACAGAATTAATAAGCAGAGTAATAAGGTAATAAGCAGAGAGTCTTATTCTGCTGTACTGTTCTGGTCCTTCATGTGTCTAAATATTCATTTGCCTGAGCAGAATCTGCTCATTTTCATACAAATGCAGTTGCCTTTGATAGTTCTTTGCAACAGATTTTTTTTTTTCTTACAAAGACTTAAATGTGGACTGCTTGATTAATTTCAGAGTATTTCTTCCTCCTTCATGGGCCAGTTTCCACATACACAAATGATCCCCTGACCTGTGCTCTGCTGAGTGCTCTGCCTACTCTGCATCAGGAGCTCTGATGCATCTCTCTGACATCAGGAGTAGTATGGGAAGGTGGTAAGGGTCAACCCTGCTTCTGGATCACAGGGATCTGATCAGCATCATGCCACTGTCCCTGCAGCTCTTCTGGTTCTGCACCTGCCTCCTGGCCTTTCCCCTAGGTACAGGTAAGAAACCTGCCAGTGCCTGACCTCCCACACCAACAGGGCTTACATTTTTCAGGAAGCACAGAATGACACGGAAAGAAGGGGGATCCAAGATCTATGGATTTCAGCCTACTTCTTAGACCTTGACTCCTCTGATGAGCACCACCTGCCAGAGAGACATTGACTGAAGTAAGAATTTCTCATCTTTAGGACCCCATGAAATCTGCCTTTCCATGTTTGTGTAGCTCTGACCTGTCTGGTCATTTTGGGACCCTCTCCTGTGCCAGCTTGCCAAAACAGCACTTCTCTTTTCAGCAATTCTTGTCATTTATGCTACCTGCAAAACCAGGGTCAAATTGACACTCAGTCCAATGACCCTGCACCAACTCTTCCATAGACCTGTATAACCCAAAAAGGAGTGGAGACCAACATCAGCTTGGGTGGTAGATAGTACCTTCAAAGGGTTGGATGGGCCATGCAGAGGTGAAATGTCTTCTCCAGTGATGGGATTGAGATCCCAACTCACTGGAGTTCCACGTTCTTGATCTTTCTCTGTCAGAAACCCCAATCCTCCTTGAAGCCATCAGTCCATGTGCTGCTGACCCTGTCTAGCCACAGCAGCTCCCCTCAAGGGTGGCTCCCCTCAAGGGTGGCTCAGCAGCAGTTCAGGCTGCCTGGACAGAGACCCTGCTGCCTTGCTAACTGAGCCAATCCAAAGGCAACACAGTAGATCAAGTCCTGTCAATCCTTGCAAGAGAGAAACACTTGCTCTTCAAACCTGAGCCTGAAGGCTTGTGAAACAAAGGTACCTTTAATGAAATAGGATTAACGAGCTGGAAAGGTACACAATAAAGGGAAAGAAACAACTCCTCTATTTCACACCCGAACCCAACCAAATATGGAGATGACAAGATAAAATCACACTGTTTACTCACTACTTTAAAAGCTCTCTTCTCCCTGGATGCAGTTCACCTTCAGCCAGTGACACCAAAAGAAGGCACTTCTGCCTGGTTCTCTTGCCCCTTATTCCTCAAGAGTTCCCAGAAGCAGGGACTCTAAAAACAAGACCGGTCACACAGAGCTGAGTGGCAGCAAGGCTTCATATATGGGAGTGGTCAGAAGGGGAGGGTGATGTAATGAAGCCCTATCTTTGAGCAGTAAAGGCATGCCACCCTTCCCCCTCCCTGTCCCTGAAGAATTGCTGGCTCACAGGGCAAGATGAGAACAGAGTGGTCCAGCACTTTCCGAGCCGTACTTTCTCACGGTAAAGGGAACAGCATACAGGGTGGGGAGCAGGCAAAGATCAGAGCTGAATGGAGACAATACTTTGATGTTAGGTAGTCCCAAGAGTGAATCTGTACTGCCAGAGTTGTTTCTTTTCTTCATGCATCAAACAATTCTCTGCCAAGTTGCTGGTTTCCCCTGGCACAAGTCCTGACAGGGAGGACACTTTGCATTAGAGCACTGGTGACCCCATACCCATCCTGACAGAGAAAATCCCATTCCTGCACTCTTCCAAGTTGGCTGATGCTGGAGCACTGCCCAGCTCCATGGCCAAGGGGCTGATAGGTCTGTAGAGGAGAAGAAATGTGCATCCCATAAATGGTGGGGTCTTGGACACTAACCTGGGAAGCTCTTGAGAGGCACATCCTGCCCTTCTCCATCAGAGGAAATCTTGAACCCTGTGAATGGAGAGGAAATCTCTCAAGGATATACTGCTGCTGTCCAAAGGGAAAAGAATTAATTTTTGACTTCCTTCATTTCAGTTTTGTTGATCGCTCACTGAAGGGCTTGTTTGACCATGAAAAGCCACATCAGGCATCAGGACAAGGTTTGCCTAATTCAAAGGTTATAAACAATCAGTTGGGTAGGTCTGTGATTGCTGTATAAAGGGAGAGTCCAGGTCTAACAAAAGGTTTCTGTGTGCTCTCAGATGAGGCAACTGGAAAAGGCAGGAGCCAGTCCAGGCTTTCACAAAGTGGAATTCACAGAGTTATTGTCCTCTACCAGGAACTGCACCAAGATCCACAGGATCATGCAACAGCAGCCAAACAAACACCACCAGCTCCAAGAACCAAAACCTCATACTGACAGGAACTTCCACAGGTAATTCTCAGACTTGGGTGGAGAAGGAAGATGTGGGAATGACTCTTGCAAGAAGGGCTGCTTGTACAATGCATAGTGAACTGAACTGGAGAACAGCAGTGCCTGTCTTTACCTGTTCAAAGGTTACTATTTTAGCCAGAGATGTCCCCTGTCCACACAACACTGTGCCATCTCAAGTAAAGGAGCTATTTAAAACACTGTAAGGAGCATTCCTGTGCACATCACAGTCTGATTCTCTCTAACCCTGAGGAATGGGTCTGTTTTGATAGTGTCAAGGGACTTGAAAGCAGATACTCAACTGAAAAACCCTTTTAACTGCCAGGAATGCTGCCTAAGGTATTTTTTTCAGACCCAGGACAAACTAGCTCTCTCTTACAGATGTAAGATTTGCTATGCTATATTTGCATTCCCCTGCAAATTACAGAATCTCAATAAACTACTCTCTCTTGTTCTGTTGTTTTGGGAGGGCCCTGGCTTTGGAGCTATTTGGAATGAAACAGACACAATTAACGTTGAGTTGTTCTGTTATCATTATCCAAACAGGAATCTGCACCCAAAATGTACTTTTCAGAACAACTTCAACTGCAGCAGACCCCCTCCATCCCAAGGAAAGCTCCCTGCTTGTTCAAGGTGCAGCGTGTTTTTTACAGGATTGCTTGGAGGCAGCCTAAACATGCATGGATGACAAAGTAAACTCTAGCCAACCTGTAAACACAAAGAGGAAGAACAGAGTCATAATAGGTCTCTTCCCCTATTTCTCCACTGATACTCATAAGACAAGAGACAGGAACACAGGAGAGACTGTGTAAAGCTGCCTACCAAATATCAACCTCCAGTACTTGCTGCACCTACAGGAAGAATCTCCAACCTCCAAAACCTGTCCAGACTGCTGAATTCATATCATCATCACTACAAAAAAATTCACTATTTGACAGCATTTCAAAGCTACTATCAAGGCCAGGGAGCCTTACAGGCCCACACGATAAAATCATTCATATCCCCACTTCAGAGTCAGGACAGCAGAGACAATCTTGCCCAGGGCTTCAGAGCAGGTCAGTGCCTGGGCTGGAATAAGGAATCTTTCCCCAGATTCCTTAACCATGTTCCTAGACATCACCTTTCTTCCCTGTCACACGCCTGATATGTACAGTAAATGCAGGGGCAGCTGGAAGTGGCAAGTGCAGAGGCTGACACTGCACTGTGCCTAGAGCTCCATGGGATACTGTGTTCAGTGCTCCTCATGGCTTTGGTCTCTCCTCCACTGTAAACAGGAAATTAATAAAATGTGAAGGTAGCACCCTCCATCTCCTTGGGAAAAAAGACAGCAGATTAGATTGCAGCAGAGGAGCTGGGGGGAAGTTCAAAGTGTTTGCCACTTAATGGAAAACTTGCAGATTATTACAAAAAGTTGTTGGGTAACTAGTCACTGTTGAAGTCCAACCTAAGCGAGACGACCCTAAAACCAGAAGAACATAGACTTTCCCAGCAAGAGCCAAGGTCCACTTTCCATTCTGCTTAAGAATCAGCAGGACTTGGAGATGTGAGGCTCAGAAGTTATTCCTGGACATGAATGAACACTGACCCACTGAGATCCGAGTGTGCAGCCCACCCAAACTTCGTCTTGTGAGAGTTGTGCTCCTCAGGAAGCCCCACTTCTTGTTCCCTTCTCAGCAGTTTCTGCTGAAGGATCAGCTCTACTGCTCTTGGAGCAACAAATGAAACCTCTCAGCATCAAATTCAGCACGTCCTGGTAAGCCAGAATCTGTCCTGAGTTACCTTAGTATGGCAAGATTTCAGTGGGACCACATGGCAGGGTCAGGGTAGCAGCCTCTCAGAGAGGGATGGGGCACAGCAGCAGTGCAGCCATCCCCAAATCTGTTGTCCTCGCTTGTCAACCTGCTTACCCAGCCCTGGGGGTGCCTTCTGCCAGCACTGCAGGGCCACTCAGCTCACAGAGTGGGGGGAATCAACCCAGCCAAGAGTCACTGATGGCTGTTAGGTGCTGTGAGGGAAGAAATCCCACCAAGTCCCTGAGAAGGCTGTGGATAAAGCTCTCAGTTGCACTGGGTGGCCAGGGGCTATGTACATTCTGGCTACACTACTGCCAGGCTTCAGAGGGCTAACCTATCTCAGGGATGAACACCCAGAAGCAGGAGTTTCATGGACCTTTACACTGGGACCCCTTTCCCTGCTGTGGGCAGGTGAGGAGGGTGCTTAGCAGACATACAAGTAGTTCATATAGCACTACACAGGAAAGGTGCACACCATGCAAGACAGCTCACGCCCTAAATGAGAATCTGGATGTACAACTCTCTTATGCCAGTGGTTCTCAGCACTTCATATTCTCTGGGTTTGCTCCCCAGAACAACAGCCTCAGGGAATAAATGAATTTTTCTTTCTAAAGAAGTCATTCACTGCAGATCCAATACTGCCCTAGTGCTTCAGGCTCACATTTAGTCCAGCTAAGGCTTGGGCAATACAGTCCATGTCTGTGTGGCCATTTGCAACCCATCAGTTTTGACGTTAAGAGAGAAACACACAGCACAGGTTCAGTCTTGGTGCACACCACAAGCCCACGTGTGGGATGGGCACCATTGTACAATGGGACAGGCTGCTCTCACAGCCCACCACAGCAAAGCAGCTGAGCATGTTCAGCTTCCACCAGCCCAAGGCTATACACTGAAACCACTGGGTGACTCTGTGCTGTCCAGAAGGACAGTCACAAAGTTCCTACAAAAGAACACTCCAGAGACAGGAGCCTGTCTTGACTTGCCTCTGCATCTGAATGCAGAAATCTGGTTTGGTGCCTGTAGCATCTCCTTCTCTGGGCAGAGCATGACACAGGACTGAGGAAAGGACAGGTGCTCAAACACCAACAAGTCTTCTGTCCTGAGAGATGCCTCATGCTCCCAGGAGAACAGGACTCACACCTCAAGTACAGATCAGAGAAAAGAGTCCCTGTCTGGTTCATCTCCCACCTGTCCTGGTCTCCTTCAGGGCTTGTTTGTTTAGGTGCTGCAAAGGGCACCAGAAATGGCCATTTGCTTGTGAGAGATCAGAGTCACAAACCTCTGCCTCAGAGCACTTGGAACCTATATTGGAAAGTGTGAGGGGGCCAGCTGGGCTGGAGGCAGAGAGTGTACCAGCACAGCTCTGGGAACACACACTTGGCTTTGGGAGGAGCACACAAGCTGCAGGGGCTGGACACAGAGCCCTGCACAGGAGCTCAGCCCCAGCAGCTCGCTCTCCCTCCCTCCCTCCCACACACAGGGGCTGCTCAGCCTTTACATCCCAGCTCTGCAGGCTGGGATGGGGCAGATGCTGGTGCTTTCCCATCTGCTGAGCCCACAGCTGCTCCCATTTCCACTGCCAGTGGGAACCACAGATGCCTTCACCATATTTCCATCTGATCTCTGGGGAAGGCTTGGTTTGTTTGCCCGATGTGCCAGGGCTGCAATTAGCTGGCAGAATGGGCCAGTCACACCTGCATGGCACTGCTCAAAGCTGCTTAAACCCCCCCTCTATCAACCTGAGCCCCCTGACCTTCCCAGGGAGAAAAGGCAATGTGTGGGATACCACAGGCAGTGCACTCCCAAAGATCAGGATGTCTCCAACAGGTCGAGAGGAGGGGTACTACAAACACAGACACCTCCTAAATTTTGAGAGCCACAGCAACCGGTGCCATCAGGCACAAATGGACTTTTGCAGGGGGGTAGAGTGGCCTTCCATGGGAAAGGCTCTCACCTTCCCACAGGTTGGAGCAATGCTCCCACTCTCCCCAGCCAACAGCTCTGGCCCTCTGATGCTGTGGGTATAACCATTTTCTGACAACTGCTGTGCCCCTGTCTTCCACCTTGTCCCCTCACAGTTGCCCCATAGCATTGAGGAAGAGGAATACTTTGCAATGAGGTCAGCTTGATGTGTCATGGGGCTTTGTGAGAAATAGGCCTTGGGGTTTCACAGGGCAGTTCCCCTGTGAGAGCTCCCACAGCCCGAAATGAACCTTGAACTCCAGCAGGGCAGGGCAGAATTGTGCAGAGACAGAAGACTAGATAAAAGAGATTATCCTTTTATAGATACGGATTTTTTTAAAGAGAGCAGGAAGGAGCAGGAAAGGGAGGCAGAGTCCAGGGCCTGGTGTGACTGTTCAGATCTGAGGCTATCAGAAATGCTGGCTGCTCTTGAAAAGGCTTCCGGACTCCCCCCATGCCACCCTGGCTGCCTTGCTGGCCTCTGCCACAGAGATCCCACCAGCCTCGAGCTAATTTGGGCTCATGGCTGAGAACACAGAAACACAATAGTGACAGGAATGAAAAGCAATGGGGAGGATGACACCCAGGAGACTTATTCTTATCAAAAACCAACAGTATATCAAAGGGGATCTGTGAAGACAGGGAAGAGCCTTTTGTAAGAGCTGCAATTGAGCCAAATCCTGCAGTTTTTCCATTCTCTCAGGAGCCCCATGATGAAGACTGCCCCAAAGAGGGACCCCTGAGGCAGTGCCAGACACGCTGCACACCGAGCAGTCACACACCCATGGCACAGTCCCTGTTTGTCCTGTGCATGTGCATTTTAATTACAGCTTTTATTTGCAAAGCATCTCTTACAGAAAAGACAAATTGCATTACTCTCAGCTTATTAAAATCACACTCAGATTTTCTCAGCTGCTAATTACACCCAGGCAGCAGTGTCAGTGTAATTAAAGCTGGGATGGATGTTTGGGGATACAGCTGTCACACAGCCCCTTCCTGCACTGGGCTCAGCTGAGCCCTGCCCAGGTCTTGGCTCCCCTGTGACACCCAGGCACAGCCCTGTCATGCCACAAGAGAAGATGCAGGTAAGGCCAAGGACCCCTTCAGCACAGGAGAGAGGGCCCCCCTGCACCAAACCTTCCCAGTTACAGCTGGGCACCCACTCTGACTCTGCTGCAGGGGCTGGGGGAAGGGATACACTTGGCCTTGGGGTTACAGCACTGAGGTGTGGGGAGTGAAAGGGGGTTTTCTCCTGTTTCTGGTGCTAAATGATTGCAATAAATCACATCGCCTGTCCAAGCCTCCATTTACTTTCATTCAAAACAGAGATTTTGGGCTTCCCTGTTAAAATGAAGCAGCTCTGGGAACAAACCACAGAATAGACTCTTGCTGGCACCCAAACTCTTTAAAGCCTGACTGGGGCACACGACAGACCTGGGAGTGGATTACACAGGGGAAGGTGAGAAGCCCTATAAACTGAGTTCCAAAGAACTGGGAGACAGCAATAAAAGAGCTTACAGACCTGTGGGGAGCTGGGAGCCCCCTGCAGAACCAACTGTGCCTCTGCACCACTTGGTCTTGGCAGCAGGGCCACCACAGGTGTGCAAACGGCTGCGTGGACAGCACAGCAAGCACCTGCCCTGAGCTCAGGCACCTCAGAAACAGAGCTCCCAGGGCACAGGACCAGGTAAGCTTTGGGCAAGTGGGGACTTAACCCCAGCACTGGCTTTCTGCTGCCAAGGGGATGCTGTGGAGAATATCACCTCCAGGAAGATAGAGCGCTAATTAGGGAAAGCAGATAAAGACTGTGTCTCTTTCAAGATGGGTTTCCTTCCCCCTGAAATCCTCACTGTTTCAGTGCTCAGCAGGATGCAAACACATCCTTAAATGATTTCCTGGAGCCTAGTTTCAAAGATCAGTCCCTTCAAAAGCAGGAACATGCCAAGATCAATAGCAGACCCAGGAGAGCTCCAAGCATGCCAGCTCCAAAGCCAGCAGGCTTTCACTACAGCCAGTTACCTATCAGGTGCTAAGGGACACTGCTACCTTTTCACATTTGAAAAGGCTACCAAGACTTCCTAAGCAATTACCCTTACTTAAGTACCAAGGGAAAAAAAATCAGTAGGAAATTTTACATTTCAGAAACAGCACGATGTGCCTGTGCAATATATCCTGGAGAGGCAAACCCACAGACAGAGCTCACAGGTACTGGATGTGATCCCAGGGACAAGGATATGCCCCTTGAATAGTTTTACTGCTAACTCCCTAAAGTCACTAACAGGATGTCCTGGGAAGCAGCTATCAAGTGATCATTTTTAATCCAATACAAGTTACGAGAGAAGAATGAATGATCAAAACTTCATGTGGAAAAAGCTGAGTGGGGTGTCCTATGGATGCCAGAGGCAGCATGTGCAATATATTTACTTGTAGGCCAGTAATGAAATGGTAAAGATGACATATGGAGCTAGCAAAAGACATCAGGAAAATTTCAAATGTGGAAAACTTGAAAACATCTGCGAAACAGGGCAAATAATAGCTGATGAAATTCAAAATAGAGAAAAATGTAATGCCAGGCTGTGATAAACCAATATGAAGGATAGATATATATTGATGGGTTTGAGTTAGAAACTCCTTTCACCACCATTAAATCTCTTACAAAGATTTGGGGGAAAATGCAGCAAGAAGGAAGCAAGAATTTGTTAGCTCCTGGTTCATTGGCTCTTATTTAAAGCTTATAAATGAAACTGGGTCTGTAAAGAGGAAAAGTATTCCTTTGAAAAGGATAAAGAGGACAGAGGCAGAGTTAAGAATCAAAGCTGGCAAATCAAGCTACAGCTATGGAAAATTTTGAGAAAAATAATAACTTAGTACAAGGAACTTACCTAAGAAATGACATAACAAAGATTATGCCCAACACGCTGAAAAACAGTGTTTTCAGTCTAGGGTGTTCACTCAAGTACAGCTAACTGCAGCTCCCTTGGAATAGCATTGAAATCTGTCCAAATAGGAGAATTCCAGTCAGAGGTCATTATTTTCATCCCTGAAAACACGTGTGCAGCATTAGAGCACGCCACAGGAACACAATGCCTGAAAAGCAGAGGCAGGATTCCCAAGAGCTGCAAGCCTTCCTCTCCCTACCTGGAGCCTCTGGCGGCGAGGTGTCGCCCAGGCTCACCTGATGTCACCTGCAGCGTCCGAGCAGAGCCGCTCCCGGCACGGCCCCGGAGCCACCTGCGCGCTGCGCTCCTACCTGCAGCTAAGTGGCATTTCCCACGCGGGCGGTGCGACATCTCAGGGGTGCTCCCAGCGCATCCCTGCCCGGCCCAGGGAGAGGAGAGCCTCCTGTGCAGAGCAGCCGGGCTGTTCCCCTGTGGGTGAGAGGCTGGGTCAGTCCCAGTGCCCGCGCTGGGCACTAGATGGCACAGACGGGAGGCGCTGCCCGGGCTGGGCGGGCCGCACTTGCCCAAGGGGGGCTGCCACTTGCCCAAGGGGGGCTGCTGCCGTGGGGAGTGCGCTGCCAGCAGCATCATGCCACGGGGGTACCCCCTCCGCGGGATGCTCCCACTGCCCTGCTGCACCCCCTCACGTCCTGTCCTGTCCTGTCCTGTCCAGCCAAAGCGCCGCCTGTGCTGCAGGGCAGCTGGAGAGATGCATGTGGCATCCATGTCCCTGCCTCCTGGATGCGGTCTGCTACTCCTCACCAAGCTCAGGCTCACTGAATATACCTGGTTCACAGAGCAGCCCTACATTTGGCTCAAACTGCGTCAAAAGGAGGGCAGAAATCCTCCCTGGGAGAGCCTGTGCTGTTTCACTGTGAGGCTGCACCTTGGTCATCAGCCTCCAGGACAATTAATAGCACCTGGTCCCCGGAGTGTGCAGAGAGACAGCCAGGGCCAGGGACCCCATCAATGGTCCCTCTGGGTTCAGGCCAGTTCTGGGCAGTGGCACCCCAGCAGCTTTCCTTAGCCCTGTGGGATGATGGTGCAAAGGAGGGAAGCACTTGGTCACTGCTCTTAAGGCATTTGTCACAAGGTATCTCCTCTAAAGCAGCTCACTCTTCCTCCTGGTTTTCTTCCTTTTCAGCACTGCTGCCTGCAATCACTGAGGCAGGACCTGCACCCCAGAGCCTTCCCAACCTCATCTTCCTCAATTTCTTTAAGGTGTGGATGAAATTCCTTCCCAATGAACAGTGTGGACTGACGCGATGAGGCAAACATGGGCTAAGCCACACAAAACTGCTGGGGTAAGCACAGGAAAAGCCAAAGCGCTTTCCATGGTGACAAAAAAAAAAGTATGGGAAGGTGGAAGTTTGTATGTTGGCCTCTGCTGTTCTGACATTAGAAATTCACTTTACTTCAAATGTTAACACAGTTAATGCCTCTGCTGAAGATCACAGGCTCTGACAGCCTGCCTGGAATGGCTCCATCCATGGCAGGGCACGAGGGACAGCATGTGCAGGGTGGCACTGAGGCGAGCACAGGGCACAAGTGGCATACATGGGTGTTATCCAAACCAAACCTGAGCCTGGCAAAGCTCAAAAGAGTTTTTGTGCTGAGCAGGTCAGTGATGCCAGGTGTTAATGACACAGACAAGTCTCCAAGGAAAAGCCTGTTTGCTTTCCCAGCAGCACTACCCTTTCCTGTCTGTCTGCTCATGGCACTGCCCTGCAGACTGCACTGGGGCTAGGGATCACCTAGGTCAAACCCCACGGGGGGAATCCCTCAGGGTGTTGTAGGTGAGAGACAAAACATAATTCAGATACCTGCACTGTAAAATCCAAATTCATCCATGGTGTAAACAGGGCAGTAGGTCAGTTTGGCTCAGTGGCTCTTATCTTTTAAAGGCTGGAGTGGGTGACACTGGTGACCTGGGCAAAATCTGGAGAGAGACTCATGCTAGATCCTGGGGACAGCTCCAGTCCAGTGTCCAGAGGCTGGAACAGCCAGAGAAGCCCCTTCCACACCGGGCTCTCACTGACAGACTTGCAGACCTGCTTCTGATCAGCCATCTAAATCTAAATGCTGGTGTGTAACAACCTGGCTCTGAAAGGTTCCTGAGCAGAGAAGGAAATGCTCAAAAAAGGCTTTTATGCTTCAACTTCTACTCCAAGTTCTGCTTCTTCAAACATTTGGGGGTTTTTAAGACAAGAGATATCTTTTTATCTTTGGATATAAATAGAGAAAAAATAGTCAAACTGAAAAGAAATAAAAACATTTGGTCGCTTTTTCAGGCCTCCCATGGACTGTAAACACATTTTAGGAAGTGATGAGGTCTTTGGAGAACATGAAAATCTTAGTCAGAGAGGCCATCTCCTCAGAAGAAGGACATCTAATGTGTCATGTGCTGGCTGGACTCACTTCCCTCTGCCAGAGCCAGTGATGGAGAGCATTGGGCTTCCCCTGCAGCCACCCCTCAGACCAGCCAGCAGCACTGCCAGGCACTGTGTCTGCTCTCCACAGCCTGGCCTCTAGTGCCTGGTCCATATACTCCCCTGAGGGCCTGTGGTTGCTCTCAGTGGTTTAGAGCTGCTTGCTAAGATGCTTAGAGCCAGTATAATCTGTGCACTTAGTGGTTTCAAATTCCAAAAGAAGCTTAGGCAGCACCAGGTGCTGCCTGCAGCCTCTCCTGCAAGGGCTTAAGATGGTTTAATTCTGTTATGAAACCATAACTCCCGCCCATAGTTTTCAACTGGGGAGCTTCTAAGCCAGGTTTTCTAAAAGCTCTTCAGAAATATTTTTATGACACACACGTGCAAAGAAAGAAAAAAAAAAAAAGGGGATTCCAGAGGGATGTATTGTAAGATCAGACATTTCTGCCTCTTAAAAGCTGGAAATGTGAGAGCCCCAATGGCAAGGTACATTTTAAGTCCTTGCAAGGCTTTCCTCCAATGTTTCTCCTGTCTTAGATCAGCTTCTTAAATGGTCTAATGTATGGTAATGCCTGGAGAGGTCCCAGGGCCTTCCCCTACACGTCCCATCAGCCTTGTGAAAGCACCCACAGGCAAGAGCCACCTCTGTGCTCCAAACAAAGGCAGGTGGCTGAACAGAAAAGCAGCTCCTTGGGACCACAGGCTGCCCCTGGAAGTGTCACTTGCCAGCATTTGCTTCATTAACTGCATTGCTCTGCTATTTTTTTAAACTCTACTGCTCCCCTTTACAGGTTGATCAAAAGCACAAGGTGTTACAAAGGGGACTTTGCATTGCTGCCTTGAAAGACCTCCTGCTGCTCCCAGTGACTCTCCCCTTCCTCCCTCTGGAGGGCTTCCCGAGGGTCTTGTGTGTCTGTCAGGGGAAAGCAGAGGGCTGGGAAGGACAGAAAAGGTATCTGGAAAGCACACATAGGTCCAGGTGGCAGAGGAGAGGTGTAAAAGGTGGAAGCAAATAGAGGGGAATTGTGAGCCTGGGGCAGAATGTGAGAAGAGCCAGAGCTTCCCACCACCTCCCTCTGACAGCCCCCACAGGGCTGGAAGAGATACCCCACAATGCAGGTGTGTGATTCCCTTCCTGCCTGGGACACGAGAGTCTGGCCAGCCCCACTGCTCCCAGAGCAGTGAGGAACATCTCTGGTGGTGCTTTCAGAGCTGCCTGCCCTGCATTTCTGCCAGGCACTGCAGCCACTGCAGCCGTTCAGCACAAAGCTGTGACTCCAAACCTCACAGTGTCTTCACAGCCCACCTTCATTTAATCAAGATCAAATTAATCTAAATGAAATGGGTGCAGCGTGCTCCCAGGATGGAGGGAACAGAAATCCTCCACGTGTCTCAGCTCCCTAACTGACTGACTGTGAAAGCAGCAGCAGCTCAGAATTCCCCTGTGCTGGGAAGTCAAGGTAATGCCATGCGTCACTGGAGCGGACTGGTGACCTTCCCTGCGCTCACAGCAGTGTATCCAATTTCACTGTGACCACAAGATCACAGGTTGTTAATATTCTCTATGCAGGCAATATACAGCCCAGCAAATCTGCTTTTATGGGCACTGCAAGAACTTGATTAATTTGTCCAATAACGAGCAGGCCAGTGTCCATAATTATGTAGCAGAACTCTGTCCTTTTGAAAACCCATCACTGCCCCAGACCCAGAACACCACCAAGGGCCTTGTGGGCTGCAAAGAGAGCCCCAGCTGCAAGAAGCTGAAGATTTAAGACCTAATGGGCTATTGCTACCATTTCTCCATCAAATGCAGAGCCCCAGCAGTGACTGCCTGCATGCAGCTGCTTCCACCAGCACTGATGCTGCAGGAAGTCCCTAAGACTACAGCCCAGCTGATACTGTGTTCATCTTGTATCTCCCCATCTCCATGTACTCTGCAGTTTCAGGGAAGAAATCCTCCTAATGGTTGTCATTAAGAGGACTTCTTCCCCAAAACCACACTGTCATGGACAGATGGACCTTCTGCAGGTCTGCTGCTTTGTTCAGTCAAGAGCTTGCAGGAATTTGGGATATGGAGCTGCCACATGAATGGCTCATGGCCAAACAGCAAGTGCATTTGCCCCTGTTACAATGGAATTAAATCTGGAGCCTGCACTAGCTCTTTATATGTATCTCTCCAGAGCTACAGCTCCCTTCCCAGCAGGAGGCTTGGCTTTGAGGGATCTGCCAACAAGCTCAGAGCCACGAGAAATAACAACTTGGGAGCTCAGACAAGCTGGTTTGCAGGCAAACAAAAGCTGAAGCTGTGAAAGTGTGAAGCAGTCAATGCAGTGTCTGGCAGCACGGCCTCACCTCCGCCTTAATCCTCTTTCCCTTCTTAAACTCTAAATTAATCAATTACACTTCCAGCCTGGCAAAATCAGTCAGAAATGTAACCTTCATCATACACAAGGCAAACATAATTAGGATTGTCATTCGAAGCCAGCTTGACCAGCATACAAATGAGAGCAGCCCCGTGACGGGCGGGCTCCCTGGCGGGCAGGGACCATCGGAATTGCGGTCACAGCCCGGGCTGTGCCGGGGGAGGGCAGCGGCTCCGGCTCCGCAGGGACTGCCGTGGCACCGAGCACTGCACAGCCAGGCCAGGGCCACATCGGGCACTGCATGCTTCTGTTGCTGTGGTTTGTGCATTGACAAAGGACTCTTGACAATAATATCAGAAGGCTAAATATGATTTATTAACATGATTCCATCATTTAAAGGATTTGGGCTATTATCTGCCTAGCCTGGAGCATCTGAAGCTCTTGCTTCCAGCTCCGTCCAAGGAATGCCAGAATAGTTTACACAATTAGAGATAACAACTTTTCACCTTATAGGTTGAAAGGAAGAAAACCTCCATCTCCTATATCAGGAGACAGGCAGAAAAATCCAAATGCCCTTGAAACACAACTTAGAAATTTGTTTACAGAAACTTAGACAGAGTAAAAGACAGTAAAAGATGCTTTCCCATGGAAAGAATTTTTTCTGCAAAAAATTCTGCAATTTTTTGCAAACCTTCATACAGAAAAACCTGTAATATATTCATGCAACATGCTCCAGGCAGCCCCTTTGGCCCCATCAGCGAGGAAGCCACAACCTTCCCCAGCCATAGATGGGAGCCCAAACTCCCAGCCCAGCCCTGCACAAACCACAGACTCTGCAGGGATGGACAGCATGGAAATGAGGCCTTGGAAATCCCTGACCATGACTGCCAGTGTCAATTCATAAATGGGGTGAGCAATGGTTGTCTCTTCCCCTTTTTTCCATTATTTTACTAATGGGAAACTGAGTCACAGGGTCCAAGTGATAACAAGAGCAAGGCAGTAGTGTCAGTGAGAGCATCAGCTCAAGGGTCAAGCACAATCAAAAAAATCCAAGTGTGCTGGCAGCCAGAACAAAATCACAAACCCAGTGTGCTCCCAGGTAGCTCCAGGGTGCAGCTGCAGCCCCATGGCTGCTGTCCCAGTGCAGCAGAGGCTACAGCAGGGCTAGAGGAGAGGCAGGGACGTAGTCAAGGATGAACTAAGGGCTGAAATGGTTTCTGTACAAGTCCAACACTCTTCAATTTGGGAGGTGGAAACCTGAGAGAGGGCACAGCAGAGGTTTATCTGAGAGTGGCTTAGAGAAAATGAGAGAGGAATGACTGCCTGCTGCCTCTTCCAATATTTAAGCTACAAAAGAATCAAATGAAAACAGTGAGTGACAGATTCAGAACAAAGTAAATATTTCTTCACACAGCTGAACAGTGCCATAAGTTGCTGTGGATACCCAAAATTTTCTCAGGCTCAAAAAAAGGTTTAGGAAAAATTTGAAAAGACTATTAAATGCAGAGATCCACATCTCAGGAAATTCCTGAACTACAGATGGCTGGTGGTAAGGAGAGTACTCAGCAACACACTGACCTACATCCCACTGGCTCGCTGGACATCCTCTATTAACCACTGCTAATTGAGGATTCCAGGGGAAAGGGACCTGTGGTCTGATCAAGTACAGCTGTTGTTCTGTCCTGGTACTGATCTGAGCTCTCCTCACTTGCCTGGAAGATTAGGAACTGGAACATTCCCATTCCTGGGCACTTGGGTGACAACAAGGAGATATGCTTATAGCACAGAATTCGAGTGAATAGCAAAAGGATCTCTGCTTTCCATTTTCCCACTTCCATGTTAGGAGCAATTTTTGGTAAAATTAACTCAGTCATGCTGCATCCAGCTAGATGCAGTTGGCAGCACCACATACCCTGCATTCAGTTTAGAAACAAGATAACATCCTTCTGAGAGGTGCTAAGATACCCACGGGGATGGGATTTCCAAATCTCAAACCCACAGCTTGTGGTCTTTGTGAGAAACCCCAGTTCCCACTCTGTTGTACCAAACAAGCTCATGAGCTGATCTATCTCTATGTAAAGTTTACAGGTGCCTTTGACACTGCAGCAGAGATGAAAGGAAGGTGGGAACACTCCTGTAGGTTGGTATCTCCCAGGTCTTGCATGCTCACCTACTGGCTCAGTCTCTCCTAGGGCTGCATTAGGAGGATGCAGACTCTGACAGAAGTCAGAGTTCACACTTTCCAAGCAAACTCCTGCCTCCTCCCCTTGCTGACCATCTCAGCTGTAGCAGTACATCCACTCTCTGTCATGTGCCCTTTGAAAGCACACACAGATAGGGCAGGATTATCTCAGTCTACAGCCAGGCATTCTCCTTCAGCGAAGCCAAGTGGAGCACTGGTGTGTTTCTCATTAGCTCCTATTATCCACGCTATTGTAGTGCTCCCAGTGCTAAAGCACAGCCGGGAGACAGCTGAACTGCCCCTGCAATTGTCTGTTTGGTAAGAGGATTTGCTCTGTGACAGGATATTTCCAAGTCACATGCAGAGGAGGGGTATCCTGGTAACAGTGCCCTGCTCTGAGCCACTTGTGTGCCCTGGTTCTCCCACTGCCTCAGAACAATCCACCTGGTTTCATCCCCACTACCAGCAAACTGCAGATTGTGTTTTCTTCTGACTCTCGGAGATAAGGTGTGAGACAATTGAGCCGTACAAAGCCATTCTGCTGATGAACTGATCCTTTGGTTCCAAATCACTATCACTGCTGCTCCTTTCAGCAGCACTCAGAGCAGAGCAGGCAGGAGCACAGATCTGTGGCAGCCTGTCCAGCTGCCAGACAGCAGGGAGAGGCCATCGTGCACCCCTCCTTTGACACCTTTACCCATTACTCCAGCACTTTTTGTCCTTCCCTTTGCTCCCAGTGACAATTCTGCAGCTGTAACACTGCACACCATATGAGTGATTTTCTCTTGACCCAGCCTCTCTCAAAGCTCTCTGACCAGATCCAGAAGTCCTTACTCAGCATCTACTCCCTCCAAATGGGATTAGCTTGAGTCAGTCTCAGCCATACCTCAAGATCTGTTGATGCTAATTTCCCTCACAAAGGTGCTTAGAGCAGGGAGGGGACTAATGGACAGATGAACAGTCAGGGCTTTTGTCTGGTCAAGTTGAGTAAAATTCTGAGAAGGGCCTTCAGAATCTGGCCTACCATGATTAGAGAGCAGCACAAACACTGTGGCAAAATTAATGCATTAGCCAGGCTGCTTTGGAGTCCAGCCCCTTTTTGTCTCTGTCTCTTCAACCCAGACAGGGGTCACCAGTAGAATATATGAAAGAGGCTGTCATGATGCAAAGCGTCCACATCTCCATCCCCATTCATGGCTCAGAGGAAGGTTGAGAAGGAAAATGATCCTTGCAGGCTCTGTACCACAAAAAGCCATGGCCATCCCCATTCCCTCAAAGTGAGAGTCAATAGCCACAGCATTCTTCCACAGATGCATTGGATGATGCTTGTCCAAGGATGCACAGGGCAGTGGGAGCCCCAGGTTGTTCCTATAGCTGTGTGCTCTCACATTACAGCTACCAGACACCCCTGCTCTGTGTGCAGGACTCACAGTCTGCCGTGGGCACCTGGGCTCACTGTGGTGATAGTCCTGAACAGAAGTAAGCTTATGGATCCAATTCCAAAAAGTAGGTCAGGCTGAGCCACTGGTTATGCTGGGAGCATAACTGAGCTCCCTGCAAAGTCTCAGAGGCTGGAGATGGGATCCAGGCTTTGTTTTTTCCCCATCCTGTTGGATGGCAGTGATTTTGTCCGAGGAAAAGCATGTGCTAAACTTGCTGTGCACTGCTGGAGGAGGGAAGAATGCATACAAGGAAAACAGTTCTACCCACAGCAGGTGAGGAACAGTGCCAGCATCGTACTATCAGTTGCAGATGACGGGTGGTGGGCAAAATTCCTGCCACTTTCTAGATTAGTAAAACACCTCCTCTGGGTTCAACAGCAGACTTTTAGAAAACACAGCCCACAGAAGCAGTCCCTGCAGATGGTGTGTTTTAAACTGCTATTAATCTAGACAACCTTTTGCGATGTTCAAAGAGTTTGCCCAGGAATAAAATAGCTCCCGAAATGCCTGGATGGAAGGAGCATCCGCGTCTTTGTCTTCCCCACCGAGCATCTCCCGGCAGAACAAACCCGGGAGGAGGCGGCGGCTCGGGAGCAGAGGCAGCGGGGCTGCCCGGCCGTCGGGGAGGCGGCTGCTGAGCACGGAGCCCCGCAGAACCAGAGCCCCGGGGCGCTGCTCCTGCGGGAACGTCGGGAGCACGGGGAGCCGGGGCGGGGCCGGCCGGGCGGGGCGGTTCGGACCCCCCGCCTTCCCCGGCACCTCCCACGGCCCGGAGCCCGCAGCCCGGAGCCCGGAGCCCGCAGCCCGGAGCCCGGAGCCCGCAGCCCGGAGCCCG
>VXAX01000739.1:833202-935732 GCA_013399835.1 Leptocoma aspasia
CCAGGCCACCATCCGGGAGCACAAGCGGGAGCACGCCGTGCACATCCTCCGGCTGCTTAGGAAGGTACCTGCGGGATGCGGGGCAGGGCGGGGCAGGGCAGGGACAAAGGGCCGTGCGGGGCCGGGGCTGCAGCCCCCGCCCGGCTCTGGCGCAGGGAGCCGCGGGGCCGGAGCCCCCTCCCCGGCGCTGGGCTTTGCAGCCCGCCTTGCCGGGGCGCTTTGTGCTGCCTTTCTCCGCTCCGTGCCCCGGTCCGTCCCTCCCTCCGTGCTCACCGTGCCAGGTGACACCAGCCACCTCCCCGACCCCCAGCCTGGGCGAGGGGCGCCTGGCCCGACTGCCGGGGTCAGAGAGAGGCGCTGGGAGGGAGCTGCGAGGGGGACTGTGCTGCACGGAGGAGAAGGGGGGTCCGAGCTTGGGCTGGGCTCATCCACACTCCTCCATGCCAGCCCGCGGGTGTGCTCAGGATTGATGCTCCCCCCAGAAAAAAGCCACTGCCGCCCCACTGCCACCACATCCCATTATGGCCACTCAGCCAGACTGGCTGAGATATGTCTGGGAAACCCCAAAATGGTTTTGGAGGGGACCTCTGGGACAATCGAGGCTGAGAGGAGAGGTAAAGGGGTCAGTGTATCAGTGGGAGCATGTTTCAGTCTGCCGCCATTCAGGAACAGAAAAGCCAGTGTGCAGACAGTGTGGTGCCAAACTGATGCTGAGGACAGAGCCCTGCTGCTGGAACAGAGCCATCTCCTCCATCACTCACCATCACTTTCCAGCCAAACTCAGCTGCCCCAAACTGCAGGCAACTCTGTAACTGGTAGCACAGGGGACAAAGCCCACCTCTGATGTGGACATAAGACACCATCAATTTGTAGCTTATCATGTTGATTCATTAGGTAATGATCTACTTCATCTTGGGAACATAAATTATTTCTTGCTTTAGTCGCAAATGACCTTTGGGTGTGAGTGCAGGGAGCAGGGACTGGCTCACTGGATGCTTGTTCACCCACACCACCAGCTGTGGGGGGCTGCGTGAACAGCCCTGGCTGCTCTGCATGTCCAGGGTTTTACAACACACCTGACAGTGGTGCTCACTGCCCTGGGCTTCCTTTCAGGAAGTTGCACTCACAGGTAAGAATTCACAAGACCAAAAGTTACATTTCTGCTTTTCCTGTCCACTGCTTTAGCGTTCACTTGAAGATTGTTACCAGCACCACGCTCTTCTTGCCACGCATGTGGACAGATAAAGAAGCAGAGAACTTCTGTGTGTGCACCAGTATGGCAGACAGGGGTTGAGTAAGATTTTGAAGGCAGTTTTGGAGAGGCACCATTGCAAGAAGCTTGTGAAGAAAGAGAGGCAACCCCTCACTTCATGGACACGGCAATGTAACATGAACAGACTCTACTAGGGTATGCCAGAGGCCAGAACTACAGAATGTCATTTTCTGTAGTGCTCAGCACCTCTCCTGGAGACTGAAGCACTGAAACTCTCCACAAACCCTGGAGGTCTCCAGAAAGTCCATCTGTGAACAGACAGGGCTTGAGTGCTAAGTCACAGGGCCATATGGAATGGAGGGTCGTTTCTAAGCTCCTTTCAGGATCAGTTAAACACTTGGCTTCCCCACATCTGTGGTTGAGAATTACCATGTCCTGAATTCATGTTTTGCATGCTGCCTTTCCAGTTCCCTGCGTTATTCCTGGTCCCCATCTCTGCCTGGCCGTAGTGAAACAGTGACTGTGTGCCCATCTGCTCACAACAGAACAGTGGGACATGCATCCTGTAATCACAACATCTTCTGCCAAGCGAGATGGGAACCCATCCTGCAACATCCGAAAGCCTCTGGTTCATTGAGTGCTCAGAGGTTTCAGAGGCAGAGGGTTTACACCACTAACATGTACCACACCCCCAGCTGTCACCCAGCCTGGGCTCATGGAGTCACCACCAATCCTCCTCACATGTCCAATGTCAGCTTCAGATCAGCCTTTTTTCTAACTTACAAATTTTCCTCACTCCACAACTACATTCACCCCTTAGTTTGGTCCCCAGCGTGTCCCTCCTTACCTTGGCAGTGCCACGCTCTCGGGAGTCACGGATTAATGTGTCCCAGGTGAGGGTCTGTTTGTTACCTGTGAAAAGAGAGATGCCTTGTTCACTCTAGTGGACAGGGAGGATATTTAACACCACACCTCACCATGTGTGCCTCCTGCTGCTCCCAGCACACACCTCCCCTGCCCAGCCCTGCAGGTGTACCCTACTGATATATCTGCCAGTGGTTTTTCACCTGTGGTCTGCAGACTTCAAAAGGCTGCAGACTATTCCTAGGATGTTCAGAGGATGTGATAATGTAAAGCAAGCAAGCCAGGCAGAAGCAGATCCACTAAGAGAGATGTGAGATCCCAGCATTTTAGAAGACTGCATGGAGAACAGCTGCAAACCACAGGTGCACATGTGCTTTGTACATGGACCCTTGGACAGCTCCACTGCACATCATCTACCCCAGAAATGCCCAGCAGCAGAAGCCAGATCAGCTTTCCTGCTGATCTAGGTGGGCATCACTCAGCTGAAGCCCAGGGAGACATTAGACTTACACCAGCAAAAAGTCTGGTATAATCTGTTTTACTTGTGCTGAGACAATGGCAAAGTGTCATTTCTAAGACAACAGCACTAAGCCAACTGAACTTGCAAGAGTTGTAATATTCTGCTGTCTGCAGCCACCCTTTAGCTGGTACAAAATTTTCCAAGAAAAGAGAGAGAGAGGGAGGGAGATAGGGAAATAAGTAAGATGAGCTGGAAAATGCCTCCAGGCTAAGAATTTATGGAATATCAATGTGAAGTGAATATTTACAGCTATATTACTTACAAAACCCTCGCAGGCAGGATTTATAATGGGAATGCAGATTCATCTTAATGGTATAGTTCCAACTGGGGGAGTTTAATTACTGCTCTGACATCCACTGCTGCGTGCCCAGCCATGCCATCCTCACGGCAGCTTTCTTCATCTGTGCACATTGCACTTGGTGTAGGAGGCTCCATTTCCCTGAAGCCTCATGGTTAAGGGAGACACTGGCATGATGCCTTGGTAGGCTCCTGGCCCATACCCAGCTGTGGCTGTCTGTCCTTCAGGACTGATCCACTGCTTGGGTTCCTTGCCTGCTTATGGGTGTCATTTGTGTACACAGAGTGATGGGGCTGTAAAGTATTTAATTTGTCCTCCCTTTCTGTGTCTCTAGCCTGGGTCTCTTTGGGATTGTGCTTTCTGCTCAATCCAGCCTATCCAGAGCAGGATGTAGCACTGGCTTTGATTGGTGTTTGGAGTTAGGATCCCAAACCTCTGGCAGCTGTGGCTCTGTTCCTGTTGGTGATTTATGTGCATACATCCAGCTTTTTTTCCCCGTCTCACTCCATTTTTTTTTAGCTCTCAGTCACTGGGTGGTGCCTGAAACACACACTCAGTAGAACAATGTGAACATATGGGGCACCCGTTTTCTTATTCATTTCTCCTGTCAGCTGCATACAGAATGGGGAGAAGACTTGTTTCCTCCCTTAGCTGAGCCCTCCTTATCAACTGAATCAAACCCAGCACTATCCCTACTAGGGAGTTTTTCTGTTCTACATCTACATTTTTCTACTCCTAGGGTATTTTTTTTTGCCCGTGTGGCACTTTCCTGTGAATATGTGATCTCTCTTCCCCACATTTAAAACACTTTTTTTTTTTTTCACAGCTCTGTGGTACCTTCTGATTGTAATAATTGTGTCAATATATTAGCTCTTTGCTTTCCTCTTAGCAAGAAACAGCTTAGTTCTTTGCAGTATTATCCATCTGGCCCGCAGGAGGCTTTTTGTTCCCAAAGATGCTGAGGTTTCCTCCAAAGCTGCCCCATCCCCTGGTCCACACAGATAAGTAGCATTGACCAGAGATGTTCCCCTAACTGACACTGTGGAAGATGGAAGAGGAGTTCTTCTGACTGTGGTGTAAAGCCACCTCTAAATTTACCATTGCACCCCATACTGCCAGTGCTTAGTTCTTACTGAGAAATTCACAGCACAGCAAACTCATACAGATGGGCAGGACTTTGCTCAGCCAGCCAGCACCAGGATGTATGGCAGCATCTAAATACCTGAGAAAGGTCTGATTCTTCCAGAAAAGCCAAGATTGGAGAAGCAGCTTTAGAGCCAGCCTTCCTGCTTGGCTTCTTCAGCAGATTCACACATAGAGGCTGACAAAACTGTGTTTCTCTGAAGTTAATTCTCTCCAGGCTCCAGCCAGCCTGGAAATGATAGAATTTTCACCTTCCTGTGGTAGGTGGAAATCAGGTGGTGAGCCCTGGGCTGACTAGCTCAAATTAACACTGCATCTCATTCAGCTCTCTGGCTGCCTGCACCCCCAGCACAGTAATGCTGGGTCAGACATGGCTGCTTCACCTCTGCTGGATAATTCCCTGTACTGGGCATCCAGCTGGCACCACATCAGATTTCCTTTCTGGTTTCAGAACATCCCATGGATATAACTCTGAGGAAGCCTGTTTGCCTGTTTTTGTTGTAGGACCTAGGACTGGAAGGAACATTTCTCAATGAAGTGCTCTACAAAAATGCAACTTTCCTCAACTTGGTGGACCCCATCTCCCATGACCTGCTGATGAGCCTTGCTAGAGATCTGCAATGTCCCAAAAAGGTGAATTCTCCCTCAGCTCAGTGAATACTTTGTGGCTGATGCAGAGAGCCCTGGAGCAGCTGGTGCTGCAATCAATCCTCCAGAGCCAGGCAGAGTGTGCCCTGGGAGTGGCAGCATATGGACTGTGGGGCATATTTCTGTAGAAATCAGTTTAAACTACCTCAGAACATGAATGCAGCTGAAGGAGGGCATGGTTATGTGCACAGATATTAGGAAATTACTTTTTGTGCCCATAGTAAACTTAGTGACAGGGCAGAGAGCCATAATCACTGGTATCACAGGGGTTCAAAGCAGCTGGGGCTCATGGGGCTGCAGAGGAGAGATCTCTGCAGGAAAACCACTTCTCTCTTCCTGGGCCCTTTGCCATATGTAACTACCCCAACCCAGCATTATTTCCCCCCATAAACACTCTGAATTCCCTGTAGAGAATGGTGCTGTAGGAATATATTGCCACTGGGGGTTCAGGAGGCAAATGTGTTATGTGCACAGTATCCCTGCATGCTCCAGCACTTCCCTTCAGAGGATGAGGAGAGCAGAGACAGAAAGGCAGGGCTGAGAACAGACAAACATCACAGATGTCCCAGTCCCACTGCAACAACCAGCATCTATTTCTGTTACCCTTTGCCACCACAGACACTTGGATTTGCAATGGACCCATTTGCTCATTAGGCTTGGCAAGTGTCATGTTTGCTTTATAAGGGGAGGAATAGAGTGAATTTCTTTATTCAAAGAGCGATATTAAGTACACACAGCTCAGAGCAAGCAGCAGTGCCCCAGGGAATACACTGAATGCCTGGTGTAGATTAGTGGCATTTCTAACCTTGTTCTGCCATCTCCTGAGGCTCACTGATAACAATTAACCAGTCATGTCTCAGTAGACAAACTACATTTATTCAAAGTTTAATCATCATTATAGGGCTGCAGCGCAGCCTGAAAAAAATTCTTTCCAAGTGTAATGTCTGTGTAATTCATGTAAGCATCTGAAGGAAGGGATGTAGCAGTAGTATCTCTTTAACCACACTTCACTTGACCTCATCTCCAGCTGTTCTACCAGACCATCTCCAAGCCCTTGCTGTGCAGTGCCCCTCAGGGCTGGCAGCAGGAGGGGATCTTGCTCTAATCCAGTACCCATGTGTTTGGCAGATAACACATTACTATTTTTATACACCTGCTTATCCCCCCACTCCAGTTTCATGCCTTATGGATGCACTGACACACGTACCATTACATAAGAAATTATTTTCCCCGTTTCTAAGGAAGATGTTGAGCACCTGAGCTGCCCTTCAAAGGCAACAGAGGTTTAATTAAGTGCTTGTAGAAATTCAGCACCCTTCCCAGAACAATGCCAGACCACGTCCCCTCTCCAACCCTGGCTGAGCATCTGGTGGGTGTAACTGCATTACAGGCAAGCAGGCTGAGTGCAATTCCCAGTCTGTCAGTGGAAATTAAATCAGTGAGGACACAGGAAAGAACAGGAGGGTAACTCTCAGCTGTGAGCCAACAATTGCTTGCAGAGCTTTGTGCCAGCTGCTGTACTGGAGCCTGGTGTGCACGTGCACCCACTTGGAGAGGTTTGCTGCTGTAGGTGACAGCAGAGTGCCAGCTGCAGCCCTGCCAGCACAGTAGGAGTCTAGAACAAGGCACCTAAGCCAAAGGCATGGGCCAGTTCCTATGGGGTTCCTAGGGAAGCTGGGATGGGGATCAGGGGATGCTCAGCTGAGCAGAAGGCTGGGATCCCTCTCCCCTTGCCACATGCTGGCAGTGCATCCCTGGGAAATTCAGCTGGTTCAGGGACAGCTGAGCAAAGTCACAGTGCAGCTGCTGGCCCCCAGTGCAGCCCTTTAACCACTCGCAGTAAGGAATAAATCAGTGCATTCCCTGACAGCTTTACTGGGTGTTTACCTATCTAATCCCTAAATGCACATGTGGCACCATGGCTGGAGGGCTGAGGGGTGGGAATGCAGGTGTCTGTCAGCAACTGGAAAGTACAATAGAGAAGGCAGAATTCCCAGCTTTCAGCATCTGCCATTTGCCATTCTGCTTAAGCAGAGGAAGAGGTTCTGTTCCAAGTCGTGGCACTAAAGAACATGTGCAAAAATAACCCAGGAAGGCAGCAACCATGTGGGTGCCTTCTTTTCCTGACAAGTTAGTGCAGAGACAGGAGGGAACTGCTGGCATTGGAAGCTCCCAAACTCAAACCTCCAGTAAGGAAGCAAGGAAGTAAGATGGACTATGGGGAACTGGACTATACTTACAGCAAAGAAATAAGATGGACTATGGGGAAATAGCCAAAGTTCCCTGTCCTGACATCTCCCAGCTAGAGCACAGGAGGTCGTGGAGTCAGCGTGCAGCTGCAGGAGGAGCAAGAAGCACCTTGGGGATGGGGCAAGTTACTGACCTTTCCACATCAGGGTATCAGATAGTCCAGAGACAGAGTTTGGGGAAGCATGGCAACAAGGTAATTAATAGAAATTTAGCACTGTCTTGTAACACAAGGAGTTGGCAGCATAGGGGTCCCTGCAACAGAGCATTGTCAGTCACCCCTGGCACAGCCCTAGAAAATGAACCCCTCTTCTGATTTTCACTTGTTCCTGGGTAGGCTGTGAAATTGTAGCCCTGCTCTGGGCAGGAACATGCTGGCTGGGCTGGGGTTCTTCCTGGCAGTTCAGAACTCCTCCTGCTCCTCCTCCACCCCAGGAGGGGCTGGCATGTGGCAGAGGCATCTCAGGCCTTCTCACCATTCCTCTTGCATTCTCTCATTTCTCTTCATCTGCTCCCTTACATACATGACCCTGCTCCACTGCCATTTTTATTCCTTTCCCATCTTCCTCTTCCCTCCTCCTTTCCTCATGTTCTGCTATGGTGCAGGCAGTCTAAGTTGTCCCTTTGCTTTCAGGAATATGACCCCTGGAAATCCTCAGACAGGATCTGCAGGCAGCTGATTTACCACCTCACCCCGCACTCCAAATGGCACCGGCATGGGATGCCCCGCAGGAAGTCCCAAGTGTGGTAAGAGCCTGGCAGGGCCCGTGTGGATGGCACAGAGGGGGATCTGCCTGGGCAAACAGTGCTGCAGCCAAGCACCATCCCAGCCTGCCACCACTACCCTCCTCAGAGAGAGGCAGGACTGAAAACAGTGCACAGCAGCTGCAGTGCAGCCTCTTCCAAAACCCAGCCCCAGCACTCTTTTCTTTGATCTGTGTTGCCATTTGCTCCTTTCTCTGTGGTGTTACCGTTCCTCACTCTCTCCAAAGTGCACTGAAATCAATCCCCCCGAGTGCACAGACAACCCTCCTGCAGGGCTTGCAGGGTGTTTGGCCCCAGGAGCATGGCCAGGGCTGCCAGCCTGCCAAAACACCCATGTGCCAAACAGAGCTGTTCCTGGCTCTGCATCACAGCCTGTCCTAGTTTAAAGCTTCCCTGACAATGGGAAAAGTGTCCCATTACAAGGCACTACCACCACCTGATCACCCCATTCAGCAGGAGCCACTCTGGGGTGGCTGGCAGAGAGGTGACCATCCTTCTTACCTCCTACTTCTCTGCCAGCACCTGGAGAGGGCCCTGGGATGGTGCAGATGCACAGAGAACCCAACTCAGAGCATGTTGGTCACTGGCAGCTGTTGGATGGAAGCTGCTTTTCACTGCTAGAAGTGTATTTGGACACCCACACTTGTTCCCTCCTGGACACTTGCTGATTTTCTGCCCAGATAAAGAGCAATCCCTATGTCTTTTAAATCCACCCGTCCTCTTGTCGTTTTCTTGGAGCAAACCCTGTTCCTGTGACACAGATCACCACTGCTGAAGAAAAGACAGAGAAGTGACTAAGAAAAGAGCTCATGTCAGCCCCATTAGCTTCACAGGAATAAATGCAGGACAGAATAAAAAGAAATGCAAAATCAGCAGCACTCTGAGAATGGCCTTGAGCTTTTCTGATGCTTTCGGTCTTTGATGTGTGTGCCAGCAACTTAAAGTCCCCCATGGGAATTGACATTGCCATCATACCTTTCATTCTGACTCAGAAGCAGGTTCCCAGTGCATTTTAAGGAATAAAATCCTAATACCATGATTTCCAGGCCACCTGCCTCTTGCACCTGTAGCCCCACTTTGCCACTGAAGCCGAGCACTCCCAGTGCTCTCATCCCCAGCACCCCACAGGGCAGGACTGTTTGTGCTGTTTTGCAGGTAGCAACCACAGCACAGAACAAGACTGAGGTTTCAGAGCTGAGTGAGTCCTTTTCCAGACCCACTCAATGACATTTCCCCTGTAGGATCCTGCAGAATACTGGAGATGCAGGATATAGATGGCAGTTCTGACCTCATCCCTGTCCCCTTTCAAGATAAGTTTAAAAATGGGAAGTTCAGGACTCCAAACTCGTGCTTGCAGGCAAACCTCTTCTCCAGCTGGACTTCAGGATGAAGAGTCAAACTGGAAGCATTCCCTGTGACTGCACAGCCTGGGGACAGCAGAGGACTGCAAACTGCTGCAAACCCATCACTTAGTAACAACAGAGAAGAGGTTTGTGGCCAGAGGAAGAGCTCTGGGTCCAGTGAGCACCCCACATAGAGGGGTCAGGCCCCAAGTATTGGCCAGGTACAGAACATCAGCGAGCACAAGGCAATGTGCAGTGGAGGGAAATACAGGTCTAAAATGGGCTGCTCTGCCTGGCTACCACACCCAGTTACAATGTGTTATGTAAGGCACAAATTAATTTTGATGAAATATTTAACAGCAGAGCTTTCTCTTTTAAGTGTGGAGATGAAATGGTTTGCAGTTTGCAGCAAAAGATGCCTGCAGAGTTGGCATCTGAGGCCGCTGCAAGAAAATGGGTGTTGCCAGTAGCAGGAAGGCAAGAAATAGCTGCTTCATTTGGAGATACCAAGGCCTAAGTTTGTTTAGGCAGGCTGTTTTTACATGATCCAAATTCTGCACTTCCCTCTGTCTGCTAGTGGGAGTATTTTACTACAGTGTCTGTCTCAAACCCTGTGTCCTTGGCTTGCACCCTTCCTGCTGTTGAGGTCCTGTAAAGAGCATGGGTGTAGCAGCAATACTTTGAAGGAATTTCTAAAATCTAGTGGGGGTTAAGGACAGGGTGGAATCTGTGCATGGAGACCACACTCAGAAACCAAATTCTCTCACTTTTGCAGCCTCCTGGGCTTTGGGATCTGGCTTTCACAGAGCTGATGCCGGCCTCTCTTGTTCTCTGAAATGCAGTTTCTACTTTCTGGCAGCATGTTAGATGGGTCCAGGAGATAATTAGCAAGCCCAGCCATACAGAGAGCTTGGAGCATCTGCCAGGTTTTAATTACATTTGGGCTGTAATGGAGATGTGGTATGGGAGATGGAGAGGCCCTGCAATGCTGGAGTTGGATCACACACCAGGTGTTTGTCCCCACTGCCAAACCAGTGGGTCACAAACAAACCAACAGTGGTTACATCCCCAGCTGCTCTCAGTGGGACCCACATCCAGCAGGTACAAACCTGAGCCACCCATGAGCTGGTAAAGCAAAAAGGGTAAGAGACATTTCTTCAAGCACTGCTGTTTCAGTGCACAGGCAGAGCCCGTACAGAGATGTGGAAGGAGAAAGCTCATTGCAGGTCCATGGATGTCACACGAGTGATACAGGGGACAGACGAAGAGGGGGGACAGACAAAGGTGACACATAGACTCCATGATTCAGAAGGCATCAAAGGCATTTATTAATAGAAATCCACACTTCTTCTAGAGAGCATAGTGACCAGTCCCCTGATTGGTCTTTTGGAAACTCCTCTTGTACTATTGGTCAAGAAAGGAACACCACCTACTTATAAACATCTTTCACAACACCAGGTGCAGGGGATAAGATAATAATTGTTTTAATTCTTTCTCTGAGCTCTCCCTAGGCTGAGCCTGGGAGAAGCTATGTCTCTCTGTTACCAGAGACTGTGAGAATACCCCACATGGACTCAATGCAACCGCAGCTGGATGGAGCAGGAGACATCCAGCCCAGGCTCTGTCTGGTTTCTGTGCTTCACTAAACTGCTGAAGGTGAAGCTGGGAGGCAACTTGCCCTCTGCATCCCTGCCTGTGGGTTCCCTGGAGTGGCTGTGTGCCTTGTACAAGGAAGAGTTGCAGTCCCCAACTGTGCAGTCACCCAGAGAGACTATTTCAGCTGCCCAGGTGATACTCAGACAAGTTTGCCACACTGAAAAGAAAGGGCTCATTTCCTGCAAAATCCTGTCTCAGGTTTACAGCCAACAGCCTGCACCCCACTGGCTCTGCCCTACATGGATTGGCTGCCTAACCAAACTAGGAAGATAACCTTTTGCAGATTTACTCGGGGGAGAGGGTTTAAATTGGAAGCTCAAAAGCTAGAGGATAAGATTTCTGCAGCAGAGACTAGCATAACTACTGCACAATTTTCAGTCCTTTATATCCTAGTGGGAATTTAGTTTTAGCACCATTTTACAGTTGTATAGATCACTCCCACTTAATGAGCAGAATACATCCTAGAGTGTTGTATAACTCTAGCTTCACTTTCTCATTAAATAGATGTTTAGTGTGTAAAGAGTAATGGATTAAGAAATGCTCCTTTATACAGACATAGACCTTTTAGGCTACCGGTTCCACTTCTGTGGCATTTTGACAGATGCAGTACTTTTAGATGTTATTAATTCTTGTTTTCAGAATTCCTGGGGCCTCCTGCCATGCTGAATTCAAGAAAACTGTCACCATCTGCTGCCAGAACAGGGCAGGACCCAGAGGGTGTATCATTTTTTGAGGGCCAGACACACTGGGCTGCAGTTCAGAGCAGAGAGGGAGAAGGGTATCAGGTGAAGACAGCCTTTGTCTGGAGAGCTGGATGACAGTCTGGTAGTGTGATTAGGAAGCTCTGGATTACAACTGAACTGTCTTGGCAAGGCCGTGTCAGGGAACCTTAATGTATCTTCCACTTGCATCATCCCCAGAGCTGGCTCCTTCAGTGTAACTACTTCCTTTCCTGAGTGCAAAGGATCAAACCTGAATCCACGGAGCAGGCAGGTAGTAGACACAGCTTTATAATTGTGACCAAAAAACCCCAGATTTTTCACACAGTGGCTGGTTCTGCAAGAGCAAAGGCAGTTGTGTGTATGGAGTTAACTCCCAAACCACATGCATATGGCCTTTCTTTTTCTTTCAAATCTCACAGCAGCTTTACTTTGCTCATCTGAGTGAATTTCATCGTGGCTAATCCCAAGTGGGTGGAGAGCAGAGTATCCCTTCTGGGCTTATTGCTCCCATTCTGTTATTGATGTGCATTGGCCAGACACTGCGGCATTAGATGCGCTTTTAAAATGCAGTGAAAGGCCTTGTGTCTAGAGGACTTCAAGGAAACAGCTCTAAAGGGGTTCACATCTTCTTTTTTTTTTCCTTGAAAACATCACTCAGTGCTGAGGCTGACAGTTCTGGCAGATGAGATCCCAGCCTTCACATGGCATGAGGAGAATATTAACTACAGCTTCATGTCACCCTTATGCAACAGGGTAAACAGGCACCATCATTCCTGCTTTAGTGAGGGGAAGCCAAGTCAGTTAACTAAAGCCACATGGTAAACATCATATGGGAGTACAGGAACTGCCCCACACACTGTTTCCAAGATGCTGCTGCTCACAGACATGTCAGATGGACAGATGTGAGCTGGTGGACAAGTTGTGGACAGAGGCAGGAATTGTGCCTTCATCTTACAGTGCAGAGCATCCCAAACATTACCCCTGAGGAGGGTTCCCAGCAGCATCAGGAGGCCCATACATTTAGAAAGGCTGTCAAAGGTGGCAGAAAGGGTCACCCAGCAGCTTGACACTGCCCTGTCAGAGTCAGGAGTAAAAAGCCTAAGGCTGGCAGGGAAGAGAAGCAGGACACTTTGGTGGAGAGACAGTGAGTGAAATAACAGAGGCTGAGTGGCAGGTGATAGTTAAAAGCAATCAGCAGAGACCTTGTGCCTTTGTGACTCTTACCCAGTTGAAGGTCTGACAAGGACATGGGTCAATAAATTATATTTACAGCAAGGAGGCAGTCCCTGCTTTGCTAGGAGAGGCCTAAATAATGAAGGGAAACAACCCGAGGCCTTGGACAGATTAAGTAGCAGCAGGAGGAAGGCCAAGGGTTCACAGCTCTCTTGAACACACCTTCAAGGACAAAGTGACAGCAGAGGCAGGAAGAAAGAGGCACTCAGCTGCATCAGCAGCTACAGATTTCCATGTCCCACCCCAGCTGCAGAGGGAGTGAGATAAGAGAAAGGCTACCTTTGCCTCCTCTCCACAGCTGGTCAAAAGAGCTTGGGCACAAGGATGGAGATGTGACTAAGGGACTTCTCATGAAGTGGCATTTGTGCACTGCCTCCATCTTCACAGCAGGGCCAGGCCCAGCCTCAGATCAGCTGGGGCTGGGTTAGTCTAGGTCAGTACTTTTGAGGCTTCTCTTTCCTTTTTCATGTTGCATTAGAGGCAGCTAAAGCCAATCCTGCACAGCAGCACCCTGTGCCACTGGGGAAGCAAAGCAAGCAAATTATGCTAAGTAGGCAATTAAAAAGCTCAGAATCCATCCCCTAAATCACTGCTCAGAGCAGGGAAGCCATCCAGACATGCCTGAGGTTCTGTGCAAGAAAGAGCAGCTGAGAGATACCTGACTCATGGCTAATTAGCCACTACTGGCAGTGCCTAACGACAGAGGGGATACGCAGTAATGGGAATTTCTGGCATCAGCAAAGTTTTATATTTGGAAATGAATTTAATGTAAAAATAAAAGACAGAGGAGTAGAAAGCTGGTAATTCTCCAGAGAAATAGGCATTAAGTAGTGAACACCCCTCATTAGCAAAATTCTGACTCTTACTGTGTCCTCCCAGCCTTTCTCCATAGCATGGAGACAATGAAATGAGCTGAGACTCCAGGAACTTCAACATTCTCGGGCTGAACGAGCTCCCCCAAACCCCACAAAGCTAACTAGAGGCCAGACACCACTGTGACTGCAACACTCAGGAGCCATTACACCCCTTCCCTCAGCCAGCAAAGAATTTAGCTGATGAGCCAAGAAATTGATGGGATTCAGTGCTAATAAGAAAAACAAACGTACTGGGCCAGCAGTTTCATGGACTTGAAGAAAGACCTGGAAAATGGCCTAAGGGTTAGTTCTTTTGGGACAGGTCCTGGAGACAAACAACTAGCAATTAATTTCAGGTCTCCTAATTGTCCCATTTCAAGACAGCTCTTGGGTATTTGTTTACACTAGCTGAGTTCCCAGGAGGCTGGAATAGTGGCTGGGTGTTAGTGGAAAGAGGAAGATTTTTATCCCAAATTAAAGCCTGGGGAGGCACAAGATGGTTTCACCTCTTTCCCAGCCCACGTTTCTCACTGAGAGGATTTTTTTTCCAGACACCCACAGGTCCCTCAGATCCCTGCTCTGTCTGGACTGATCCAGGGTGGATCTCCCATAGCCAGGCTCAAAGTGCAGCCTAGGGACTGCTGGTCACACCTGCTGAAGAGTAGGGCTGGCTCCCAGGGAAGGGATAAGTGGCAGTGAGGGTGGAAGGAAGACTGCCTCCTTGTCCCTGGGAGAAAGGCCAGACCCCAAGAAGGCGGTTGGGAAAAATGCAAAGTAAAACCTTTCACATGAGAAACAAGGAGATGTACCTCAAAGAGCTCCCATCCCTCAGCAGGGCTGGACAAGGGTTGCAAGCAGAGTGCTGATCCCTTATAAACAGGACTCTGGGCCAGCACCATTCCTCACTGGATGCTGTGTCCCCAGGCAAGCAGTAGGGGCTGGGCTGCTGATTGCCCTTGTTTCTTGCTCAAGGTTTCCAAGAATTTCTCACTTGCAGCCGTTTCTCCAGCATCTGAGGGAGTGGGGGGTAGTTTCCTCTCCAGGCTTGCTGCAGATAATACAAACAGTCTTCTGCCCTGCATCCAGGGTCCCGATCCTTATTAGATGCAAATCCTCACAATTAGAAATGTGCCATGAGCACATTGCAGAAGCAGTAGGTTAATCCAGCCTGCAGTGCTCTGCAGCCTCTGTCCACAAGTCCCACGGGCATCAAAACCCACGTTGCTAAGTAGCTGTTGTATCTCACACAAAAGAAAAAAAACCTTCTGCAGCTGAAGCAATCTTAAAGCCTGTTTCAAGTGCAGAAATTAGGGGATAATAGATGACCCATTTCCCTGGAAATAAACCTAGTATTTTCTCAGCTGCTGCACAAGCAACTGAGAGCTTGGTGCCCTGTGTATCATGCCCCTTTCCCCCTCAAGAAATCAAGCTTAACAGACCTCCAAAAAAAAATGAAGTGTCAGATAATTCAGACTAAAGCATCTACCCACATCTCCTTGACCCATTTCTGACTGCAGACACATTTACCTCTAAAGCAATGGAGAGAGTGGGTAGCTACTCTATGCCTTGCCCTAGAGATGGGGTTTAGTTGTGCCTCTTGGAGCTGCACAGGAACAGCAGGGAGGCGAGGAGGAGGCTGCAGGGTTCACAGCATGCGTGGGGTGTTGTATCTCATGCTTCAGCACTTACCAGAGAGCTGAGGGCCTGGCTGCAGCATAGGGCTGTGTGTACCAGGATGAGGCTCCTACAGACACATCCCTACAAGAGGCATTTTTATAGGCAAGAGACCAGCATAAACAAAGGAGGGAGCCCCCAGTCCTGAGACAGGAGGCCCAGAGTCACCCTGGCAGGTACAGCAATGAGGGCAAAAGGAAGCAGCAAAAAACACAGGAAAGGAAAGAAAAACAAGCCAGCAAAGAAGGGAGGGAGGGCTCTGGCACAGGACAGGAGGGTTTAAGCACATTCAGCCAGGAGCAGTCCAGTCTGGAGAATCAATTATGGGAAGATAATTTGTCTGCTTGATTAAAGCCTCCTTGGGGTATTGGCTCGGTGCTGAGGAGAGCAGCAGAAGGTACCTGTTCCGCTGAGAGCACGATCTGTGACTTATTACTGCAGTCTCCACACGGCAGTCACAGGAGGGGAGGGGAGGCTCAGCGGGCAGAGACAGACGAGCACATTGCTTTTGTCTTTCAGACATTTCCCTTCAGTCATCACTGTCTGCACTCAGAGCAGACAAGTCTGTCTGCACAAGTCGCTCCAAAGGGGACCCCAAGAGCCTTTCAAACTTGCTCCCTGTTAAGAAAGCTGCTCTGCAGACACGGCAGGAATAGCGGCACCTGGATGCTGCGAGCGGGCAGCGGGAGCGGTGCCGGCTCAGACGTGCCCTCCAGTGGTCCCCACTCCAGCCTGGTTCCCATCCCCACTCCAAAGGCTGTCCCTGCAGCTTTACACAAAGGAAGGTACACACACCACTCCAGCCTGGTTCCCATCCCCACTCCAAAGGCTGTCCCTGCAGCTTTACACAAAGGAAGGTACACACACCACTCCAGCCTGGTTCCCATCCCCACTCCAAAGGCTGTCCCTGTAGCTTTACACAAAGGAAGGTACACAAAGTACACAATACTCTAGGATGTATTCTGCTCATTGAGGAGGCTTTGCACAGACCGAGACAAGGCTTAGGGCTGGGGAAGGTGCCCCTATGCTCGTGTCTCTTTTTTGTGTCCCCCACCCACCCAGCATCTGCCATGGCTTTACAGCACTGGAGAAGAGAATTTCCAGGAGCCACAGGCTGCGTTCATACAAAACAGGCACTGAAGTAGTTACAGCCTTGTTTCTATGCATGTTTATCCTGTATTCCTCACACTCCCAAGAAAGCCTTATTCTAAACCCCTACAGGCCAGAGAAGGCTGCTGTATCTCTTGTACCAGCCCCTTGTGGATACAGGGGACAGGTACCTGTGCACTCAGGTTCACACTCCATCTCATTTCTCCCTGTTTCACCTGACCCATATGAATGCACACCTGCACTGTGCATTGGATGCTCTGTTCTGCTAGAACAAGTACTCCAGATCAAACAGATAAAGTACCTAGCATGGCTAAAAGGATAACTTTTGTTGTGCTAGGGGAAACCTGAGACGTTTCCAGCTCCAAGGCTGGTCCCTGATAAATTTCATACAAGATGAACCCTCTTTTGTAGCAGACTGTGCTACAGCACTGCCAGTGATTGGTGACAAACTATACCAAAGCACAAACATTGTTTTTCAAGAGAGTTGAAGAAATACAGCTCCCAGACAGCCTGGGCTGATCTCAGGCATCCCTTGGATTAGCAGAAGGGAGACTTGCTCAGTGCCACCCAGACCACAGCATGCACAGTTTACAACTGCTGCTGCAGCAGGTAAAAGAACTGCACTGCTGCTACAAGCAATGTGGTGGATTAATTCTTCACAGTCCCATCACTGGGGACCAGATAGTGGAAGGATATCAGGTACCTTCTTCAAGGCCCTTTGGCAACCCCCCTCCTGTGCTCAGACCAATTATAATTCCTCAGTACATCAGTCCCTGCCATTTGACAGTACAGACAAGCACTGCTCCCCTTGCCCCTCCTGTGATCCACTGAGGTGTAGTGTGGGTCATCTGACGTGTAAATATTTAGTAAGTAATACATTTTACTTACAATACTTTAGGTCTGAATAGAAGTTAATTCATGCTGTTATTAGCTCTCTGCCATGAGAGCTCATTAGTCCAAATGCATGCTTGCAGATATGGTTTCAGCCTTGCACAGTGAATTCCCATGGAAAATACAAGGACAGAAGTAGCCTGAGCAAAGTACTGCTAAAACCAGGGCTGGAATTTGTGGGCTTAAGAATTGACAGGGCAGGCCACAAGGTCTTTCTGCCTCATGCTCCTACAAGGAAGTGCAGCTGCAGGTTTGTGCCAGTGTTGAAGGTGTCCACAAAGGGCTGTTGCCTGCACCAGTGCACATTTACTCCCTTGTGTCAACACATGCTTATGGGGACTGTTAAGGGCTGAAATTTCTAGGATGCCATGAACTGCATATGTAAAGCAAAGCTACAGAGGCAGTGCCACATCCTCTGCACAGTTCCAGCAGAGCCTGGCAGTACTGAGGCTTGTAGGGACATTCTCACCTGCCACGGGAGCTCCTGTGGTGCTGTAGCCTCCTCCGAGGAAATTGCATGTCCCCATGTACCCATTGCTTTCAGGGACTGGCTGTGCCACAGGTGTGCAGGACACTACAGAGAGCCAGATAGGAAGAGTGGGGACCTTCAAAGTGTTGGTGAATGCTTAACCCACCCTGATCCTCCCAAACTCAGTAAGGCACTTACAAGACCCCCTGAGCACATGACTGGGGGGTCCTGCTAGGGCTCCCATGTCCTTAAGGCAAGATGTGCCTGAAAGAGCAGCAAGAATAACACCATTTACACTAAGGGATTAGGTTCTCCTATGTTACACCAACACCTTTCTACTCAATTTTGCAACACATCCCCAGCAGCTCCAGTAGCCCCACAGTTCCCACTTCTCACAGCACTCCTGCAAATCCACAGTCCATCATTAAGCTCCATCCCCTTTGCATACTCAGCAGCCTCACAACACAGCTTTCCTACCTCCTCCTCACTCCCTTGGCCAGGCAGACAATAAAAGAAACGGCTGAAGCCATCTCTTAGCACCCTTATGCCCTCCCCACCTCCTCATAGCTGCAGCAGATCCCAGATGATCTGCTGACCACAGAGACCCAAATAGGCAGCCACTGGTGCTGCTTACTGACTAAGTGCTGCTTGTGAAGGCTTTTAAAGGGACACACAGTAAATCCATTCCTGGAGTGCAGTTTGCCTGTCTGTTGTTTTCCTGATGAAACATCTGTTTCTCAGACATTTAACACTGCTCTCCTCTGCAGCACAGACCTTGGCATTCACCTGGAGAGGCAGCTCACAAACAGCCCCCACACAGTGTAAACCAGTGCTTTTGGAAAGTTTGCTTGCCTTGGTTATTTTTGCTTTCTATGCATGAGCGCCTGTATGGGCACATACAGACAAATCCTTTGACATCTGCTAGTGGGAGACACTTTAGCAACCTGTGTTGAGCCAGTTCTGGCAAAGTTTATGTGTAAGTGCTGAAAATATACAGCAAAGCCCCAGGACAGTCTGTCCTGAGCTATGGTGCAAATGCTTGTTTCCCTGGTGAGCTCTATTAACCCTTTCCTTAACGTTCTAGCCCACGTTGTTAATGAGTTCTCCCTGTCCCAAATGCTCTCTCATTCGGGTGAGATGGATGGGAGCGCTCCCCTTAATGATCTCTCTGTCTCCCCTTCTCCACCATCAGCCTGAAGACCAGCCTGCAGAAGAAGGTGAGCCAGGACTCCATGGATTTGTCAGGGATCCCCCTGACCATGCGGGATGTCCACCGCATGGCCTACTACCTGCAGAACAACGGGGACCACCTCACCTCGGTGGACCTGAGCTTCACGGAGCTGAACGACGACATGGTGCGCCTGCTGCTGCCCTTCCTCTGGGCGCTGCCCAAACTCACTCACCTGTCCCTCAATGGCAACAGGCTGACACGGGCGACCATGAAGGAGCTGACTGACACCATGAAGGACATGAACAAGTTCCCTTGCCTGGCCTGGGTTGACCTCGGCAACAACGTGGACGTCTCCTCCATGCCGCAGCCGCTGCTGGTGGGGCTGCGCAAGCGCCTCAGCCAGCAGACCACGCTGCCGACCATCTATGAGGCGCTTGACTGCGACTCTGAGATCGCCGGCGGGCACGAGGGCAGCCAGCCAGGGGATGAAGCAGCCGGAAGCACCCCGCCACGTGCTTTTTCTCAGCAGGGCTGCGAGAGGTGACTGAACAACGGGCCGGCGCTGGCACGCTGAAGCAGCCCCAAGGAGAAGTTTTGAGTACAAACTTCAAGCAGAGGGCCAGCTTGACCGGCTTCCCTTGGCTCTTTTATCTCACCTTCCCTGACATCTTCCCCCCCACCTGCTGTGAGACAAAAGCCTGTCGTCCCCCCACGACGTGTTCCACTCCCTCCCCTCGCTGCCAAACCCATTGCCCACGTTCCAGAGAGGAACCAGTGACTTACAGTGAACCTGGTCCCCAGGCAGGGTCTCACTGGAAGACGGGAAAAGACCTGTCGGAGTCAAGAATATCCTCCAGCAGCCATTGGGTTGAGGGAAAGGGATTGGGGGGAACCTAAAACAGAAACAGGCTTGTAGTTTACTTCCTTTCTTCCTTTTCCCATGCACCTTGGAAACCTTGGGACCTGCAGCCTTGAGTGTGAAAGGAGGTACCCCAAGAGCCTAGTGCTGTGGAGCTTAGTGGAAGGGCTCAGAGGCCAGAGCTGGAGCCCAGCAGTGTGTCTCCCTCTTGTGTCTGGCTCCTTTTGTTTTGTTTTTTTCCTATTGTGTGTTTTGTATGAACGTCTGAACAAAGGGACCTGGTCAGAGACCATTGGATCACATAGGCTGGGGCGGACACATGGCTTGGAACTGCAGCATCAGGATATTTGCTGTGTGACCGGGGTGAGAGGGAGGGGAAGGAGGTATGTGTTGGTGGGAGCATGGGGGATGGGATGAGTTGGGATGGGATTGGGAAGAGGGGGGGAGGAGAGGGAAGGGGAACAGTCTTGTGAATTAGTAGGATTGGTTTCAAAAACTGTGCTTTTGTACTAAAATTGCAAGTTCCAAGGTACTACAATTGCGGGTTCCAAGTGAAATTGAGGAAAAGCTGACAGCTCAGCACCTAGCTGTGGCACCAGAGGAGCAAGCAGTGAACGTGCCAGAGGTGGTGCTTCCCAGTGGGAAGCGCGAGGCTTTGGCTCCTCGTGGCACGTCGCACACCTCTGTGTAATACAGACACGACGGCAGCAGCTGCATCGCCATTGCCAATGCTGTCCAAAAACCAAGCCACTGATGCAGAATTTCCAGTGTTTTCCACATTGCTCATGCTCTATGTAAACATAATAAAGAGTTCTCTTGGACATGAGCGTGAAGCACTTCAGAGTCTGAGTATCTGGGTTGTTCGGGGGTCTTGGAACATGGACCAGAGCCCTCATGCAGTGCCTGAGGGACAGGATCAGGTACCATTCACATTGGGCAGTGTGGTTCATTCCTTTAAGGAAAGAGAAACATGGGTGTTCATTTGTGTTAGGCTGCCATCCTTCATGTTGCAAGGGGCTGGTAGAAATAAACTGATGAGATTTAGCTGATAAGTCAAGTCCTCTTAATTATCTGTCCCCATGGGAATTCAGAGTGGATGAGTTTTTGAAAGAGTTAAAGAAATGAGACATATTAAAAAAAAAGCTATGAAAATCCTCACCCTTCTAAATTAACAATGATAACTTTGCTTTCCTCTGCTGATAGTCTCTGTGAGTCTCAGAGCAACACATATAAACAACGCTCATATATATGAAAACAACCCAAATTCACATGGAATAGATACACCTTTCATGCTCTTTACTAATTTTACAAGACATTGCAAGAAGTAAATTGGTGATATTTTTCAAGTGATCTATTCCCTTTGGACAAAGAGTGTGAGGACACTGGAAGGTATTGGTGTTTATTTGGGGACCAAAAGCCCCAAATAAAACTAGTTCCCTGAGAAAGAAAGGTGGGATTAGACACTGTGCTGAGCATTACACTCTGACACTGCAAATGCTGGACCCAGTCCTATCTGCACTCCAGTCACAGGTGCAGGACGCCATAACCTTCATGCTAACCTGCACAAAAGTCACCACCTGCTCTCTTCCCAGAACTCATTTTTCCCTTCTCAGTGTAGTATCTTAAAGAATCATAAAATTGTTTCAGTTGGATATACAAGCCAGGATGCCATTGGCTGTTCCACTCAGCAGCTTTCCAGCTGCTCTTCCTGAAGCCTGGAGTCATGTTTGGGGTTGTCATGACCCAGGTGCGGAACTTGGCACGTGGCCTTGTTGGACCTCAAACAATTGTCCTTGGACCATCAAATCCAGCCTGTCCAAACCCTTCTGCAGAGCCTTCCTACCCTCCAGAAGATCAACATTCCCACCCAACTCGGTGTCATCTGTGAATTCAACTGAGGATGTCCTCGATCTCCTCATCTAGATAATCAGTAAAGACATTAAACAGAAGTGGCCCCAATACTGAGCCCTGGGGAACCCACTAGTGACCAGCCCCAGCTGGCTGCAGCTCCCTTTACCACCACTCTCCAAGCTTGCCCCTTTGTTTCCTTCCCTGCTATGGAAGAGATGGTTTTCCTTCCAAAATACCTTTCAGCAAAAATGAAAAGTATTTCAAATGTCAGCAAGATCTGCTTAAACTCTTAAAGTCTAAGCAGAGCAGCACTCTGTACCAAGAAGAAAACCTGGGCACAAAGCATTTGAATTAAGGCTTGGAGCTGCCTGGTGAGCATATCTACAAAGAGGGAGCAGTGCTGCTGAACATTTGGTCTTTGGCTCTGAGCACTGTCCCCCTAGGGCTCTGCATTGAGGTATCTTCACAGCTTTTACAGAGCAGCAGCACCCCCCCTAAAATGAGGTGAGACCCTCAGTGTTAGTGCACCCCTGACACAGCTCTTCCCTGCAGAGCCCCTGGCTCAGCCCCAGCGTGTTTCCAGCCCTGCTCAAAGCTGTGCTTTCAGTCTGAGCTCTGCTACCCAGCGGGACAGGGATGAGACATTCAGCCCCTTGCAGGGGAATTCTGTGCCAATCACTGGCGATGCCACCTGCCAATTGGCAGCTCCAGGATCTGGAGATAAAGCAGGAAACACACTGGTTCAGCTGAGCAGCTGTGGCATGCACGTTTATTCCTCTCTATGCACTTGGTTGCTTTGCCACAGAAAGCTCCCCATGGAGAACTCGTTGGGAATAAATATGTGAAAATGCAAATTACGAAGTTCTGCCACTGCTTGTCGGATGAACTTTGATGGGCAGTAGCTTAGCAGAAACGATCCCAGCACACCCAGCTACTCCCTGCCAGCTCCTGGTCACATGGATAGCTGAGGGGCTGTGGGCAGCACAGTGCATCCAGCTCCAAAGCTGGGAAGTGCTCCTGGGCCCCCTACAGATGAGGTGCATGCTCAAGGAGCAGACCTAGAGCCCCAAATCTGCAAGTTTCATAAAAGCTGAGTTCACCAACCAGAGAGGATGACACAACCAAAACTGAGCCTTTCCTTGCACTGAATGAGAATGCTCAGGGCTCCCAAAGGGTATTAAAGGGATGAGCTGCTAATTCAGGTCTCCTCACAGATAGCCAGAGGGACCACCTTAGTTATGATGCTAAATCAGGGGACACCTGCCCTGCAGTGAGCCTGTCTCCTGTCACGTAACACAGCAGGACTGAACACTCTCTTCAGGAGGTGCTTGCTGGTGCAGGGCTGTAATCTCAGGTACTTAGAGGAGCACCCAGTATCAGGACTCAGACACCAGCCTCTCTCCACCATTTTCAGTTTGCCAGCCTCCCTCTCTGTGCAGGCTGCAGAAGCTCAGCCTGGGATGGGACCTGTGTCATGTAGCAGGAAGGAAGCTGCAGCTGCACAGTTGGTACCACAGCCCCACCCCCACCTCCCACCAGGTGATCAGTCTCACCACAGCTCTCAGTGAGACATTTAAGCACACCTTTCAGCAGCAGTCTGCTGGAAGGAGAGGTCACCAGGTGGAAAGCATCCCCTTGAAGATGTTGGCAAGCACTGTCAGCTGGGGCTCCATGGGGCTCCGGCAGCAGCAGAGAGCTCCAGCAGCACCAGCCTGCAGAGCCCAGCCACACGTGGAGATAATGAGCAGCACCACAGCTAATGAGGCCTGAGAGGGAAGAAGGAACAGTTACTCCAACAGAAAAGCACTTGTTCTCTCCCTGCCTAGGAGGACAACACCTTCCTTGCACCTCCATCCTGTATTTTACCTCAGATTCTGACCACAAAACCCAGGTAAGCATCTTGGAATGCTCCAGGTAGCAATATGCTGAGCACTGAGTTCAGCAAAAGCCTCCCTCTTCAGTGACTCTGTCTAAATAAGTGGTAATTATTTTGTTGAGGTAAGGATGCAAAAAGCAGCTGGAAGCACAGGCTTGTCTAATCTATTTTTTATTTCACACACTTCAAAACCTGTCAAGGCCCTTTTCTTTTGTGCTGCCAAGGCTCTTTTTTCAACTTATAATTCATTTCTCATCACAAACACTAGGAAGATAAAGGAGTTTGCACTGTTTGGGGCAGGCTGACAAGCTCCTTAGTGGACAGCTGCTGACAAAGATGTCAAAAATATAAATTGTTTCATCTTAAGAAAACAAACAAGAGAAGATTAAACATTGCCTTTAGAGATTGCTCTGCTCCCTACCAGAGGACGTGACTCAAAGCTTGGAAGAGGCGAAGTGCCTCAATACAAACTCTTATCATGCAGTCCCTGGCAGTGCAGGTGAGCAGCTTCCCAGGGCAGCTGGCAGGAAGCCCAGCCACCCCAGCTGGGGACACTATCCATAGATAAGAGAACCTGTTTTGCAGTTTACTGGCCTTAAGCAGGTGCTCTCAGAATAGATGCAGTAGCTGGTTTAAGGCTGCCAAGGGGCAGTTCACAAAACAAAACAGGCTGGAACACTGCTAGCTGAGGCCAGTGCTCTGGAAGGCCACAACTGCATCTTGATCCACTTTGAGACACCAAGTACTTGACTGTGAACCTCTGCAGTTCATCTCAGATCTGGCAGTATCCCAGTGCAGTGACACTGATTCAAGACCACAACAGCCACAAAACACAACAGCCACACAGGAACTCTTCTTCAGCAGAAGGGATCAGAGGAAAGTCAGCTTTTATTCTATTTACTCCTTTTCCCAAAGCCCAGCACTCCCCCTGCTGCATCCAAACGGGCCTGAAAAGCAAGTGAACCTCGATGGCACTGACATTTCCTTCCACAGCAGCATCAGGTTCATTCTGCTTGCATGCAGGGTGTGTCACAAAGGTGGAAAAGAGATACTTCCTGCTTTCTGACCAGCAAGTTCCTCAGCTTCTGGGAGGGTTATTCCTCCCAGTCCATTTTTTGTCAATCTGCCCCACATTGGACACAATGATGGGAAGCATTTGAAAAGCTATCAAAAATGACATGGGCCTTATTCAACCTGTGTAATTCCCCTGAAACACACGGTGTCTCAACAACAAAAACATGGCACAAAAAATGGGAAAAAGGCCCTTTTTTTCCAAACTAGCAGAGGCAGCTGCCTTTGGGTTTCCATGTCAGACTTCTGAGCAGAGCTTTGTTCTTGATCCCCTGAAATCTTCTGGTTTGCAGAGCCAACAGTTTGATGTGTGCACCTTTGTCTGAACTCTGCTGCAACTGAAAAACTGAGCAAGTCACAACCCATCCACTCATTTTACCAACAGTTCTTTGGGGTTTTAGTTTTTCAGAAACTGCAATGGAAAGAGAGCTGAGTGGAGGCCAAAGGAACAGGTTTGATGTGAACCAGATACTCAGAGACAACAGCCCAGAGGGTTTCCAGGTCCCCTTGCCTGGGTCTCAGCTCTGGACTGGCCCATCCCTCAGCTCCAGTATGAATCCCAGTGTTTTACAGTGTCACTGGCAGCCCCCAAAGCTCCTGCTAGCACTGGGCCAGGAGCTCTGGAGCTGGGTGAACGCTTGGCTCTCACAAGCAGGACAGCAGGATGCACCCCCAGAGTTCCTCCCCAAGGTATCCAGCTCAGCCAGGGGCTGCAGGGCCAGTGAAAGCCAGGCTCAAATGAGGCCATGGAGATAAAGTGAGATCTCCTTCATGGACCCTCTCAAGAGCCTCCAGCCAGAAGCTTCAGCACATCCCATGGTATAAATCTCTGCCTAGGTTTAGGATTAGACTTTGTGTATTTGGAGTCAAATTCTGACATGAAAAGCCTCTAATGAGTTCCCTAGAGCTTCATCCACTTTCTCCATGTCAAATTTGGATCATTAACTGGAAAAGGAAAAAAAAAAAGGTTGCAGTGAAAAGACAAAACAAAGCCAATGCTAACAAGTACCAAGATAAAAGGAAGAAAAAACATTTCCTCTAAGTGCAGCCACTCCTTTCCCCAAAACCACAGCACTTCTGCTGCTGTATCCAAACTGCTCTCAAAAGCAAGAGGTGAGCAAGACTGCAGGCAAATGACACACTCCTGTCTGGTTCTGAGGATGCATCTGATGTGCCCTTTGATATAATGTTCTTCAAGGGGAATGACACTGACTTTTGGCTGAGCTTTGCAAAAAAAGGCTTGTTGTGGAGCTGTTTCAGAGACATGAGACAGAAAGGAGCTCATTTCATCATGAAGCAACAAACAGCAACACCTCTTTGTTAGAGAAAAGTAAAAATCTCCACGTGCCAGTTCTGTGTCTCAGCTGGATGTGGTGTCGGGAAAAAACCCTATTCACCCTGCAGCTTACTTGAGATTTTAGGGGAGTGTAAAGATATCAATAAGTATTCTAAAATGCCACACATAGACATGCATAATGTCTATGCATTATCACAATATCAGCTTCACCCCATGTCTGCTGAGGGCCATCAGCTGCAGTGCTCCAAAACCTCTCTGAGGCTGTGGGCTCCACTCCCTATTAACATTTTAGGCACCAAGGGACAAAATGTAATAAGTTTTGCCTCACAAGCAGTAGCTTGCTCTGGATTAGATGTACCAGCATCTCTCCAGTGAGCTGGAATTAGGGCAAACCCCCAACCACACAACAGATTTTAAGTCCCCAGGCAAGGGAAAATGAAGAACAAATTAAATGCTTACTGCAAGCAGTTCACCAAACAAAAGAACAATAATAGTGTTTTTCTGCAATTCTTTTCATTTCTCCCAGCATAACTACACATCTTCTGGATACAATCTGTTTCTTTGCCAGGGCTTTGGCATTCTCCCCTGAATTAACGATGCTGGAAAATCTCCACTTTTCATAGACTCTGATAGTCTCTGCTGAGCAGCAGAAGGCTGCACAATACTTGCTTATGCAATGACTGGTCCTGTGCCAGGAATAATAGCCCATCTACTAGGAACAAGCAACTCACACACAAACCCCAAATACTTTTCTCATTAAACATCTGAATTAAGTGGCATAAACCCACCCCAAACCTACTAGTCACACTGCACACTAATGTCAGCCTCCAAAACGAGTTAAACAATCCCACACCCTGGTCTGTGAGGAACAGTTACCATGAGCAGGGAAGGGTGGCACTTTCTTATTCACCACCTCCAAAATACTCTTGGCTCAAGAGCTCGCATTACAGGTCTAGGCAACAACAGGACACCTGGAGCAGTCAAAACACAGCTTGACCTGGAAAATACCTGCAGACAGGCAGTGCTTTGGCTACTTCAGGCACCAGCACACTGCAGTTGTCTGGTAGCTCTGGTAGCTCCAGTCTGCAGGCCTGAGGGAGTGGAGAAGTCTCCTCTCACTTGCAAAGTGATCTGCACACACTGACCCATCAGCATTTCTCCAAGGCTGTTCCATGAGCATGCTTTCAAAGTGGTATATCTGTATTTCCTTCCAGAGAGTCACTGGAGGCAGGAGCGCCCCATAAAGTTTTATCTAATGTTATAGGAGGGAGACCAGGTCTGCCTGAAATCAGTTTGGCTGCAATAAGGTGCAAGTCCAGATCTAAATTTTTGCTTCTGTCAGGATGGAAACATCAAGGACCCCTGGGAGAACTCTTTCCCCACTTTTGACCCTTGTCTGAGAAATAAACAACTGAATCACTGACACTTTCTTGTAGACCTCACAATTCCACCCATTGCTACCTTACCACACCACTGCTCCACTGGGACATCAGTCTTCCACTCTTGCTCACATTTTACTGGCAAAAGAAATAGGACACATCTATTTTACAGGAAAGCTGTAAAGCTCAAGTAGCAAAGAGATACAGACTGGACAGTTATCCTGACTACCAGCACCAGAAATTCACATTTCCCACTCCATTCTGCCCTTCTAGAAGAGGTTTTCTGGAGAGCATTGAAAAATGAACTAAAGAAAAGTACAGCTTTAGGATCAAATATAAATTAGACACACCTGGAGAGAAGAACTGTGCATGTATGGGATGAAAGCAGCTGTCAGTGAGGAAAGATCCTACAGTTCTGTGCAAAGCAACTTTTTTCAAGTGATACTTTCTCTAACTCTTCTCTGATGTTATGTCCTGTTTTCATACCAGAGCACAAGTGTGGTTTTGACCCTGGAAGACCAGGTCAATCTCCACCTGCACCTCTGCACACACCATTTTGCACAGCTACAGTACAGATTCTCTGTCCCCTGAGTACTTCAAAGGCACCTACACTGGTGTTATCAAAGGGGCAGCAAGTTTGCAACAAGGCTTTAGGCCAGTGCTTGTCTCTCTCTGTCAAAAGCAGGAAACTATGGAGAGCCCTGACCCCACTAAGGAGCATGAGATTTATAAGCCCACACACAGTGTGATGGCAAAGAATGAAAAGAAATGCTGCAATCTGTGATAAAAAAAGGGACAAATAAGTGCAGATGTTAAAAATAGCTGCATCTCTCCTTAGAATCTGCCATCCCAGGGAAATAGATTGCTTAAGTTACTGAACTGAGGAATTTACATGGCCTAAGTGCATTTGCCCAATTAGCCAAGTACCAGGGAAACACAGCATCAATCAGCAGGTGGAATAACCCAGCCATGTAGGAAGCCAGCACTCTGGGAACACTGAAGAAGAAAGAAAATAAGGTGAGTATTTTCCTGCTAGTCTATAATAGCCCTTGAGTTTATGGACTTTATAGCAGAAGTCACATTTCTTGCATTTCGTTTCCAGAGGGTTCTGGTTTCTTGAGCTTCATTCTCTTCCCAACAGAGCCATCTAGTGGGTGGGACCTCGTCTGTGAGAAGGAAATTTTGATTTATCCCACTGTAAGTATACACAGGCAGGCTCTGGAAAGCAGCCTGTAACAAACGAGCATTCCAGTTACTCCAGTCAGAAATTGCTAAGTGATGTTTGTCTTGGCTGGGACTTTCCTACCAGCGTGAAACTTCAACATTTTAAACACTAAATTCACAGTATCTTTCTGAAGAGGTCATCCTAGACTCAACCTCAACCTGAAGCCGTAGTGCAAAGCTTTTTGTTTATGCAAAATCCAGTATCTTCTTCAAAGCTGATATACATTAGAGATGTTACTTCAAACTTCTTAAACAGATACAGTTTGTTCCATCAACCTCCTGAGGAGGGTTACTGTTTCTCTCTGAAATTTGTGGCTGTCCCCCACCCTCAGTGCTGCTGAATGTCACATCCACTGCTCCTGAGAACAGCAGCTTGGCATTGCTCAAGGAGAACAGGGACTCTAAAAGAGGTGAGCCAGTCACCATCGGTGGAAATGGTCCCTGTTTTTGAGGACTGCCATCTTTTGGACACATTCCTCATGAGAGGCATAAGATGACACTACAGTGCTTTTATAGTTAAGCTCAAGTCCCCTTAAATACATTCTAATGAGGTTTCCATTGCAAATATTTAGGATAACAACTACCCAGAAGAACATGCAGCAGGATTTTCCCTAGTGATGCAAGACCAAATACAGCTTTATTTACAATTCAACAAGTTAATACATTAGTTCAACTTTCCTGTCTGCACACAAGGGAGAGTCTTCACAGCATCCTAGCAGAAAAGCAAGAGCAGCTCTTCTGTGTGTGTGCAGACTGGTAACTGACAGTATTCAAGTACGTGATCAGGTACAGAAGGGTTACATTGAAACAGCTCAACCATTTAAGTCAGTAAAAACACCCATGGTACACTTTAAGCAAAATAAACTGAAGTTACAACTACATCTGGCTTCCTGCAGATCAGTTGATCTATACACAAGGGTGTATAGATTATAAGATCAAAAGCTGAAGTTGGTAGTGAGTTTTGTTCAAAACATCAGCATTTCTACTGACTTCTGTTTAATAGATAACTGTTTAGAAGACTTTCCTCATACACTTGCACTGCCTTTCAAATCTACGAAGCATTTCAAACTTATCCTGGAAATGCCCATTTTATGTTCTGTTGTCTTTTGCCAAACACAGAGAAAAACTGCTAAGAAAGTCAGAATAGATTTTTTCACTGCAAATATATATTCAGGCTATCAAAGTTGTGTGCTCCTAAAGAAAAATTCTCCCCATATTCAAAGAGAAAGATAAGAAATACAAGAATACAAGTTCAGTATATAGATCTGAAGATGGACCTCTATCTATTGTAGGTCCATATAAAGCTAAAGAACACAGTGCTCTGCTTCTCAGGAAGCTGCCTCTGTTTTGCTGTATTTTTCATAAAGGCAGCTGCTAATAAGACTTTATAATGTATGATTTAAAATTCTTCATTAAGAATGCCTTCTAATTCTTTAGAGAATAAATGACAGCAGGACTAAACAAGAAAAAGGAAACATAATGATCTTCAAAAACCAATGCATCACACCAAGTAGTCAAAACTAGATATAATGATGTCCACTATTTTCCAAAGCTGGCTTGAGTTCAAAAATCAACCTACAGTGTATTTGCCCAAGAATTGTCCCGTCAGGTAAGAGCAGACGAGTTTTTGCCAGAAACATTTATTAAACAAAACTGATACCAATGCACACGTAATCAAGTTAACACCCCTAATAAAAAAAGCAATTCGGCCAAGACCAAAATTATCTTCGCTTCTGGAAGATGTTGCCACGGCCCATACCACGGCCTCTTCCTCTTGCAGCCACTGAAGAAAGAAAACATCAGGGATGACATGAATTTGACATACCTGCATATTTAGCTCAACAACTGACAGGCAAAACATCAACAAAACTCAAGGTCTCTTGCTCATAAGCAAGGAAATGCTCAAAAAGTGATGAGAGAGCAAGCAGCTTTCTGTGAGAAGAACCAGAACCTAATGGTCCCATAGTCTGGCTCCTCAGAACAACTGCAGAAAATATTCATACATCTCATGCTTCTTCTGACACACAAACCTGTGTCACCCAAGGGATTTGAAACCCCACGCTCTTGCAAGGTTTTGCAACACTACTCAGTAAATTACTCCCCCACATAAAGGTTACTGCACACTGAAGTTAACCAGGGACTTTGTGGCACATGATTGTTACTCAACTACTAATGACTAGACTGATGCCCTGAGAAAGGCACAAATGAGAGTGAACTACAGAAAAGCTAATAATTACAGCTTCCCAACAGCTTAAATACCATCTTTATAACTGAAGTTGTTTTCCTACAAAAGCATAACAAGAACACCTGAATCCTTCTCTAGGTATTCCAAACAGCTTGTGGCCACAACTGCAGTAAAACAGAACTCTTAAGTTTAACAGAAAGGCTCTGTTTAACAAGACTACTCACTATCTCTAAATTACTGTAGCATCAATATTATACATTCAGGTAGTTGGGACAATTTGAGTCTTGACTCTCACTGTAAGATAAAATATACAGAAAAACACTGTATGAACCAGTTATCTTTTCACTTCTTACTGCTTAACCTCCTCAGTGACAGAGATGAGTTTTCCAGTTGTACAGAAAAATAGGGGGAGGGACCATGATCAAATTGTACATACCTTGAGCTTTGAGAATAGCTGCTTTCCCTCGCCCAGCTCCAGAACCCTGGTTTTTATTCTTCATGCTCTTTAGCATAGGAGCATTCTTCAACATATCTGGTAAGATGAGAAACCGTATCTTGCTGCCCCTGATGTACACCTGCTCGAGCTGTGCCACCCGTCCATCTCTGTATGTCACTGTTATGTTGGACATCTGGAAGGCAAAAATCAGTCAGTGCTCAGACAGGCTCAGCTGTGACACAAGGCATCACTTAAACACGCCCCATGCCTGCTGCCCAGGACTTTTGCTTTCTCTCCAGTTTACAAATTAGCTTTACCAGCATCACTGTTTTTGTTATATGCAAGCAGTTTTAATAAAGCTGTTCTAGTACTATTAGGAAAGCATTCTGATTTCAATGATCACTTGCCTGAAGTCAAAATTAGATCCTCTTGGAATGACTGAAGTAATGTGCATTAAATAAGCTTCAGTTTCTTAAATCAAGGGGTTTTTATTCTTACACTCAGTGGCTTTAAACAAAGAACTTCAGAAAAACACTGTTCACAGGACAGAATCTTAAAGTCTCTGATCCTACTGACAGGGTTGCCCAATCCTACTCTGAAACTGGAAATAAGCTCTGGCCTCTCTGAAGCACTCTGAAATGCTGAATCCACTTCACCATGATAAAAAGCAGCAGCACAGTTTTTTTTTTATTTCCCACAACTAAAAGCAACAATCTCCTAATCAAATTTTCAGCCTTCTGAGACCCAGATCAGCCAACCCTCCTTCCATCCTTGTGAAACAAAAGATACCTGACAATTCATGTTGTCTTCAGCTTCAATAAGTTTGCCTCGATAAACTTCTCCTGTATTGGTCTCACAGGTCACGATGTGGCCCTCGGCCTCGTGCAGGACCTTGATTGGCACTCCAATCGACATGGCTGCAGTGCTGTGCCTCTACAACTGAGGCGCAAGGAACACAAAAGCTTTTATTACAAACGAAGATGCAGAACAAGCTCCAACTGCACAACCCATCATCCCTTCCGTTAGTGTAAATCACCAATTTTATCACATTTTAACACAACACGTGCTTTGACTATGCATCAATAACACTCCTCTAGAGACGTGCCCGTGAAGACTTTAAACATCAATAGCCAGTCTTTTCCAGATCTCTCCTAGCAAATTCACTTTTAAGGACCACATAACAAACCACTCGTACCTCCATGTGAAGAGCCCTAGGAACACCCCATAGTACCACAGCGGTACGGCCCTGCGAGCCCCGCGGGCAGCACGGCCGCGCTCGGGGGCCGCAGCGCCAGGCACCGGGCCCTTTCGGGAGGGAGCCGGGGCCACCGCAGCCCTCCCGCACCTCGCCGCTCTGACCCGGCCCCCTCCGGCCCCTCAGGGAATGCGGCGCCGCCCGGGTGCGTCCCCGCAGCGCCCAGGGAGCGAGCGTGCCCCGCAGGGAGCGAGCGTGCCCCGCAGGGANGCAGCGCCCAGGGAGCGAGCGTGCCCGGCAGGGAGCGAGCGTGCCCCGCAGGGAGCGAGCGTGCCCCGCAGGGAGCGAGCGTGCCCCGCAGGGAGCCGAGGCCGCCGTGCCGCACTCACCGCCCGCGCCGCTCTCCCCTAATGGCCTCCGCCGCCTCCCGCCCTGCTCCGCGCGCCGGAACCGGAACGNTGCTCGGGCCGGCGGGGCCTCTGCGGGCAGGAGGGCGGCGGGGAGGCGGAGTCCGCCCCGCGGAACGGGCCAGGGAGGGGGCCCGGCGGGGACCGGGCGGCTCCTGCGGGCCCCGCCGGAGCTCCCGGCGGCCTCTCGGTCCTGCCGAGCCGCGGTGCTGCGGGTTTTGCCCGCAGCAGCGGTGTGGAATTACCGGCTTCGTCGGTGAGGTCGTGGCGGCGGGGAGCTGGCAAAGCGCAGAGGGGTGCGCGGGGTGATTTACAGGCACGGCATAGACGGGCTGGTGTCTCGTATCGGGACAGCCGACAGCCCTCGCTGAAGAGCTCTGGGTGTGTTGGGAAACAGGTGACTGGAAGCTGGACGGGCAAGAAAACTTGTTATTGCTCTCTGAAGCTTTCACGTAGAAAACGCATACCCCTTGGTTAACGTGGGACTTGGTAGAGGCCCTGGCTGTTTACAAAAAGGGAACAAATTCATAACATGCCAAGAAAAAATGATGATAAAATACTTGAGAAGTTCTGATTTGAGGACAAGCGGGAATTTTTTTTTTTTAATGATACGTGAGAGTGCCTTACGCTAGATGAATTAAAAAGACGGAATATATCAACTGGTATGTCATTCTTTAAAGTCATGATTAAACAGGGGCACAACTCAGAAAAATATAACAACATTATCTAAGAAGTTCTATAAATAATATTACACCAAAACTAGATGAGTCCACGTGCTGTCAAATGCATTTTTATTCCCGTTGTAAAATGTAGAGGATCTTGTTAACAAAACTTCTCAAGGGCCTTTTTTAGATCAAAGGTTACTGAGAAAAGCCCTTTGTGATTAACTCACTTAGGTCAGTGCTGAAATAGCAATGACAGGCACAACTTTTCAAGTCCTGCTAGTGGTGAGCATGTTCCTGAAACTGAACCCACCACATTGCCAACTCCGTAAAAATAAAAACTGAGGCAGAGGATGGAGCTTGTATTTCAGGACTTCTTGGCAGAGATTATTAATTTTCCCCCTCTACTAAGGTTTAGATGGAATTAATACAAAAGGACAACTGGTGCCACTTGTGAGTTTTAACTTGTGAGTTTTGTTTAAATTCTGTAAATTACCATCCCTGAGAAAAAAGACATCTATAGAAAAGGCTTAAATCTGTGGGGCTTCTAGGAGATTCCTGCCCAGAGATCTTGGTATGTTTTCTCCCAGTTTGGTTTAACTCCTCATGTGGCACAGAAGTACAGTCAGACACAAGAGAAAAGATGAATACCTGTGTCTTACCTGCTGTTATCCAGGAGGAGACACAGCTTCAGTTGAGGAGTGGTGGGTACATTACCCAAAAAAAAAAAAGAAACTTCCAAGGGAAAAGGAGGTGGAGGGGGTGGAAAGCCAGTGATCTAGGTATGGAACAATAAAGAAGTATGAGATTAAACCAAATGCTTACCTGTACAGAAATACTAAATGTACATTCCCCTAAGAAAGAAAAAAATCCACCTGCCCGTCAGACAAAACCACGTTCCTAAGTTTCCATGGCTGCAGTGCTGAGGACAGGCTGACTTTTAGTGGCATGGAAAACCATTCCTGTATGGATTGACGTTATTTGTGTTCTGCTCACACAGTTGACTGCATCCAGCTGAAAGTGCCAGTGATTCAGCAGCTGTACCACTGGGACTGCGGGCTGGCCTGCTCCAGGATGGTGCTTCAGTAAGTGGCTCTCTTTGAGAGGGAAATCCCATTAATGGGGAGGGGTAGCAGGAAGCAAATCCCAGGGAGAAGAGGTTGTTGAAGCAGCCATGAGTTTAGTCTTAGGAGAGCAGCAGTTTTTGAGATACCCTTGGATAGTGACTGCTGCTTGGGCCTGGCCCAGCTCTCCAGCAGGAGCAAGGGAAGATAAAAACTGAAGTGAACTTTGGACCCTTTTGAATAATGGACTAATTATCTACAGAATACCCAATCAGCTCTGTGAACTTTGCAGGCTGGTATGCATAAACTCATAGAGAGTGTTGCCTCTTTCCTGTTGTTACAATTCAGAACTAATAGTTAGCTGTGACTCATCTGATTCCTTTCTGTGTTTTCAAGTGATGGGTAGGTGTATCCCAGTTTATGAGTGTGTGCTGTACCTGTACTGCCTCTGTGCTGCTGAGCCCCAACCTGTGGGATGAGTGTTTGTGTTCCAGGAGTAGTTTCAGCTTCAAAATTGTGTTGCCCTTTGGGGTTTTTTTTTGTTTATTTTTGGTTTTACCGTTTTTTGAACTAGTAGCTGTCCTGCTGAACTCCTCTTTCCTTCCACAGAGGAACATGAGCTTAGGTGCAGGAGAAATACCTATTTAGATGTCCACTTAGTAGATATGAAGCAGAAGATTTTCATTTCTCTCCATCCCTTCTGCCAAGACGTTAGTCCGTGTGCTGGTAATTTCCCATCTTGACTACTGTAACCTCTATTCCCTTTACCTCTTTGCCACTCCAGTCTGCCCAAAACTCAGCTTCCAAGATTAATCTTCTCACCCTGCTGATCTGACCTTGTTTGCCCTGCATCCTCAATTCCAGTTGCTTTTTATTTTTTATCATTTACTTCCATTTGTTTTCCTACTTTCAGAACTCCCTGTAACTACCTTGCCCTGCCCCTTTGCAATCTGTCCCAAGCTTCCTCATGACTTCATCTCCCCCTTTCTTCCTTTTGTGTCATCAGTGCCTAAGACAAGCTTCCTTTGAATAATTACTGAATTCCTTTATGGCACCTCCTTTTGAAACCCATCTATTGCGCGAAGGAAGTTTTAGATTTTAAATCTTCTTTCTGTGTTGGCTCTAATACACTTGCACATTACACTGTAAACCCTTCAGGACAGAGTTCTATACCAGCTTGACTCTGGTACAGCACCTGTACACTTCTAGCATTCTAAAATAGTCAAGGCACCACACATTTCCAATTTTAAAAAGTCAGCAATAAATCTGGTTAAATATTCCCAATTCCCTTCCCTTAAATTTCTGTCTCCTATGTGGGTTGGTTTGGTTTTTTGGTTTTTTTTGGTTATTTCTTAGCCAAGCCCATTGTTTCAGTTTTTATGTGCTGTGATGTAGAGGCTTGGGCTACAGCACGCATTTTGCTTTGCTTAAGATCTGTGCTTCCCTTCCCCTGCCTTTCTTGATACTATAGGTACCTGAATCATTTGGACAATGATGAGTTTCAGAAAGCCATCCAGGAACTCCAGTTAACAAAGAGTATCTGGACTATTGACCTGGCCTACCTAATGCGGCACTTCGGAGTTAAGCATAAATTTTGCACCCAGACACTCGGAGTGGACAAGGGCTACAAAAATCAGGTCAGTATTCTCATCTACTAGGGGAGAGCAGGCAGCTTTAAAAGCCTTGAGTGTCATGCTATAAAAGCTCTGGTGTTTTACTGACAGTCAACCACGGTCAATTTGACCTACTGCCAAAACTGGCACAGATCTGTTCCAAAGGCAATACGATCCCGTATTGATTCCATCTTTTGAATTTTTAAGAAGTTTGCATGTAGTGTTCATGAAAGGTTCCAACCTATTTGACAGCCTTGGAGACTGAAGCCCTGTATTTATCTACAGAACAGGTACAGCCTGGGCAGCAGCAGTGTTTAGCTTCCACACTTTCCCCACCACCGTGCCTCAGCCTTGACCTGGAAGATCCACCTCTAGAGGTGAGAGGGGAACTCAGCCTCCCATCCACTGAGAGCTTGGCCTCTCCAGGACTGCCAACAAGGGACCAAGGAGGGCCTGTAGCAGCGGTGACATTAATGCAAGCTCCTGCCCAGTTTCCCCTGGGAAACCAGACAGGCTTCTCTTATGTAGGCAGCTGAACAGCCACTGGATAGAAACTGCAACAGTAACTGGCCAGGAGCAAATTTAATTTGTCATTCAGAGCAGAAATCCTTGTCCTGTTTCCAGTGAACTAAGGGAGAGATTCTTATCCCATAGCCAGAGCTCCAACTTATGCAGGCCCTTGCTAGCAGACTCTAAGTGGTGGATTACCCAAGGTAAACACCATTCCAGTTCAGAACTTCTGTTATTTCCACAGTCATTTTACAGGAAGCACTTTGACACAGAAGAGAATCGAGTGAATCAGCTCTTTGCACAAGCCAAAGACTGCAAGGTGCTGGTGGAGAAATGGTAAGCTGTTTTCTTTCTCTGGAGGTTCTGTGAGCCCCTGCTTTTCTTGGAGGCACCAAGCTAAACTGCTGAAAGAGACTGAAACAAGCCCTAAGCCTTTTTTTACCAATTAGTGTCTTTCTCCTATATCTGTCTCAAAAAACCTCATGCACATCAAGAGCTAATAATGAAGTTTGAAGAAATATTAGTCATGATGCAAAATAATTGACATGAAAATGCTGATAGGAGCTGACTATGTTTTGAATTTGGTTATCCTACAGAGTGCCTACAGCATTCTAACTTGCCATTGTTGGAATTAAGGAGAATGCAATGTGGGTACAGAACTCATTGTTCCCAGAGCCATGCAAATATTATGGATCTCTGTTCCCAGACAAACATGCAAAGTACAAGTTATCATAGGAGCTTTTGCCAAGGGGACCATGAAATAAGGAACTCCATGAAAGAACTGCAAACCCAGAAGAAATGGAAAAACTGCAGAATTTTCATAATCAGCAGTGAAATCCTATTGGGGAATTACTAAGCATCCAACTTGAGCTGCATCCCTTTTAATAGGGAAGCTGGTTTTGCATCCTGCTGTCAAAGTGGGGTAAATGATTAGGGGTAAGCAAAGAAGAGAGGATATGGGGCAGCCACAATAGCATCTGAATGCTGGCGTGTAACTTATATTTAGCAGAATCCAGTGTCCTTTCTAACGTGTATGGAGTCACCATCACTTTAATTACAGCTGTGACAGGACAGCAGGGACACTGAATCTCTCTTGATTTTGCAGTCTTAAGACTGTGGCCTTGATCAAGGCAAGGACAGAGGGGATATCTACCTGTGCACTACTGAGGGGGCATCAGAGTGGGGAAGTGATACTGGGAAGGATTAAATAAAAAGCATGTGAGTTCAGTCAGGTGGTGCACATAGCACAGACATCTGGAACAGATCCAAGTGATGAGTTTCTCACACATATGGAACACACCATCTGCCTCAGTGAAGGCCAGCTTTTAACAGACTTACTCTCTGTAGAAATAAAGCCTCAGGAGTATCAGGCGATTCAAAACTTGGGCTAGGAGAATCAGTCTTATGTTACACAGGCAAATTTGGGCACATCTTAATTTGGTTAGTGGTTACACAGTATTTAACCACTCAGTTGATAAAGATTTGGTGTTTCAAAGATAAGCTTTTCTAACAGCAAGAGAGAACACTTAAAATTTTCCTACAACAGAAGTCCCTTAAGTTACTGAGTTACTAAGTTACTTAAGTTACTACTGCTTTAGTTCTCTTCTCTTGGGCATCTGATGTGTCATCTCAGAATGTTACTACAGAATCCAGAGCTGTTGCTCTACACTTCAGGAGCAATGATGAAATGAAAAGGCCTTGAATGCTACAGGTTCTGTTGAGCTTCGTCCATAGCATAGCCTGCAGGATTTAACAGCAGAGCTGTACCTGTGATATAGATGTATATCCATAGTGTATGTATAGTGTATCTATAAAGTGCCAGCTGCACTATCCACCATCAGGCACTTCCTTTACAGCAGCCTCTGTCAATAAGGGTGTCTGGTTTTTTGCCTTGCAGCACAGTAACTGTTCAAGACATCCAAAACCACCTGTCCCAGGGTCACGTAGCCATCGTCCTTGTGAACGCAGTCCTGCTACTGTGTGATCTTTGCTCAAGTCCTGTCAAATACTGCTGCTTTCTTCCCATCGGACAGAAGTGCTTCTGCAGGAGCCCTGACTACCAGGGCCATTTCATTGTGTTATGTGGCTACAACAAAGCCTCAGGGAGTATTTACTACAACAACCCTGCCTATGCTGACCGTGAGTAGCCTGTTCCTTTTGGATGGATTCTCTGCCAGTGCACTACTAACGAGTCTAACACAGAGCCACAACTGGACCTCCCCTCACAGTGCACAGGCTTTTCAAACATCACTGCCCAATTTATCAGAAGGGGTTTTGCCACATTAATTACATCAGTGCTGCATTTTGTGGTGTGATTTAGTTGAAGCAGATTCTTGCAATTCTAGCAATTGGCTTGTTTGGTTTTCAGACGGGTTAGTGAGAGATGCTGAAATGTCTATGTGCAGAATATAACAGAAAGGCCAAATTGGTACCTATTTGCAGCATTACTTCAGTGAGCTCTTTAAGGTGACAAAATCTACTGAGTAAAGCTGTAACTAAGCTGCTGGGTGTAGTGTCTATACTAGTTTGGTTTATGGATGCTGTTACAGCCCACGTAAGAACCTTTCACCTGCAAATCCTTCTGAATTTTTGGTAACATTTTGTTCCTCCTTCCCAGGAACATGCTGCACCAGCATCAGTAACTTCGAGGAAGCCAGGACAAGTTATGGCACTGATGAAGACATTCTGTTCATCTACACAGACAGCTGACACTCACCAAGGACACTCCTGCTCCTTCCTGCACAGCCTGCACGGCAGCTGGCTGCTCGTCTCAGGACTCCCCTGCACACACCTTGCTTCTGAACTGCAGTGGGACCTTCAACAAGGGAGGCTTTATAGACATTGACAGGACTATATTGCAATGCTGTCTTTACTTTTTTTTTTTCCTGATGGTGTATCTGATTTTGCAATGTCTGACTCTGGTTTTTTGGTTTTGTTTTTTTCTTCCCCTAATTTTCAACACTGCACATTTGACAGCAGTTCTAAAATACAGGCCCAGAGCCTGCTCACTTTCAGCTTATTTTCAAATTAAACACATAAGAAAAAAGCACCAAATTTATGAACTTTAACACTGGGTAATATTTGCATAGGTTTAGGTAAACAAAGAAAAAAATAGAAAATACCTGTTTCTCTCTCTGTCAAAGCATGAAGAGCTGCTTCATACAAAATCTGTGGATTTGAAGTCCAGCAGAATATTATAAAAGGAAAAAAAAGTATTTTAAACCACTTTTAAATAACTAAAACTGCCTTGCTGGCTCATCAATATTGTCTGCAATGTAGGAAACTTCCCATGTACCAAATTCAAAGAGATTTAGCATTTATGCAGCTGCAATACTGGAATTACTCCACTGCACTACAGACTCAGTCTCTTTTGGCTAAATCCTCTTGGATGACTGCTCAGAGCTCCATATTGCTCCAAAACTTTGAGTGGTAAGATTTCATTTATAATGAAGTCTTTTTTGCTCTTTGCAAAATGCTCTGAATGTTATGCCACCCACATGTGCCAGTTTCTGCAGAATCCATTCTAAATATGAACATTCTAAATATTTAAACTTATTAAGCAAATGCAGAAATTGTCATCCACACTAATGGTATATATTTTGTGTGTGAAGTGTAAATATCTGACAGCATCTACTGCATTGTACCTAAAATGCTAGATCATAATTTGAGCCAAATTTTGCTGTTGGTATTAGTTCAGTGACCTTCTAAGAAGAGCTGAAATCAATTAAGAAAAGAGTAAATACAAACATACGTGCTGAAAGTAAGAAGGCAGGAACTTAGATTTTTCTAGCTCTTATACTACAGCTGTATTTGGATTAAGTTGTTGCTGTATTGAGACATTAGGTGAAATTGGTAGCAGCCCATTCATAGCCCTTTCCTCTGTTACCTGAGGAGCACTCTGAAGTGTAAGAAAAAGCCACTTATTTCAGCTTCATCCATGCCAGTTTCTTGTAAGTCTCAGTCTTCAGTCCTGCCGATATGAAAGTGAGTAGGAAAATTGGCACTGATGTAAAACTAGGAAAATTTGCACTTAAGACAGAGATCCCACATCTCTGGCATGGTTTTAGGAAAAGAACTGTTCAAGTTCTGAAACTCTGTGGATATAATAAATAGGAATCTACTTCCAGCATAGAAAGTTTTTTTACCAAGATAAATATTTCCTTTTATCAGTTGTTGACTGACTGAAAAGTATACAGTATTGACTAAGTACTTAGTAGAATCAAGAGTGCTCCTTTGTACAAAGACAAAACATAGTAACAGACATCTAAAATGCAGTAACCCTTTAAAAATTCTAAACAAAAGTGCGTGACAGGAAATTTTGTGTGTCAGATTTTGCTTATCATTGGTGAAGTTTAAATACATTCTGGCACTGAAGAGCAACAGGTAGGATGTGGTACATGCAGAACTGGTACATCAGTGCCACCAGCAGAATCCCTCCAGAAAAAAGGTACAAAACCTGTGTAGATAATGCCTTTCAACTCCTCCAAAGTAAATAACCAGAAGACTCCTGATCTGGGAATCTTTATGTCCAGGGCCAAAATCGTGATGTTTGATTTTGAGAGTGTATTAGCTCTGTTAATAATTAACAGGCTGTTAGAGTACTTTATTAACCCATGCACTTTCAGGTAGGTAGTTCATTCAATACCATTAAACTGCCACAGGATTTATCTTAGAGCAGGCTTGATTAGTTGAATAAAAACAATTCTTACAAAGGCTTGTAACTGACATTCAGCATCTTACTGTTTCCATTACCAAAAGTGAATCCTGGGCATATAGAAAACATGAACTTAAGGGCAAGCTTAGTGTTCTGAAGTGCACACACACAGGTGTAACAATTTTGACTGGTAAGAGTTAGGTACCCAAGGTTTAAATGCCTCAACAAAAGTGAAAGATAAACAAATCTGTCTAAGCTAGTGTAGAGAAAAGGAGAGGTCCACTGTTACAACAGGATCTCGTACAGCTGCCAAATGGAACATGGCTATGAGAGATGAAAACACAAGGAAGAAGCAAAAGCCAAGTGAAAAGACTGAGTATGTGACACAAATTCAGCTGAAAAAGCAGCTCACTGCACAAGCATCCAGAACATCTGCATTTTCTGCAACTTTGTTTCCTATTACAAGATTGTCTATCAAAACACTCAGAAAACGTTCAGTTGCTTTGTTTCTGTCAGGATGTCAACAGCAAAGGTAGGGGATTTTACATGCAGGGATTTTATACATAAATATATTTTTATTTGTAATTAAGCCATTCTCAATAAAGATTAAACTCACAAATAACCCGGTAACATAATGTAGCAAGTGCATTTATTAACAAGTTTATTAGAAAAAATGGTTTTGAAAATCTGAAATTGTAATTTAGAAAAACAAAAACAAGAGTTCAAATACTTACTACAGCTATAAATTCATAGTTGCTGGGCTGTAAATTGTATTCAGGCTGCATTGCCTGAACACCCATTGCCATCACCCAAATCATATGAAGCAAAATTTCAGGATACAGTACTACCTACGAATAGCAAATGTATCATAACTACTGTTACTGCACAGCTGGTTTGTGTACTCTGCAGCCACCACATATCCTGCTGGAGTGCAGCCCCAGGGAAGGAGTTTTCCTTACCCATCCTGAGCTTTCTGTTCACAGTGAAAAGCATGCAACTGCCCCAGCCTTGCCTGTGCATTGGCCAGGGTCTCTATTCCTGCTTCCCTTCAGGGCACTGAGCTTCAGAACATACCAAAGCATCTCTCTGAGCACGACTTCTGCACCTTGAAGGGGCACAAAAAAGACACTGCTCCAGCTGTGATTGTGTACAAGGCAACAGAACCAGAGTGATCCTGCTTTACAGCACCCACAGATCTTCAAACAACTGGGATGTCTGGTACCTAACTCAGCTATAATAGACTGCATCAAGTAGTTTGTAAGCAGAAAAGGCAAACAAAACCCAGATGAAAACAATTTCTGCCTCCTTTCTCCCTAAACTATGCATTTGGGCAGAGAGTAAAAACTGGAAAGCAGAAAGAGATGTACAATGCGAAGCTTACGTTAAAATTTTCATATCCTCTGAACTCATCCTATCAACTCTACCACAGTACACTGTATGTGTTTCTAGTTTCAGTGTAAATGAACACTTAAGCCATTTTCAATTCTTTTACGTAACACAATTTTGAATCTTGTAATTTAAAATTTGTTACATGAAATCAAACTGACAACATTAAAACAGCAACTTGTGATTCACAGTAAAGCTATAATCCAACAGTAACTTTCAATTTGTCTTGTAACATTTGGGTGTAATGAGATACTCTCTCTTACTCTTTGATGATATTGGGTATAAAGAAAGGCTGGATTGCTTCAGCAAGCTTTTCTGCATACATTTCATATCTACCGGTCATCTGGAAAAGAAAAATCAAAGCTTCAGTTCTTTAAAGTAAGCTACAAAAATACTTCAGTAGAAACTATTTATACCCACTGGTTGGTTTTTTCTCTGACAATATATGATTTAATTGTCCCAAACATCAAAACCATGATTCCCTCAAAATCCAGATCTCCAGTGCCTTACAGCACAAACTATTTTTTATAAAAAAGCTCATATTATGTTGCCTAGGATGGTATTTCTATCCAAAAAAGAAGCATAGTTCCACCCTGAAAAGTCAAACTTTTAAATGAACACCTTCCTGTTTTGCAGCTCACCTTCAGTGACAGCCATGTCCACTGACTTACTACTTACTATAGCTATTCTGATAGCTGAAAGTTGACTGTGAAAGGTCGACTTGCTTTCTTACGCATCAACAATTTTTTAAGTTATGTCAATGAAGGCAAAGGAGTGTCTCTGTAATTAGGGCTTCATGTCAAGACTTTGACAACCAAAGAACCCTTCTGCCAGCAGTAAGTTTGCATATATGCCACTGACAGTGTTGGGGTTACTCTTACTTCACCTTACTTACTCATTTTTTAATAATACAAAATATCAATGATTTGGGCAACAGAGCAAGTACTGGAAGTGCTGCAATACAGCACCTGATGTAGTGCCATTGTTCTCTTCTGAAATGCACAGCCCACAACATTGGCTCTGGGAGGGGCAAATTACATCTTTAATTTGTTTAACCCCTCAGCTGCTCTAAGTTTGCAAAGACATTCTACTGAATCTCCCTTTCAGGCATCACTGGGTGCAAACTGCAGACACCAGAGCAGGTTAAATAGGTTCCTACTTGCTGTTAAAGGTTTTCTGTAGTGGGTGAGAAAACCTGTGACCACTCTTCCTCATCCCCTCAGCAAGAACTACTTCTGTCTTGGCCACAACTGAGAGGAAAAGGAAACAGCTCTCCCCTGTCACATAAACAAAACCACAGCTGTGCCTTATGTGCCAAAACCAAACAACAGCACTCCACACCATCAACATGAAACGAAGGTGCTGAAAGCACAGGACTTGAAGACAACAAAAAATACACAATTGTACACAAATCAGCCAAAGGGCAGTGTTTTGCTTTTACTGTTTGTTTTTCCTAATCAATCCAATTGTTTTGGTTCAGATATCCCTCCTAAGCTGGTAGAAGCAATGCTCCATGTGCTTCCTGACACACCAAGCCTCTACTCTGCAGTAAGGCCTTTGCCTCGTGGCAAAGCAAAACTAAATGCCTGCCTGACTTAAAAAACTAAGAATCTCTCAGCACAACTTAATTCCATTATGGCAACAACCACATGCCTACCACAGGCATCTGTAAAATAACAAATGCAATTCTGTTCCAGAAGATGACCTGAAATTACTTCTTGGTTTTAGTCCCTATATATGGATTAGCAATATTAGCAAAGAAATTAAGCTCTAGATAGGAAATTACTATTTTTTTAATTAGAAAAATTTAAAAAAGCTTATTCAGCATTTCAAATCCACAGAGACTTTTCATTTTTTATGTCAAACTGACGTCAAAACATGTTGAATATTGCACCACACTGTAATGCACAACAGGCAAATAAGCCAGCTCTATAAAATAAATATTTGCCTGCAGTAGCATGATGTTCAAAAATTGACACTCCTTGCAAACAATCACTTATTTTAAATACTAGGTGATCACTGAAGAACCTACATATATTGTACAGCTGCTAGCCAGGTGTTCTGGTCTATTTTGTTAGGATTCAAATCATGCTGATCTTAAGAGCGACTAGGAAAAAGTTCTAGTCTTTAGCAGTACTGAGAACTGGAACAAAAGATCTGTTTCCACAGAAGCAAACAAGATGTTTTCTTCATCAACAAAGCCTATTTCCAAAGTTGCTACTTCTTTTCTTTTTTTGTTCCAACAGGATCTTTGTGTGGCCAGTTGTAAACTTGATCAGAATAAGAAAGGAATTAGAGTGTCGTTTGTTTAAAAAAAATAAATCTGGTCACTCCATTAAATCAGTATATAATATAGCACCCCACATAACTTGTACTGGCACAACTAAAGGGTTAGCAAGCTGCTGTGCTGAGGCAGCCATTTCTTCAACCAGCACTGCTGCTGGACAAATTAAATCCAATTATGCCCTCTGGAAAGATGAACCAAATTAGCTTTATCTCAGAATACAAAAAAATAGTAATAAATAAGGTTTGTTAAAGCCATATGGAGCGGCTTGCAGCTATCTTAATCTGATTTAGATAAATTCAAAAGTGTGTTAAGATGCTTCAGAGATGAATATATACAGTACACAGTTCTTTCCCTGTAGTTTCAACATATCCACAAATTCAGGAAGTTAACGTTGCAAGAATTTTGCCTTCAGAAAGTTCTCAGAAGCTTGTGGGTTTGGGTTTTCACTAAATTTCAGCAAAACTGACAATTAAGGCCTTTAAGAATATATATGTTAGACAGATCCAATGCCTGGCTCAGCTCAGCAACAAGTGCCTATGCCCACTGCATAAGGAAAGCAAAACTCTTCCCCAGCAATCCTCAGAGCTGCTGGCAATCTACGTTAAGGTCCCAAGGCTAGGGTTTTCACTTGAAAGCTACTGGCCTAGTTTCCCTGAATTTAGCTACTCCTTTTCCACATCTATTTATGCTTTTGGCCTCCATAACATCCCGTTAAATTACTTCAACAATTTAAGCTCTGAACTGCTAAAAAAACCCCAAAAAACAGAAAGGCTGCCTTTTAACTATTGTAACATCACAGAATCATGCTTATCAAAGCTTGTTTGTTGTAGTATCATATTTTCTTTAAAGTCAAACTTACCTTAAAATTCCATTTGTCACTGATCTGCCTGCAGAGGTTTAGGTCCATCTCTGCCACCAGCAGCCCATCCTGAGTGCGAGAGAGTCCCGGGGTCCTGCTGCCGTCCGGCGCAGCCACGTAACTCGAGCCGTAGAAATGGCCCAACTCATGGTGTGCTTAGAGAGAGTTTTAAAAAGCATCTATTGCCATCTGCAATGGCAATGCATACAAAGGTATGCAACTTAACATGCAGTGTCCCACAAAACCTGACTCCATTTCTTGGGGACTCACTGTCCTTTAGGCAAGATAATCATCTTGAAGAGTCACAACATGATCCTAAAATAACTGCAGTTTTGGCCAGTTGTAATTTTCATGCACAGTACACCATCAAATAATCAGGAAATCCTCCCTGCATTGCCTTTCAAATAATGTACCATTATGCTTTCCCATTATTAAGCCTCTGGACTAAAGGCTTTGCTTTCATTGCTTTTTACTTAGCATTTAAATGAATTCTAATTGTCAAATCATACATTTTCAAAACAGCTGACAGAGACGCCCCATTCTATTTTCCATAAAAGGTCAGAGGTGAAAACACTGGGATCTGACACACAGAAAAGATGTTATTTCATATTGCACAACTCTTGAGTTGTGCCAAAAATCAATCACATTTGTTGTACTACTAAGCAATGGATCCCACTGACCTTTTTCACGCAGCTGCTAAAATCACTTAGCTCCAAAACTGGCTACAAAAGGTTCAGGCACACTCTGGATGGAGCCACAAGCAGCCACAGTTTTCACAGCACAAATTACTGTGTTTCAACATATAAGTACATACAAGAAAATCTCATACTCCTCACTGATTGTTCTCTTTAACTTCCAGCAAATCTGGGAACTGGTATGGTACTGAATGTGATTTCTGAACATACCTTTTCCACCATCTCCAGAAGTAAAGGCGTTTTTGTAGTATTCCTGTGAAATAAGAGGAATCCATAGGTGGCAGTATAATTCCGTTTCATTCAAGAAATCCTTGCTAGTCTATCATATTATGGGAGTTTATATAAATCTACAAATATTTTTTTCTGGCACACGATCAGCACTGTCTAAAGGGAGTCATCAGAGAGGCTTAGTTTCTGTGATGGATAGCACAGAACACAAGGTCTTTTTGTATCACTGCCTGTGGTTCATACACTTTGGGGAACATGCCTCATATCCATTTCACAAGTTTAAAGAGGCAAAAGAGGAGATATTTAACCAAACATATCTTTTTGGATCACAAAAAAAGGCAAACATATTCACACAGCAGCAAGGACAATTAGGGATTTTTGCAGGTAATCTTATTTTAAAAATATACATGTAGCATAATTGTACTAATCTGAAGGTAAGAACGACCTCTTGCATGCACTATTAAATTTCATTATAGAATTTTACAGTCCAGAAAGAGATAGCATCTGTACAACAGCCACAAGTTTTGTACCGCTGACTTGAGGATATATTAATTTTTCAGCCATTTTTACTAAAAGAATACTGATTTTGACTAAAAGAATACTGATTTCACCAGAGAAACTGGGAGAGTTAGCAAAAGGGCGGGTGCCTATTACAAAGATTCAATTCAAGAACAGGAAGCAGCTGCAACCGAAATGTAGGCTGCCAGCAACACAGGCAGCTCTCAATCTCTTCATCACTGTCCATCTTCAAATCACATCATAAACCCCAGAACAGTGGTTGCAGAGCAGAGGAACCCATGCATTCTAGTGCTACCAGTCCCTGCCTTGCAGGAACTCATGCTCCAGCCCTGAACGATGGAATGAGGTGAAACAATGAAGATACGAACCGTTCCTACTCTGTTGATGGGACACGTGAAGCAGTGATTGGCTATGGCAGCATTTCTGGCTTCGATTGGCCACAGCGCCTCGCTGCAACACACAGAGAGGCAGCAGGAATTCATTAATTGTACACTTCAGTGCTAAATCTAGACTCTCACTGTCTCACACTGCACATTTTCTGTCTAAGATGCCTAAATCAGCTTTTAGGAAATCAAGTCAGTAGGGTGCAATTAATGTTAATCTGCAGAAGATTAATCTCAAGGGGCAGCTTACACTAGTCCTGTCTGGTTCAAGAGGCCTGATAATCATAAAATTGCCAACAGTTTAAAAACAAATTTCTGAGAAAAGGGTATCTCAGCTTGGTTCTGAAAACTGCAATTTCATACCACACTCCTTAGGTGGACAATGCAAGCTGGTAAAATAAGCCTGAACATGACCACTACCTATTTTATAGCAAAAATATTACATAAGAAAATCTGAATAAACTCTCAGTTTTTAGAACACCAACTAGATGCTGGTTAATGCTGTCTCAAAGACAGGAGACCTGCTGATGTACAAAAAAAGTTCTGCAAGAGAATCAGTTACTGGGAGCCCAAAATTCCTGGTGAAGGAGCATGCAGGCTCCTTTTGGAAGACAAAACAAGGAGACTACACTTCCAAGACCTCAGCAAGGTGCCTTTAAGGCCCCAGTGAGAGGCTGAGGTTCAGTTAACCCAGAAAGGCAGCAATGGCATAGATCAGTTTGTGTTTTACCTGAGAGTACCAATAGTGGCTGAAGGGTTAAAGATGATCTCTGCTCCATTCATGCTATACATGAGCCAGTTCAGAGGGTGGTGGCGCCCATAGCAGATGTTCACAGCAATTGTCCCAAACTGTGTCTGGAACACTGGATGTCCTGTATTTCCTTCCATATAGTAAGTAGACTACAAGCAAACAAAAGAAAAAAACAAAGCAAGAAAAAGCTCAGCCAACCAACAAAACCCACAAAGGCAGACTTCTTTAAAAAGTGCAAAGAAGTACCTTCAACTAAAAAAGCTTTTTAATCTGTAGATGGAAGGCTGAGGATAATATGATGAGATTTGCAAAATCACTTAGGCAGTAGAAAAGACGAATACAGAAATGCCAAGGCAGCAGCAGAAGTATCCATTCACTGAAATTACACTCTTACACCTGCTTTCAAGCAAAGGAACTTTTTTTATGCAGCAGGCAGTGAACTTCCAAAATGTGCTGCTTTCTGAAAGTACCATCACCAGGTTCAGACAGGAACAAAGAGAGTGATAAAGACCCACAGATAAGAAGACAAAACATGCCACCAACATTCCTTATACAATACTGAGGATCCCAAGGGAGTACAGAAGTTGCAGTGGCCAGGCTGACTGCTGACAGTATCCTTTGGTGCCAGTCTGAGACAGAAGAGCAAGAGACACAACCCACCATCCTGACCCAATGGGACATGTCTGTCATCACAGAAGGAAGGCGTGCCGTAATGCAGACCCCTCTCTATTGAAATTATCTGTTCCTTGTAACCACCGCTGCCACTGGTCCTGAAGGAAGTAGAAACACGTGAGGCCTAAAGCAAGCAGGTACAGCTGGGGAACAAACCTGGGCCTCCTGTAAGTGTGGGCCAATGCCATGACAGATACAGGAGTGTCACCTTCTGAAACCAAGGGCTACAGGTTCACTACGTCCAGTAAAATAATTATCTCATGCTTCTTATTTATTATCAGTTCTCATGATATTGCACAGTCCCTTGGGCACTGATTTGATCTCCTTTCATGTCTGTAGACAGCAGACCACATGCTGGGTGCTCACACAAGTCTTTTTCAAAAACAATTCTGCTGAATTAATAAATTTCCATTTTTTTCTCCTATCCTCAGTTTCTTTTCTTACAATAGCAGAAGAAAAACAATAATGCTGTTGCTTCAGGGAATTCATCAGTTCCTATTTCTTTACTTCACACCAGAGGTCACAATCCTCTCCACAGCAATAAACTGTGATGTCTCAGGAAGGACTGATTTTTGTTTATACGGCCTCCCACACATGGCTGAATAGGCCATAGACCAATCTCTTTGCCCTTTCCATTTAGTTCTTACTGATTCAATGGGCATGATTTTAACAAGGCTCCTTTCCCATCTGCCCTACAGAGACAACCCACAAGAAATAATTTCAAATTCGATATTTCCTTGAGGTTTAACTTTGTTGATATAGAAAACAACATTAAAGTAACATAATGAATGAATATAATCCTTTCCTGTAGCCTGGGTGGTTTCTGAAGTTGCTTTATCAGAATTGTTCAGAAGAGTGGACTTAATGGTTTGCTAACAAAGCCAGCTGAAGACAGTGCTGTCTTGGGTAAACACTGCTTGATTCTGTAACAAGGTGGATACAAGAAGAAATGCCAGATCTTTATACTATATCTGGAAGCTATTAAAAGATAGTTTTGTCGTAATTCTGGCATTTAGGGTTCTAAGAACTAACTTCTTTTAGCAACTATGCAAAACTCTTAGTGAAACTCTATTTATACTTCACATGAGAAAGAAAAAATACTTTCTTTTTTTATGTGTCTGTCATTACAGTTTCATAGCTGGAAGCAGTAAGTTTCTTGGAATCTGTTGATTCTCCACTAGGAAGAATGGAAGACAGGAAAACTGAAAGACATCGTATTTTAGCACAAGCAACAGGAATTTATTTTTTGTTGGATTACATAAGGAACAAATTAAAAAATGTGGAAAATAACCAATGGATTTGTTAGTTACTACTTTGCTAGCTAAAGGACAGACCTGATAACACAATATTAAATATCAAAATAATTGTTAAAAACACAAGGTAATACTGGTGACTTACAGACTGTGCCAGAAATTCATTGTGTAGAACTCTATTAACAGCCTCCTCTGGAGAAACTCAAACCAGCCTGATCAGGTCTGGGAGCAATGTCAAAACTATCAGAGGTCTTTGAACACGAAGTTTTAAGATCCAAAAGAACTTTTTACAGTAATAAAAAAGCACTTCAGGTTCTGAAGCCTCAGTTTGGTGACTGGAGCAGTCAGACAGGGAACAAAAGCAACTGCAGGTGCACAGCAGCCTCCAGTGCTTAGAAGAAATGCCTCTGTTAATTACTCACTCTAGCTGACAAGGAGAGATTTAGTTAGGTAAGACAATGTATTTTTAGACTTCAGTTAATTTTTAATCCTGATCTTTCTGCTGGTGATAATTCTTTGGATGGATAAACACATTTCAGATCTACCAGTCATTGCCTTTACTGCCAGTTCAGTTTCTGATTCTGGAGGATGGCCCAAAACCTGCTGGGGGCTTCAGCTGCAATAGTGTGATTAGTAAACAGAAGATGCCATAAACCAGCTATTCAGTCAGAGGCACAATGAATTAAGGGATTCTGCTCGAATAAACACAAGCAAAAGAACTGTCATTTCCAAGACAACCTCACAGAGAAACAGAGAAAGGCTGCAAGTAATGTTCATGCTTGAACCATGAAACAATTGCCCTGCAAATTAAAGTAAGTTCAATGTGCACACATGACAAAACTACCCAAGCCGATCATGCACAACAAACATAACACAGCTGTAACTTAAACAATTCTTTTAAAGGATACTTGATACTTTCCAAGTTTCACTGGGCCAAGGAAGAGTTCCTAACAAGATTCGATGTTATTTTTCCTTTAAGATCCATGACTTTCACCAAAATTATTCCTTAATGAACTAACCTCCTATCATTTCATCTCAAAAAAAACTGATTTAAGTGAACCACATTTTCTAGAAACACATTACATTTCCTGCCACTGTGACTCTGACACAACGTATGCTCACATAAACAAGAGCTGCAAGGTAAGACTAACTTGATTGTCACAACACTGCATCTTACCTCATTGAAATCTCCAACCCTTGGAATGTGATTTTTCCTACTTTTGCCAAGGAGTGCTCCAGAATTAGAAATGACCACTGCAGTATTCCACAGAATTCCACCATGCAGTTCATCTCGCTCCAGGATTGGAGACACCACAACCATATTGTACTTCTTTGCAAGCTGCACAAATGAACACAATTCCTCTATTATACACCAGCCTGCAGTACCCCAGAATGACAGACACCACAGCCAGCTGGAAACAGTTAATTAAAAGAAAAGGTAAAACAGCATTACTTTTTAATTAGAAATGTTAAATAACACAGGTACGAGTGAGAAATACAGCAAATTCTGCCTGCCAGTTCACTGGTATATTGTCTGCTCCTTCAAATGATGTCAGTTGGTCTTTTTTTTTTTTTTTTGCTTGCTTGCTTGCTTGCTTGGTTTTTTACCTCTTGACAGAATTTTGTTGTTGGCCCATCCTCTGCTGACTCAGCAAATTCAGTCCAAGGAAGTTTCTCTCTTGTGCAAAAAGCAAAAGGCATGGCTGGAAAACACCAAAGTAAGGCAAAATGTAGAAAAATGTTAACGTCTCTCAAGAAAGACATGCTATTTGCATGAATACAGATAAAAAAATTAACCAATTAAGAATGATTCAACTGCTTTCCTTGTTTAAAGGCAAAAGCTATTTAAAAATATTTTTAGCCAGGACAAGGAGTTTTGAGCTCACACAGGGCAAACCAGAAGAGAATAGATGCCCTTAGTGAAGTCTCAGCAGGGGTAAAAAGACCCTAGTCACTACTGTACACTGTGAACAACCTGTTTTCACAAACATTTCGTGGGCCTTCACTTGCCCAAGAAAGTGAAGGGTTTTGCTTCTATTAAGCCTCAAACACCTCATGTTAATCAAAAACAGATTTTTAAATTTTAATACCTGTCTAGAAAAAAACCGCAAAGTTTTAGGAGAAAAAAAAATGAGGAAAGGCTCATAAAGGATGCCATGAAGAAGCTCCAAATATCATATGGCAGTCTTCAATACAACAGACCCCTCGTATCTCTTCCATACAGCTCTGCTACCTCAGACTCTTTGGCTTTTCCTTTAGGAAGCAAATCACTACACTCAGTTGTTGTATCTTGGAAGATTTCTACTGTTTACTTACAACCCGTAGTACAGGACACCTGTTAAAATAGAAGGCACTTGACATCTGACAGCCTACAGGGAACCACAGAAAATACTCACTCCAAGCCTCCTGGAAACACACAATGTTGACCCCACACATTGCAGCCACTCCCACCATCTCCTCGATGCGTCTGTGCAGAGCAGCCACCTGATGGTGAGAAATGTCACACTATTAAACGAGCCACGTGTTCTAACTCACCTCTGTGCTAGCTGCCTGGTTTTACAACCTTTGTTCACATGGAGTTTATCTCCTTCTATACTCAGTGCCATTGCTTTCAAGGGGAGCAACTCGAGGTGTCATTCCTGAACACTGGTAATAGAGTCAGATACAGATTTTTAAAAGCATTTAGATGCTGAAAATAGAGAAAGCATTCCAATGGGATTCTAATTCCATGGCTGCAACATTTATATAGCTGGAAACTCACTGCTGCCTGACTTGCAAAAAGCTGAAAGCCTAAACAGAATCAACAAAAACTATAATTTTGCTGCTCATTGTAAACAACCTACAGGATGATGTTAAGCCCTCTGTCCTAAGAGCTAAGTAATTATTACCAAGAAAAATCATCAAAGTATTTATTAATTAGTTTTCTAGAGTATTCTACTTTAAAATAAGCATAGGTGTAGTATTTTGCATTGCTACTTTCAGGTGTCAAAAAAAATTAATAAAGACAACACTGCAGTGATCTATGAAATCAAAAAATATATACTGATTTACAGAAATAGTTAACTAGTTATTCATAAAGTAAAATCATTAATATATCTGGTACTTTATTCAACAGCTGTTATAAAGAATCCACAAACTTGATCCATTTACTGAATTAATGATTTGCATCTGTGATAGGTAAACTTTCCAAATCAAACTACTTCAGAAATGTTCTGTCCTGTCACTGTACTAAACTACTACTCCAGGAGATTTTATAAATGCAGTATTTTCTTTCCCTTTTAAAAAAAAACTCTCAGGAGACTATTTCTATACGTATTTGTCACTTCAGTGCTGTTGTGTCCAAGATGTTAAGAGATTACAGTTTCAGAATCATTAATGTTGGAATAAACCTCTAAGATCATCAACCAAGTCCAACCATTAACCCAACACTGCCAAGTCACCACTAAACCATGTTATCTTGTAATAAGATTTCACTCAATGCTGTACAAAGACTAATGAACACAGCTTTATTAATCTGTTTCCTCTAATGGTTTTTCCTGTAATGGAATATTTCTCAATTAAAACGAGAACTGCACCTGTGGTTTCCACGGCTGCCATCCCTTCTGATTTTGTGTAAATGATTTTGTGTTTCATCTTAGAGGCAAAGGATTTTCATGTACAATATGAGCTACTAAATATTTGGCTTTGGAAAAACTGCAAGCAGGTTGGCCCTGCTAGGTAAACACAAGAGAAGTTTCTGAGAAACAATAAAACCAAATGTGTCATTCGAATTTCTTAGAGGATGCTGTACTGCAGTAGTGATGGGTCCTGTACTGCCAGCCTGTATCATTACACATTTCATTATACAGTTCCTAAAATCAACAGCTGAACTGTGTTATGTCTCAATCCAGCAGAAGAGGAGTTAGAAACAGCCCCAGTCCCAGTTTGTGTACCTGGACTGCCACTGCTGTGTCTGTGGGAAGAGGAATTTTATTCTGTATCAGTCCCACTCGAACAATACGTGGCCTTCTCAATTGCTCCGAAGCAGCTTCAAATCCATAGCCCTGTAGCTCAAAATCTCTTTCCTGAGCTGCTGACAGTGCAGCAGTTGGCAACTCAAGCTTTCTGGATTGAACAGGAAACAAGGACACTTCAAGATGAGATGTTCCCAACATTCATCCATCAGCCAAGGGACAGGCAGTGACCAGCTCGTGTGCTGATCTCACCGTTCCCCTCCATGTCACCCATCTCCCACTGTCCTGTCACTGCCAGACACTGACACCTTGCTGCAGAAATCAAGGAGCACATACGTGCAAACTTCCACCTGCCATACCTGGCTTACAAACGCTTTCCCTCCTATGTATTTTCCTCAAGTTTAATCCCTACTTTTCAGGCTCCATCACCCCGGTATCACTATTCCCGTCAGGTCTTCCATCCCTGTCCGTCACCCTCTCACACTGCACTGCTCCCCACACCTGGATCACCTCCAAAATACCCCAGTCACCTCACTGCAGCACCACAAGCTCTACGTTTCCTTTTTCCCCTCAGCCCAGCCCTGTATCTTGCACACCCGCCCTCACACCGACTCCTTCCCCTCACTCTCGGGCTGGACATCCCCGCGGAGCCCGGGGAGAGGAGGGACGGAAACCCGCAGAGCGGGGGGCGAGCCCGTCCTGGTGGCGCACCTGGCCTCGCCCCCATAGAGGATCCGCTTCACCTCGGCGAGATCCCCGGGCGGGATGTGCCGCTCCAGGCAGGACTCCAGCGACTCCAGGGCTCCCGACATGGCGCAGGGCGGGCGAGCGAGCGCGCGCAGCCCCTCAGCCGCTCGGTGGCCCCCTGGACTTTGCCCCGGGCGGCCCCGTCGGCCCCGCCTCGCTCCCCTCACGGGTTTTGGCGGGAAGGTCCCGTCAGGTGCGGCGGGGCCCTGAGGGGCCGGCGGGCGCCATTGCTGGAGTCTCGCCGCTCCGGCAGCGAGCGCGGCCACAAAGGCGAAAGGAGCGCCCAGGACTCGTAAATGCTCGTGGTCGAAAAGAACCACAAAAGTCGGAGAGTCCACAAAAAGTCACTTGGCGTGGAAATCCGCTATGTTGATCCCTAATCTACTGTATGAACACAGAGCAGAAAGAAAGAGAGAAAAAAGGGGGAAAGAGAGGAGAAAAAGAGGGAAAGGAGGAAAAAAAGAAAAAGAAGGATGGAAAGGAGATGTAAGGAGAGGAAAGGAAAGGAAAAAGATCACCAGCCCTGGTTCCATTGGTCCAGCTGGTGGGATGTCCGGGTGATGTGGCCGTTCCTGGCTACTTGCCACTTCTGGACCAACTCTTGTGCTTCAGATATAACTCATCTAAAAGCAGAACATCTTTAGGAGCTTTTTCTAATGATACCTGTCCAACAAAAAGGCTTGGAAATAAGTCGTAAAATGGCAGCGGTTCTCATGGATATATGTGTGTCCATTGAAGTTGCAGTAAAACTCTGAACAGGAGCCAGTAATAATTAACTTTGAATTTAACATGGATTTTGAGGCCCATTATAATTGGAAATCCATCCCAAAGCCAGACTTAATGTCAGATAAAGAATTGAACCAATTAAGACCTTGATCTGGGACAAAATAAAAGTGCATCAAATAAAGGACATTTCCTGCTGCAGGTACAAGGCAAGCACCGTGTTTAAAGCAGTTATTCCACTGAACCCCTGGCCGTGCCTTCCGCTTCAAAACACACAGAAGTTCACAACTTAGCAACCGGGTTTCTCATTCGAGTGGAACACGAAGTCCAGGGATGGCTACACTTCTCTAAATATCCCACTGAGTTTAAGCACTGCTTTATGTATCTGCTGGAGGATGTAACAACTTTCATCACTTAGCATTTGCAGTTGTTAGGTATTTTGAGTTAAATATTAAGCCTTTTAGACAAAATAAAAAAAGAATGTCAGGGAGAGAGTGTCTAATATTTAACTTTAGGCAGAAAGTGTCCAGAGGTAGTCTGGTTTCATCAAGGGTTTAGAAGACACATGATTCTTTCTCTCTTAATTCACCCTTTTTAACCAAAAAAGTTGCAGTGAAGTTACTTTTGTTTCCCAAACATATTTCTGAAGGGCAATAATAAGCAGTGACTGATACATACATTAGATTTTTCATCTGATGATCCTAATTTTCTTTAATGGCCAGTTTTAAAGGTACCTATCTGTAACATTTTGTTCTGTTTATGGCTGGGAGATCTTTAAACACTGCAGGGGGGGAGATCAATGAAAAAATCAGCTGACAATATAGGGGGGAAATGAGGAGGCCAAGTAAGTTCATTTCCGTATCAGCATAGCCAGGATGTCAACAGATAAAACATTTCTGGAGGATTCATAGAAACAAACTGAAGGGCCTGAGTTTCTCTGGGAACTATTCAAGTTCTTTTCTGCCTGGACTGCAAATTAAAGGGAAAAACAGCAGGTCTATTTTGTATCCAGCTCCTGAAGAAGGTCACATAACTGAACTTTTCTCTTCAAGTTCTATTCTTAGTGTGAACTTTCACTGACTTCTCCATTGGTGCCTTGTTTACTTGTAATTTAGTAAATTGTACTACATGTAGGAAATGGACTTCATGGCAATAAAATTGAAGCCCCTGAAAAGAATGCTTAGGAACAGCAGAGACCTGAAAAAACAGAACATTTCCTGTGCACCATATCAACCATCCTGCAACAACGTGGTGAGGTCCAGACTGCATGAATAGGAAATTACAAGCCTAGAATTACTAATAATGATGAAAGGAGACCAGGCTATTCCATAGGGACTGTGTGTATATAAAGGTATAACTCCAGCCAACACAATAAACCTTCAAAGCACGAAATGTTAATGTCGAGCAGGAAAGTAACCTAATAAAGGAAGATGCCTTCCATATCCCAGACAAAGCATATTAGAGGGCTTGGATTTAAATCTGAATGTTCCACCTCAGTCATTGCAATTATCTGTTAAGTAGGATGCTTGAATCCAGATCCCAGTTCTGATTCTGACTTCTTCAAACCTCTGTATTTAAGCTCTGCATTACCTGGACCAAGTAGTTGTTTTGAGAAACAGCTGAACCTTTTGGTATGAACTCAAACTGTAATAACTGATTTAGAGGAAAATAAGTATTTTATGGAACAAAAGCACTTCAAAATGAGGGAAAATTCCTGCAAAACAGTTCTGAAGTTCACATGCTTTTCATCTCCATTGCCCTCAGTCAGGGTGGTCCATAAAGTCAGGTGCAGAAGTCAAGACCACACAGTGCAATTTGTACAGAAACAGTTCTCGTGTGTTTCTGTGCTGAAACCCTGTGTTGCACTGACACCATTGCAGAGCTAAAACTGGGCTTTGGTAGAGCTGGTCCACAACTCTGTGCTGCAAGACTGTTCCCAAGAGTTCCTGTAAAACCCCACAATAGTACCCTGGCATTAGTCAGAAGCACCCTGGAGAATGAATTTAAGAGCCAAATAGCTGGAGTTCAAGCTAAAATTGGGAAAGACCCAAGAAAAGCTTTAAACAAACAAACAAAGTCTTTATGCTGTAGCCCAAGATGGGAGGAAAGGCTGGACAGCATCACCAATCAGTGCTCGTAGGCAGGATTAGAGGCAGCATTTCTGTCTGTCCTTCCTAAGGCAGGAGCAGGTATATGTACTCCCTCTGAAACACTCAGCTTCTTACAAACCCTGCTATTATCACCATGTGAATCATGTTTCTGACACTTTCTTCACCTGTCAGTCCTTGAAATTGGTCACACAGAGTTCCTCAGAGCAGATAAATAAATTAATATCTCATGTCCCTAATCCAGTAGCTGCCTCAGATATCCCCAGTGTCATGCTGCTGTCATTAACACCTGTCAAGGGATTTGGGTGGACACAGATGTGTCCTGCAAGGGCACATGATATTGGTGTCTAAGCTTGCTTTTTTAATGCTGCAATACTCTTTAAAATTATCTTCTACAATGTCCTTTTCCAGTGGCCACAAAACAAAGTACTCAATTCTACTGCAATCAGGTCTTTACATTGCTTCATCTCAAATACAAATTCCCTTGCTTCATGTAGAAATATAACACAATTATCTTGAAACACACCTGATGCAAAACATTTCAAGTGTAAGAGACAGGCAGTGAAGGGGAATTTGCATTATGGAAGTGTAGGAGAGGAGAAGGTCTAAAATATAGAGGGAAGATAAAACACTAGCTTCAGGCTCCTTAATACACAGCTAAAAGACAGGAGCTGGTAACCTTCCTGTCTCTCCTGCTTTGGTTTAAGGGTGCTGTGATGCAGGAAAACCTAAATTCTCTGTTTTAAAGTCACTCCTTTGTACCATGACCTCTTGCTAATAACACTTAACTCTGGTGGGGCTTTTGGGGTTTGGGTTTTTGCCTTTACAGACACAGCTCTCTTCCTAATTCTACTTTAATCCCTACAAGCACTGTTAGGAGTTTTAGAAATGGGTCTGTATGTAAACTTAAGCCAAAGTGAAGTTGAGGATTTTGATATGGATGGAAAATTCCAGCCTGCATTTAGATTACCTGTCTTAACTGTGAACTTTGCAACAGCCATAGGTACAATCACCTATAAAGCAGCAGAGCCAAATTATAAACCTCATCTAGTTGGCTTTTTGTCCTCTCCTTTTGGCTTCCTGCTGTTCTGAAGGCTGGGTGAGGGGAAGTGGCTGAAAACCGAGGAAGTTTATTGTTGACAATACATTTTGTCTGCTCTCAGGCATGCCTGGGACCAAAGCAGTCCCCAGGCAGCCCCAAAGCTGGGCAGGGAAATCTAAGTTTTTAGCCACTCTCCCCTCCCCTCCACAGGAAAAGCCCAGCTCACAGCTTTCAGAGTTAATGTATCTTCTGTTGTTAGTGCTGTTGTCTTTCTAGCTAGAAACATTTTCCTTGATTGCTTTGACTGAATCACACCTGAAAATGTATCTTTAAAGCAGAAGGGATTCACAAATTGGCTACTTTGACAATTAAAAACTTCATCCTCCCCTGGAATATGGCTGTCTCCCTGGTGCACAGGAAGTGCATTAAAGAAGTAATAAAGACTCATAAAACACATTTAGTGATCCAACATTTAAGAGCAGAGTTCTTGTTCATTACTGTAACTTTCTGCTAAATTACCACCAGCACAATTGCTCATGGGCTCAAAAGGTCAGTGTTATTTTTGCTGTTGAAATCATGGAGTCTGGGAAACAACTGTGTGTAAATTGCTGATAAACTGGAACAAAGACAGAAGATAAAAACACTGAACATATAAGAATGCAAGTAAACCAGCAGGAAAGGAGGGGAGGGGAAGAATCTCACGGACAGTTTATTAAAAGAACAAAAGAAGAAAATCTGGCGCATTTGTTTTCCACGGGTTCAGGAAGCCTGCTTTTAAGCACCTACTATAAATAGTGTTCTAATCCTCCATCGAAGTGGGTAGTAGTCTATACCAAAATGAATGAATTTTAGGTATAATCTGGGAAAAGGAAGATGTCCCTCCCCTCACAGGAGGAGAAAGATCTTTTGTTTCGATCCTTGCAGAAATTAGGTATTTCAAAGTGTAAGGGCTGGAGAGATGAGGAAGAGTCTGGAACATGACGTTTGTATACTGCCTGATTCCTGTCAAGAATATTGTTAGATAATAGAATTAGCAAACATCTAATTTGGAATTGAATGATCTGATTTTGAGAAAGATGGGCTTGAATTTATCACAGGGCTAACTTCAAAATCCTCAAGGAGTTCCCCTCTGAGTGGAAGCTCTATGTGAATTGTATGAACTTTGGAAAAGCTTTTGATAGAGATATCATATTGAAAGGAATGGGAGCTTGTTTGAAATTCCGAAAAGGACAATTTTCAGTCATTTAACCCTGCATAAAGGATCTGATTGTAATTTAATCCCAAACAGTCACCTCAGAGCCATCCAAGTTAAAACCAAATGCAGAATACAGGAGCCTTACATTGCCCTTAAGGGCAAAAAAGTCATTGAAAAATTATTTCATGAAAAAACCTGCAAATTGTTCCAGGTGCGCTTACTAGATGGCCCCTAAAGCCATTATTTTCTAGGTGAGAGCTTTGGTTAATAGCTTGGCCAGTGGCAAAGTGGTATTAAATGATTCAGTACACTGCCCCTGGCTCTCAGCTGTGTGGTTTGGGGTTTGATGGTATTGAAAGCAACTCAACAAGGACCTTGACGAGCTTTGTTTCCAGAGCTTGCCCACTGAACTGGACACCAAATGGTAACTTTTAGGGTAGGTGCTGAATATTTTTCGGGCAGGTCAAAACCTGCACACAGCAGTCAATAAAGTGCTACATTAATCTTTAGTTTCACACTTGACAGTACAAAAGGAACAGCAACATCCACTAACAGTCAACAGGAAAGCATTCATGCTGAGATTGAGGAAATTACAGTAAGGCTCTCTCTCATAGAGCATGAGACCCTTCCCACCATTAGAATTATTTGGGAAAACACCTTAGATCTCTCATACAGGCCCTGTATAAAAGGACTTCCAGTGCAGGTTGCACAGGCTGACCCAAAGACAGGACATTCTCCATACTAAAATACTTCCTCATTAGTCTCACCAAAGCCATTCAATCCACAGCTCCCACTGACCAGAAGGAACTACACCTGCAGAGTGATTTTGGTGGCAGGAATGGGAAGAAGAAAGGGAGCACCTGTAGAATCCACCTGCTGCACCTTGTTGTGGGTGCACAGTTTTGTGCTAAGAAGTGGCAAAGGGGCTTCAACCCTTTGACTGAATTTGCCCATTGAGTTGATCCATACCCCTGACACCCACACACAGTCTCTCAGGATTTCAGAGGTTTTATACACAGGGACTGACACGGACACCCAGCCTGGAAACTTCTGCTTGAGAATAACCTGATCTGCTGTAGAATTTATTTCTGAGTAACATATTCTTATTCCACAGTGAGAATATCTGTGATATCTGAGAATACAAGGTGCTAACCAGAAGTAATATTTCACTTGAACTGCAGATTTCACTGCAACTCAAATCAGTTGTTTGGTGTAAACAAGCCCTTTTTTCAGAGAAGTGGGAAGACAACAAAACTTGCCATCTTTTAAGGACAGCTTATGGAAGGGATGCTGTGAAGCCTCAATGGCACATTTGTGTAGTAAAGGCCAATATCTCTGGCTCACAGCAACATGTGAAATTGGGCAGCTGCACTTGGCAAGCAAACAGTAGTAACATAAGCTTGACACTCTAAATGATGGTTATTGAACCGGTGTCCTCGTGAACAGCCTAGATGCTGGCAAAAGGGCATGAGGAAGACAAAACAGAAGTTTAATTAACTCAACAGGAAAGGAAAAATCTCCTAGATAAAAGGAAAAGAGCCATTTCTGAGCCAAGTGTTCAAAGGGTTCTCAGACCTTCCCAGGCCAAAGAGTGTCTGTGTGTAACGCTGACTTCCTTCCAGCTCTGTCTGTGCCAGAAATAACTTGTCAATGGAGTATATCTTATTAGTGTACCTTTTATCAAAGCCATTCCTGCACAGGAAAGTTATACTTGCTGCTGACGTGCTGCTGGCACATGAGGAAGAAGGAAGGTGTATTTATGAAGAGTGTAACACATTCTACTGTCCTTCCTGAGCCCATACAAATGTCTGTGGACTTGTAATGGCACAAACTGGAAACTCCAAATGAGAGACAGCACCTGTGCACCAAGGCAAGAGGGGATCTGCAAGGATTGACTTCCCTCTGCAAGATTTTGGCTATTTTCAGCATCTTTTAAAGGCTTGTTAGCAGTTTATGCCACTGGTACTGTCATTGGTGGCATGTTCCCAGCCACAGCAGAGGGAACCCAGAGTGATGAGAGTGCTGCCACTGGGTCATCACGTTAGGGTGGTCACACAACAGCTGAGATGTGCCAGCCAGGTTGTACCCGCAGAACAGACTCAGGTGGTACCTCAAGACACAACACATAACTTGATTTGAGTGACGCGCAAGTCGCTGGAATTTAATCCGGTTGGACAGAGATAAGAAGACAGGATGTGTTTAGAAACACAAAGGTAGGAGAAAGAAGGAAGGGAAGAGATTGTGGATGACCTACTGGTGGGGATAATTTCCCTGCTGAGCAATAGTTACCATACCAACAATTTCTGAGCAAATTTCCAACAGTAACTCTAGGAAGAGTCTTTGTTTGGCTTTGGGGATTTTTTCTGTTTACCAGCTAGACTCCATATGAGACCTTTGGTCCAACCTCACAGTGCAGAGTTCTGTGGGTCCAGAGGAGATGACAGTACTAAATTTATAGCCCAAATATCATTAAGGATGGAATGTAGACCTTTCCAGGAACGAGTGAGACACTCTTCCCACAGCCAAAGAGAGGGGCTTTTATCTCTTTCCTTCTACACACAGGCACCCTCCACCCCCCCTACTGTGCTGCATGCATATAGCCATTTCCTGAAACATTTCAAATTTGTTTTCCTTAGGTTATTTGCGTCTACAGCCACCAGATGGTCTGTGTCAAAGCTGATATGTTCAACATATTATTCCATTATCCTATTAGGTTGAACATGTCCTTCCTCCCATGAGAGCTGTTAAGATATCACCCTTAGAGAAAAGAGGCAGCTTTAGTCCCACTGTCACCTCCTTTCTCCTTCTGAATAACACACTAGCTTCAGTGATCCTATAGCACATAGCTAACATTTTAGACTGTCTTGATTTTCTGTGTTCATACTTTCAAGAAATAATATCTGGCCATTTGATATCCAGCTCCCTCAATGAACAAGCTGCACATATATATCCAGTGTGATAAAAAAAAGCTCTGAAGACTTGAAAAAGACAGTGATGATGCTTTCTTCTTTTCAAACAAAAAATTTCCTATATTGTTTTATAGGACTCTATAATTTGAAATTATCCTCCATCAAGATACCAGTTATATTTCCAAAACTGCTCTCTTGATCTTAAAAAGTCTTGGAAAACATCTGCAATTCAGGTCAATGACATTTAAACTGAGGAAATGGTCACCTTTGGTTTTCCTCTGTGGGCTCCTCATGCCCCTGGGAATGGGAGAGCAGAAATTCCTGGCTGGTTTCCATGACCCCAAGGACTGAACTTTCTTTGCTTGAGGAGCCTTCCCAACCCCTGAAGCATCTACAACTAAGACAGTTTGTGTCAACAAAGATCATTCAAAAGATGCTGTTTCAAGCTGGTAGGGGCGGAAGGCAGTGGGAGAAGAGAGAGGCAGAGAAAGCCTCACTGGGGATGGAGGCAGCCAGCACACAAAGGAATGAGCCTATGTCAAAAATACTGTGGGTCTCCTGTGGGAATTCTTAATCACTAGCAACAACATGAGCACTAGGTCTTGCTTTTCTCCAAGACACAAGTCTGGGTGAGAAATACCCTGAACAAAGGACCCTTCTTTTTACATACCAAAAATAAATACTTTTGGAAAAAATGCATACCCACCCCCTTTATTTGCATGCCTGCAGATTTTTGCTATCTGCTCGCTCTGTTTTACACCCTCTGTTCCACAATTGGAAGCAGTCACAAGCATGTCACTTACAAACATGTTGACGCAGGTCAGTTTCTCCTGGGCCTGGCATAATGACAGTCACCAGCATTAGCTCAGTTCCAGGAATTGAATGAACTTAGATATTTTTTAAAAGCCTCCATCAAGCCAGGCTGTGCCCTGGGAAGCCCCTCTAGCACAGCCTCCTCCTCTGTTAATCAGAAGGAGCAGTGAAGAACACATATCTCCCTACCTACACATCCACACTCCTCACCCTGACTCCACAGAGCATTAGCAGGCCCTTCAGGCAGAGGTGAAGATGTGTGAGTAGGATCCATATAGTTCCTTCAAGAGGCACCAAAATTCATAGTTGTCCCAGGAAGAGACAGTGGTCACCTCAATTACTGTTGCATCCCCTTGAGCTATAGAGTTTTTATGATCTTGTAACACACAGGTTGTATGTTCTCCCCAGAGAGGTGGGGAGTGGCAGGTGAAAATTAACCAACATGCACCTAAAACACAGAAAGGTAATTAATAAATTGATATTAGGGCAAAATGGTAGAGGCTGTTATCAGTAGTTCTACTGAAAGTGGCTGATGGGTCACCATTTAAATGGTGGCAGAGGAGCCATCTCTGAGAGATGTTTTGGCTGAGGAGCCGTCCCTGTGAGCAGCAGATCCAACAGAGGAGAGCAGCAGTGGAACTGTTACTGAGGGATGGACAGTTGGGGGATGCCAGAGTGTGTTTTACATGTGCTGTAACTCAGACCATATCTAGTATCTCTTCTAATCCACAAGGGTTCCATTTCTCATGCCCTTTCTTGCTGGATTGCTTTTGTCACCATAAATCCAGATGTTCAGGCTTTGGGAGGGAAGAAGCAATTACACTGAAGGGCTGCTCAGCATCACAAAACAACATCCAGCTAGGCTGTGGTCCTGAGGAATTGCAACACTTCAGAGATTCACTTGGACCTTGCATTCAGTGTACAAAAAAATTATACACTGACTATCACATCTGCTGGTCTGTGCTTCTCTGGCCACCTTACTTGCCTAATTTCATGTTAACTATTGCAGGTCTTCAAAGCTTCCTTCTAGCATAGTGTAATTTTCCATTGTAAGGAAGATCTCTTCAGAAACCAAACCACTGGGAAGCTCTGTATATACAAAGCTGTAGTTTTCAGAGTCGAAGCTCTCCCCAAGGATATAAGCAAAATCTGAGTGGAAAGATTCCTCACTTCCTGCAGGTACAAAGAATCATGCTCTAGTCATGTTGAATCACAAGATCTTGAATTACCAGTCCTAGAGGAATGCTTACTTACAAAGCAATGATTTAGCACAATAATAGAATATAAAGGTGAGAGGAGCAGCAGCACACAAATACTTTCTGTCTCACCACAGTTTCAAAATGTGCCCAGCCCCTGGAGCCACAGATTACTGGGCAGAGGCTGGGAGCAGCAATAAGAGCTGCCTGCAAATGATATTCCTAAAGATTGTGCAATTTAACCCAGCTATTATGAAGATGGATGGATGCAGCATGCACACGTATTGCTGCCTGCTCCACACAATGGCTGCAGTTGGGCAGAGGGAGGGAAGACATAGTGCAATTTGCAAATAACTAATATGCCTGTGGCCTTTCTTCACCTTTCCATCTCCTTATGCATTAGACAAAATATTCATAACCCAGGCAATAACCCTTCCCTGTCCTGACCTCCCCATCCACCTCTTTCTTCCTGCCTCTGATTTGCCAGTGATCCACATTCCCTCATCCACGTGTACTTGGCCTATAAGTATGTTCTCACTTACTTTCATAAACTCGAACAAAACTTCTAAAATTACTACCATTTTGTCTTTCAGCTGCCTGCTTACAAGTCACAGCTTCCATATGGTCTGGATGAACTCAGATACACGATCAGATTGCTGCTTGTTTCTGTTATTCCTTTGTCTTATTTCTATATCTCATTTTTAAATGCTATATTTTATTTTAGCTTGCTTAATGTGTACAGCTGCTAACAAAGCAAGGGCCAAACTTAACAACAACAAAAAAGATATTTAAGGTTTTTGAATGTAGAAACCCATCTAATGCCCAGCCTCTCAGGATGATTTACTTTGCTTAACAATGAGCCCTTTGGGTTTATTGAACCTCCACATCTTGTGCATGCAGGGACATGTTTGCAGTTTAACCAAGGTGAAGAAAAATAGCACTTTTATTAGTTGCCAGGCCAGTGAACAATCACAGCCAGAAAACCTTGCTGCTTCTGACCACAGTTGCTCATCCTTCAGGGGCACCTGAACTAAGTGAAATACCATAACAAAGGATCAATTATGTTACAGTGAAGAAACACAGGAATGTCTTCCTGAACACAATTCCAGAATGTGGTTTGCAAATAGAGAGTGCTGAGGGGACAAAAAAACCCCACATAGCAGGCACACAAAGGGAAAGACCCTCCAAAAGCTAAAAGAGGCCTCATAATCATGAAGTGAGAAGCCACACAAGTCCAAGGCAAAGGGAAGGGCTGCCCCCCAACTTGCTGCTGCTCTCTGGCAAGGCACTGCTCAGTTCAAGTAGCCAGAATATTTTCTATCTTCACCCAAACAAATAATGACCAGCGTTAATAAGCTTAATAACCCCAACATTCAGAGTAATTTAGAGGCACTTTTCCTCTTAAATTGCTTAATTGCTTTTAAAAATCCTTTGTGGTTGCTCCATTCCCCCTTGACTTCTTGGCACCTCCCTAAGGGCCTTAGTGCTGAGTCAAGTCATGTGTCCTGGTCTGAGTCTCCATCGTTCTCTCCTTTAACAGTGAAGAAACCTGCCTGAAATAAACCATCAGAGAAGTCCACGGAAGAAGCTGCTTTACAGACCTGAGATTTCTACCCAAAATTGAACAGGATTTTATTTCCTCTTGCCTCACACAGGATGACACATCACAGGTGTCACCTCCTCAGGAAAGACCACTTGCACGGGTGTCCCCCAGTCCAGTCCATCCTCAGCTGAATACAAAACTGACATGTCCATCCCTTCTCATTGGGATATCACGTTTGGTCCAAACCTGAATTCACAGTCACGCACAGGCTGCGAGTCACACTGGGCCTTGCATATAAACAGCAATGAATGTACCCGATGGGTCCTTTACAGAGCCGTCTGCAGATCAAACAGCTTCCAGTGTCATCTCCAGTCCGGCAAATCATTCAATCTGAGCAGGGACCAAATTAGCCAGGAACCTGAAAGACCACAGACAGCAGAGGGAGCACTCACTGCTCCGCTGCTCAGCTCGAGAATCCTGTCCGAGTTTAACAATGCAAAACAAAAGTAAAAATGACCCCCGGTGGCCACCTGGGAAAATGGCGGTACCACTATACACATGCTGCACTTGTGGTTCGAAAGCTGCTGAATTATTAGACCAAGTTAATGCCCAAATCAGGTGCTTAAGAAGGGCTGTGTTTTGGAGGATGTTTCCCCTGCTGCGCTGCACCAAGCACACAGCAATCACAGCACACGTTTAGTCCTGATTCTGGTTTGTATCTACGGTTTCTCTGGAGATGTGGAGATGGAAGTGCTGTCTGGACTGGACTGCTGGAGCCCGAAGTTTTGATCCCACCTTTCCTGCTGTGCTGCTGGCATTTCCTGTGAAGGCTCCATCCCACTAGATCCCAGCATCTGACTGTTGAATGTGGAGGCAACACTGCCATGAAATGTGGAGACCTCTCATGATAGTCACTAGAGATGAAACATTTTGTGAGCTGAATCCCATCAATTTAATGGCTGAAACATTCCTGTAAGTACCAAACATTAAGCAGCTAAAAAAAGAGAAACAGTCAGGGGTTAAATGTCAGGTTTACAGTATTGAAATGCAGGGGAGATGCTTTCTAGACTGTTTACTGGCATGTTACTGGTGGGTTCTTGTCAGCAGTTCTGTCAGTCCAGGCTTTCTTGATGTGTGAGGAAAAACGCCAATCCCTGGGCTCCAGAAGTCACCTTTCCCCCACCATGTGCTTCCTAAGGTATAGGAATAGCAATTGCCTCTACTCAGCAAATCAGATTTATTCAGATTTATAAAACACAAGCCCTTTAGATAACCCTTTCTGCTCTCCAGCAAGCAAAAGGAAATGCTGTAAGTAAGTGGAAAGGCTCAATGCTGCCACTGTTTCCTGACTCCCAGCACCAAATGAGAGCACAGGGGTCTGTGATCAAGGAGAATATTCCTGATGAGAAACTGTCTGCAGCCTTTTGGAAATTTCTAATCAAAAGGGCCCCGCTTGTACACCCTCCTCAGCCTCTGAACTGGTTTCTCCCAATGATGCTATTCTTTGCTTCTTCTTCCCTTCTTGCTGCTATTTGGCACAAAGAAATTTTAGGGAATCAGCTAGTGTATCCTTGGATGCCAGTGTAGAGATGTATGGCCAGCCTCAGGGCCTCTGCCTGACACACCACAGCACACAGCTTTTCAGGAAGCAGGAAAACACGAGGCAGAGGAGAAGAAACCAGCAAAGAAACAAAAAGCTAAAAATGAAAAAAGTGCAGAACAGATTCACAGCATGGAATGAAAAAAAAAGTGAGGAGGAGAGGAAGAGTGCAACCACCTTCAAAACACAGCACAGGTAGAAGTTGGGAGCTTAAAGAGAGACAACACATTTGATTTTATTGGAGCAATAAATTTTCTTCTATTCATCCCATGATCTCTGCCAGCAGTGCTGCCATGTTGCCACCACCCACCCATGCAGAGTCAGCTTCAATTACCTTACCTCAGGAACATTCATTACAGGAAGATACCCTGTGTGTATCAAATTAGTGCCTCTAGAAAGCCCCTTCAGGAAACATCTATGTGCCCCTTATTCAGTTAGCAGGGAGGGATGGAGTGGGGATGCCAGATGAGAAGGGGATTTATGTAAACATGGGACTGATGGACTGACAGGGACATATCCTGCCTGTGCTGAATATTGGTGCAGCCTCTCAATTGCTTTTGTGCAGAAGAACCATCATATTTTAGAGCTGAAAAACTTCTAATCTTAGATGGAAAGTACTGGGATGAACAGCTGGGCCTGGAGGTATCCACAGGGGACATCCCCTTTTAATCTACATAAGAGACCAAGGTTGATGCCTTTGGAAGGTGTTTTAACCTCAGAGTTTTGGTATGAACTTACGGCATTGAGACAAGCAGCCAAGTCACTTGCAGCAACAACAAAAGCAATACCAGTCCAAAATGTTCCCCCTGTAGCTGGGGTTGGGAAAAGGTGAGGTTTCCATGTGCAATACACAAAGGTCTCAGATGCTGCAAAATCTACCAGTCAGCTATTGGAACAGCCCCTGACACACTGGTGCAACTCTTCAGCTCATTTCCTAAAGTGCTGAACAGAGATCTCAGAGGACGTAGCCACAGACTAATACCTCTTTCAGGGACATGGTGTCTCACAAAAATGTCCCATTCTCTTGCTTTTGTTGCCCCAGGGAAATGGGATGTAACATGCTGCCAACAGCTGCGAACAAACAAGATTGTCCACATGGCAGCTGTAAGGCAATGGGACTGAGGAAAGATAAATTTCTGTCTCTGACAATAGCTAATGGGCTCCAGGCAGACTGGCAGCTGCAAAGCACCCAGTTCCCTGCTCTGGTTCTGCTGACCAGGCACCTCTGGGACTGTACTTTGAGCTGGTGAAGAAAAGAGGCAGAACAAGTCTGCTTCCATCTATTTTTATACTGCAGATCCATCTGCTTCTCTCCACAGCTGGCAAGGCCTGGAGCTCAGTTTAGAGCCTCCCAACAAAAGCCTCTTTATGAGGCATGGGAATCCCCCAGCACTATCAACACCATTTGGATTGGATTGCCCAGGCACGGGCTATTTTGGGCACCACAGGTGGTTTCTCCATCTCACTGAGCACAGGGATGGAGCCAGCAGATGCCTCACCACAATACTGCTCTGCCATTCCACCAGGGGTACACTGAGCAGTGTGAAGGCTCTGATAAGCCCATTGGATCTGGGGGGATGGGACACAAAGGGAAGAGTTCACAGAATGGGTTTCACAGGTGAGAGAGCAGAAGTTCCATTAACACCGAGACTGAGAACTGCTTTTGAGACACAAAAACAGAGCAGAGCTGATCAGTCTCTGCCCTGAGCAAAGCACTAACTCACCCCACATCTAGACCCAAGATCTTCATTCCACAGATGCCATACCCTAGAGAGCAACTCCTGCTCTGTCTGGGCAAAGCAGAAACCTCCTTTTCTCTCCTCTCCTCTCCTCTCTGTCCAGGCAGTAACCCCTTCCTTTGTGCTGGAGTTCAACATCTGTTTGCTCCTGTTGGAGAGAACTCCAAGCTCTGGGTTTCCTCCTGACGCACAAACATCACAAAGCTCTCCCAGCCTCTCCTTTCTCTGTTATCTTATTGCATGGATGCTGTTTCCTGTGTTTATTTTTCTTGTCTGCTCAGCTGGCCTGGAGGGTCTCACCTGCTGGAAAACTGCCATTACTTCTCTATCTGCAACACTGGCCAAGGGTTAGCAAAAAAAAGAGTTTTAGGTCACTTCTAGTTTTCTTGGGATGCCTGACTACCAGCAGAGGCCAAAGGCCACAGATGCTGAGGAACAGCAGGTCCCTGTGTGTCCTTACCTGGAAGTTGACATCAGCAGATGTCTTTAGGAAGAAGAACAGGGACACATTTTGCAGCACTGGGATTCATCTGGCATGGAGAGAACACAGCCACCTGGAAAACACTGAGTTCATGGTTCTGTCCTCAAGGACCTCCCTTTGGAGACCATGAACGTGTCTGTGCAGCAGACAGAGCACAGCTCTTCCAAGACCTGACTGACACACAGGCTTCAGTGATCAGTGTCAGCCACATGTCACTGACATCCCAACCCCAGGACACAGCCTCATGCTTTTGATGGGAAGAAGGCATTAAACTCTCCCAGGGAGGATTGTATGTCACACACAGTGTTTCCAAATCAAACACTGATGGAAAGATCCTCCTGCGAGGGAATCAGAGACTTCCACACAGGGAAAATCTCCAGGAACACAGTTGCTGCAGTCCTTGAAAGTGCAGGTAGTTCTGAACCATGGAAAGGCACAGGTGGCCCCTGCATCTTGGATAAACTTCTTGTGCATTAGGCCTGGTGTGTGGCAGGAAAGGAGGGATCATCTGCAAACACAGAATTTAGGATGGGAGAGAAATTGTTTGGGTAGCAAGTTCTCAGAGAAAGCAAGCTAGAAGTGTTTCTGATCAAAAGACTTGATTTCTATGCATTGGCTCAATTCATAAGGAATAGGGGATCTTGGCTTTGATTTCGTTGCAGATGAATGCTAGCTGGGTTAGTTCAGCAGACTGGAAGGCCTCTGTGCAAGTTAGGGATGTTATTGTGTATTTCCTCTGGAAGGAAACCAAAATGCTGTTTCTCATGACTTCAGAAAGGACACAGCTGTAGAACAAGCAGCAGAGTCTCAGCTTTACTTGTGGCATTGAGTTACTGATGGTGGGAGAAAAGACTATTTCTGTTTTTCCAATGCAACCTTTAGCATTTTGATCCTTCTGGAATTAGAGGAGGATCTTGAGGAGGGTCTGAGATTTTTTTTTTGTCTCCACCCTATTCTGTTAGTGCTTTTGGCATGGATATAAAGAAAGGCAGGAAACACTTGGAATACTGGACTGCTCCCAAATGGCAGGCACCTCAGAAACAAGGCAGTCAGCTGTCCTTTAAGGTGCTGGGTGCCACGTAGCCCAGCACCCCTCTACTGGTGCTGGGTGCTCTCCTGTTGAGACTCTGCCTTTCAATCAGTCACAATCCTTGTGAATTAACTGCAGCTGTCCCCTCTCTGGGACTGGGAATGCAAACATTAGCCCTCTTCTCCCCAGTGTCTTTTGGATCTGCAGAATGACTTCACAATCGGATGTGTTACCAGCACAGAACAGCTTCAAGTCAGCAGCACAATCTTCAGTTGCCTGCAAGGAGCCTTGTGTATCACAGGGCTGGATCAGGAAACCTGTGATTGCTCACAATCACATTAACAGAGAAGACAGGATGTCAGGGAGTCACTCGGCAAGTCTCAGAGCTACCATTCCTGTCACCTGTGAAACCAGTCAAATTCTCTGGATGATGGAATGGTTTAATATCACAGGATCCAGTGTGTGTGGCAGGGCTGCTCAAGACATTAACACAGGAAGCAATATTGTTCAATGTCAACTTAACTGCCTGGCAGGTTATGCAGCAGTGTGGCAGGATGGGAGCCTGCTTGGGCCTGGGACTCACAGCCCTGCAAACAGCATTTCTCCTTGGCAGGACTCTTTCTTCTAAAGCTCAGTGGTAAAAGCTTGTATGAGCAGGGAGTCAAGATGGCCTTCGCCCAGCCTGGGTCAGCACACCTGTCCACAGGAGGCTTCAGCATCTGCCACTGCTCAGCCCTTCAGCACCTCCAAAATAGGAACTTGGCAAACAAAGCCAACGGAGTGCATTGCTAAGCAGAACATTCTGCCGAGTCCCAACACCAGGACTGCGTGTTATAGGGCACTTGCCAATTCCTGAGTCAACTTTATTTATTATACACAAGAAAGGTCATGATGAATCTCAAAAGATAAAATCTGTGTCTGTCAAGTCACCTTCCTTATTTTCATTGGCCCAGACTCTCACGTTCCACACCAACAATAACAGGACATGGGTTCAGGAGGCACCGTGAGTGCAGCTTACCCTGAGATGGCCCAGGCTTGTTTTGCATTCTTCATAGAACTGATCCAGGCTACTCAATTCTCTTTATTAGGAGATGGTTTTTTTCCCTGGATGCAATCACCACACTGCACAAGAGTCCTGCATCCATGGAAATCCCAAAGAACAGGCACAAGCTTTCACAGTCCAGATGATGCCAAATACCCAAGTGATGCAGCTGGAAGTTCTCCAGCAACATGAAGTACCCAAGATATGCTTAACTCTCAATTAGAAGAAATATCCTGGACCAGTCCAAAAAACATCCCCATGATCTCATCAACAGCTGAGCCAGCAAGATCCCCCATGCACATACATTTCTTCGTTGTCGTCATGAGCTGTTACCTAGGAAAGGCAGAAGATTGGAGCTGCCTCAGGCTCTGGGTAAACCCTTGGCTAAACCTGAGCAATTGCAGCTCCAGTGCTGCCAGTGTCCAAGCTAGCAGGTTTAAAGACTTCCCTGGGATCTGTAGAAGTTGTAGTCACCTCTCTGGATTGCAGCAGAACACTCCCAGAAACCACAGTCCCTGCTTTGGAGTTCAGTGTAACAGTCTCGGACCACACAGTATGGATCTGCACTCCACATAACCTCATCTTTGTACAGCTTACTCCGAACTTGCAGATGGAAAGTTCTTTTTCCACTCCTTGCCTTTCACCTGCTGAAAAATCACCACGCTGCTCTCAGACCCAAACTTGGTTTACATTACTTTCTTTGATGTGTTGCAAGGACTCTAATTCTTGAAATGAGGTTATGATTGTCTGAGATCTAGGCAGCACTTTCCTAACACTGCAGGATTTTAGCAGGGACTGCAGCGTTCTGAAAGCAGAGAATGACTGCCTCTTACAGCCAAAACTCTTCCAACAACTCCACCCACTGGGTCATTTCTAAGGAAACATATGCAATATCCAGAGATGTCCCTCTTTGTTATCCGAACAACACTGAAGAGGAGATTGGGAAGTCAGGGAGGAACACAAGTCCACTTACTATTCAGCAATACTCCAACCTGCAGTGAGTCACATCATCTAACCTGAACTGCTCATTTGTGGGATCAGAGAAGTGGATTCCTCCCAGGATCACTTGGAGCAGGCAAAAATGTCTCCTTCCCATGGATGAACACACAGAGAATGTCTTTGTCTCACATGGTCACACTCAAATGCAAGACTGGTGGAATCTTTCCAGTGAAAGTAAATTGTGAGGTCCACAGGGCCTCAGAGGAGGTGCTCAGAGCTTTTTAACTACCTGAAGCTTCTTGAAACACATGCAGACACTTGTGTGTATTATGCTTAGCAGCAAAGTCTTCCTGTTTGGGAGAAAAAGTGACAAGGAAGATTCTGCTGCTTTAAATACTGTGAAAAGCTCTTTAGAACCAAAATAATTATTTTCCATTTGTAGGGGAAACCTACTAATCCTCCACAGCCCCATCCTACCTCATCACTCAGAAACATCAGCAGTTCCCCAGTGCTGCAGCCAGCTCTTGTCTACAGCAAAAGCCCTGCAGAGTCTAATTGCTCCAGGTGACCGAGCCAAGGTGTGGATCTCTGAGCAGAGATTTCTGATCAGGCCAATTGTGTTGTTAAGCTGGGAGCTCTCTCTGTTCTTCCAAGTTCTCTTTCTTGGGTACAAGCATTGTTCCCACTGGGCTCCTGCAGACGCCCATTGTTCTGAAGCTCCCGGCCTTTGATGCTGCAGAACAAAATGCACAGTGTTTGTGAAAGGAGGGAAAATCAAAAAGCTGCTCAATTACACACTTGGTTGAGCAACTCAGGCAGTTGGCTGCAGAGCACCAGGGTGCCAGCACCTCTCCACAAACTGGGGCCTCCCGTGAGGAGGCCCTGAGCACAGCTGCAAAGTGACCCGAAAGAGGGAATGACCAGTGGTTGATGGCTATCTGGTGAACTTTCATTTCAGAGCCTCCCACTTCCAAGTGCTCCTGGATTGAACAGACGTCTATTAACCCACTTAGACACACATTTAGTAGCTGCCAGCTGGAAAAAGCTGGAAATGACTCCTGCTTCAGCATTGCTCAGATTCTCAGGCAGGAGAAACACCACAGCAACATCTAGATTTCCTGCCTCCATTTCCAGACTAATTTGGCTGGCAAGAACTGGGCAGAAGTCTGAAAGGGTGATGGTCTGAGGTGCACCAGCAGGGCCACGTGGAAAGAGAGCCAGCAGGGTGGGATGGCCCAGTCACAGCTGGCAAAGCTGTTGCATGGTTCAGTTATGGACCCTCATGTCCTGCTGTGGAACACCCCCTTCCTGCCAGGGCAGTGGTTTGGGTGAAAACAGCTCTACTTTGTGTTCCATCATAGTTTGTGTTCCATCTACTTTGTGTTCCATACACAGCTGTGAACGGTTTCTACTGCCACAATGGGAGGAGTCTTCCAGTCCATTTGGGTCTGTCACTTTAGTCCATGCTAATCTCTGCTGTGAAAGCACAGGCAGCACCAGGGAGAGAGCTCTCCAGAAGAATCAATCAATGGAGAAAGCTAATAATATAATAAAAAAGAACTTGCACACAAGATCCAGCCAGCCGGATCTTCCTGGGACAAAGGCACTCACACTCTCTTTTACAAATATATTTTATTATTTTAATGCTTATTAAGAAATGTAACCAAGACAGACTCCGCAGCACCAGCGGCTCCTCACTGCCCAGCAGTCTGATGACTTCACAGATATGAAAACTTCACAGATTCAAAAAAACCTTTGGTCAATGCACTTTAAATACATTTGCATGCACAGATTCTCCCACTCCCTTCCCACCCCCCCAATGGTAACTGACAGAGGGAAAACAACACCTATATCATAAAACATTTAAATTAAAAGAGTAATTGTTTCATACTGACAGCATGTGCAGCAGGGTGTTCATAGTGTCTTGGTTTGCAGACCACAGAGAACCTCTCCACAGGACAGGGCAGGAACACCAGCTCCTGAGACAGTGCGGGGAGTGAAGGATGTTCTCAGATCAACAGGTTCCAGTCTTAATTTTAACACATACTTCTGTGAACAGTCCCAGCAGGCAAGTAAGGTAGGGAATTACAAACAACATTGCTCCAGTCTGGGGATTCTCATCTGACAGGGTTAGTCACCTCTCATGCAAATGAGGAACTGCTGATTTTTGTTACTCTTTATGTGTTTTGCCATAAAGACAGCTAGAAGCTCAGGGCTGGAAACAAAAACTGCTGAAATGACTCAGTGCAATTTGATGCCCAAAACAATTTGGGAGAGAACTGACTTTTAGGCTGCTGAACTTAGCAAACACCACCAGAGAGTATTGCATGCGGGTTTAATGCATTGTGGCAGCACTGCAGCCTGCTTGTCCTTCCATAGAACTTGGCTGGAAGGATTTGGTTTTAGGTAGGGTTCATGAAGCAGAAGGGGATTTGTTATACCTGGATGTGCTCACAAAATGGGACAATGTATCTGGAAAGGACATAACCCATAAGAACCATCCCTGTCTCGGTCAATATAGGCCCTACAAAGTCAACCCTGTGCACACCCCAGGAAGGGCTGACCCTTGCAGTGACCCCAGGAGAGTTGTAAGGCTGTACATCCCTTCCAGAGTCCTTCCTCAGCAAGTCACACCTTGGTCTCAAGCCAGGGTCATCTCTACACCCCACAGCACCTCCCAGCACATTCCTGCTCCCCTGAAATCCTCCCAAACACCTACTCTACAAATGCTCCTTCACTACCAAGAATTCCTGTCCATCCTGATCCTCCAGTCTTCCATACCTTAGAGACTTCTCTATATCCACCAGCCTCCCCTGAGGCCTCTTCAAAAAATGATCAAAGGCTCAGAGTATTCTATGTCACTCCAAGTCCACCTGCACCCTAGCACCAGCTGGGACCAGTGAGAAACCCTTTCTGTCTCCAGTATTCACAGCTGTCCCACCATGCCAAATTGCTTCTCAGTTCAAGAGTTGCAGTTTCAGCTTGCACAGAGCTTTGAAATACCACTGATCCAAAAGGGACTCTGCAGGATACAGCTGTAAGTGCATTTATTTGCACACACACAAAAAGCAGTGCCGTATTGAAGAGAGAGCCCCAAGAACTCTTGGTAAAATTACTCTTGGCAACTGATCAAATGTTGCTTTCTCCAAAACTCTTATAAAGCAAATAAACTCTGGAGCCTAAGAGTCTTCAGGGAATGATGAAATTCATGGAAAACCCTCACACCAAATGAGGCATCACATCTCTCTATGCATCTTCAGACTTTTTTAGCAAGAAGTTCTCGTTCAATGAAATTAGTCTCTGCTGACCCCAGCTCCTACTCTCTGGACCACTGCACCTGGAATTCTCAAGAAGGTCTTCTCCAGCCTCTCCTGCTAGTCACCTCATTCTTCCCTTTGTCAGGGCACCATCTTTGTTTATCCAGAACAGCTGGATCAGCTAAACATTCTCCAGCTGGAAGAAAAATGGGGATATGAATGGTCCTAGGAAGTTTGGAAGGCAGGTACTTCTCTCAAGAGTGGAGAGCTTCCAGGAGAAGGAAAGAGCACACTTCATTGATGGGACCTATTGCTTCTTTTTTTTTTTTTTTAAGGAAAACAAACCAAAAAGCAGGAAGCCCTGAATTTATGATGCCTAGGAAATAAAAAATATGAAGTCCAAAATTCTGTTCAAGAGATTCCTGCTCTCCCCAACAACTGCTTCAGAAACATCCTCTGAGGGTCCATCTCAGCCATATGCTTTGCCAGAAGCCCTGGCATGGGGTGCAGCTGCCATCCTTTCCTTCCTGTGACTGCAGACAGCTCCACAAACCACGCTCTCCATACCCTGCCCTTCCTCCTGCACACAGCCTGCCCCCTCACACATCCTTTTCACCTCGAGTCTGGATCACTAATATTGAAAGGGACTGGATACACCTGGGGGCAGCTCAAGCAGCAACACAAAAGCTAAATTCAGGACATCTGGAAAGTCAGTAAGCTCATGTGGTGATCCGATTGGGCAGGAAAGTTTTCCAGAGCAATCTAGAAAGCAAAACAATCCCAAGTTTGTCCATCGACATAGATCAACTTGATTCTTGGGGCAACCAAGCAAGAAACTGCTGTAAGTAAGTGTGGAGGTGCTCAGGAAACAACAGAAAGCAACCAATCCACAGCAACTGTTGAAAGTCTGATCCAACGTGGTGCAAACCATCCCTTTACAATGGCAGCTAAAGCTCAACACTTCTGCACTTGTGTGTGCTCCAGCACATGAGCAACGCTGGTATTTTCCCACACTTCCTTCCCCGCTCTGGGTCTTTGTGGACCTAATTGTTATTGACATGAGTGCCGGATGTGATCTTGTGTTATTCTTAGAAACATTTCAGCTCCCAGCTAAGGCCTGAAGAGAACAGCCCCCCATTTTCCTGAGTTCCTCTGCCACTGTTACAGGAGGTCAGAGAAGCCGTCACACAACCTACAGAAATATTCCATCAAAAAGGATCAAGAGTAATGAGATCCCGAATCACCCTATGGAGGAGCCACCTATGGCGTCAGTCACAGGGAACTGGCTCAGTGTTCCCTAGTGCTGCTGGAGTGATAATCCTCTCCTCTGATGTCAGACTGTGGGGAAGAGCCCTGCCAAGAAAGCACCAGTTCAATTAAACCATCAAGTCTATTGTTTTACAAACGGGCCTGTCTTTCTGCTAAGGACTGTGGTGGCAGCCACATCTTTTTATCCATCTCACAGTAAGCTTTGTGCTAGCCCAGAGCAGCTACATACTCAAACACATTCAGCATCACAAATTTCTCCCCACATGTGTGTAGGGAAACTGGCAAAAAGAAAATTCTCCTCAAAATAAAACTGATCTTTCATTTTAATAGTTCACAATATATAAAATAAACATGGAATAAGGACACACAAACCTAACCTGCTCTTCCTCAAGTATGAAAATACAGTTTCCCTTGGCTTCTGAGATGTTAGTGGACAGACACAAGGAGGAACCAGATTGGGACAGCATATTTCTGATGTTTTCAGCTAGGGAATAAGCTTCAGATCCCTGGAATACCAGACTTTTTGCTTTCCAGTAGGACCACTACTGCCTGTCTCTCCAGAAGGCTGGTATTACTGGACATGGATTATTTGTCTGAAAAACAAAACCCAGACAATCTTCAGGTAGAATTCAAGATGATGTGGTTTTCTGCTGTCCTTGGGCTGCCAGACTTCCTTAATTTTCCTTCCAGAAAATTACCAAACTGCAGTGAAACACCTCTGCAACAAACCACAGGAGTGTGTACACTTGCTGCAGCACAAATTTGCCTGTTCTCTTCTACAGAAAGTAGAAACTGCAGTTTCTAAGCTGAGTTCCAATACTACTGAGACCTTTCAGCTTCTCAGAGAAGGAGCATCTTCTAACCAGACAGGCCCACCTCTGTTGGCCTCTGCACCACAGGGATACATCAGGCTTCACAGGAAAAAACTGAAATCACATGAGAAAAGGTTTTTTAAATAGAGCTCATTGGAATTCCAAAATTAGGTCAAGGTATGTGTGTGGGTTGCACTCTATCCCAAGAAAGAAGAAAAAAGTCCCTCAGCCTGTTGAGTGAGGATGAAGATGACTGAAATATGGAATATTACCTCCCCTCACACAGATCTGGGGCCGTGGAAAGAATTTGCATTCTAGGAGCTCAGGAGGAGAAGCACAGAGACAGGGGGAAAGCAGAAGGTGCCTCCAGCCTACAAAGAGCTCACACACCCACAGCCCTTCACAGCCCACACTCCTGGCCCACAGCACCACGTCCTGGTAACAGCCCTTTTGCCAAGGGAAATCCTTGGCAAGGCTCAGCTTTGGTGATTTGTTGGACAAAGTGGAGTGCTGAGAGGTTATGTTTGCCATGGGCATCTGGAACACTGAGCATTTAGGGAATGGATATGAGTTCTTGCCCATCTTTTTTAACTTAACATGAAGTAGCCTTATCATCACATGGAAAAAAACCATTTGAGCAACCTGTTGCAGTATAAGCTTTAAAAACACAAACTGAAAGACAAAGTGCCATGGTTGAAAGTATCCAAAGTTCCCATCAGGTAAATTCCTTCCCTCTCCAAGCAGCTCCTGGCATCCTTCCTGACAATAGATTTTGTTATCCCCCCTTCTGCTTGTTGCTGGGCCACAGTACTCAGAGGCCCTTCCCAGTTGCTCTTTGTTATTCAGGGAATACTTCCAGCCATGCTTCTATTTCCATTGGTAAAGACAGCGAAACCAACACTCAACCACAGGCACAGTACAGCAAAGTGTCCCTAAATCCCTACATCAGCAGCTCCCAGTGCTCAACTTGGAATGCCATCCTCGACCTTGGCACTGCTCTTACTGACAGGTCATTGATGGGTAACGTGTCCCTCCTTCCTTAGTCCACTTCAGTGGTCTCTTGGCTTTTCTCCAGTCCGGTATTTAGGATCATCCAATAGTCCTGGATATGGGCCTCTTTCTCCACAGTGATCTGAATACACTGCTCTCCCCCCGCCCCCCAACCTCCCTTTCTGCCATGGCAGAGGTCACCAATGGAAAAAAATATAATTCTACCAGGAAAACTTCGAGAGTCTCATCAGGAAACATCAGCTGCAGCAAAGGCTGCTCTTTCCAGATCTGAGTAAGACACCTGGGCATCAATTAGCTCTTCGTGAAGCTCCCTGTTCAGGCATGCGTCTGAGAGAATCCCATTTTTGCAGGAATGTGGGAGATGCCCATTTGTCTCCAAGTCCAGAGCATTTCCATTCTGGTGCCATTCCAAGCCAGCTTTGCATTTGTTTAAGTCTTGCTTTTCGGGATCCCTGTGGATCTCCCCGTTGGTGTATACCTCCAGTGCGTACTCACTGATCCGTATGCTGGCGTTCTCTGCGTCCCCGCCGTGGGTGGAAGTCCTGGAGCTGGCTGCTCCCGCCTTGAAGGGCTCCTTGCGGCCCAGGATGTGCTGGCTGATGATTTTACGGAAGGTGTGTCGGAACTCCCTGATGCGGTAGGCATAAATTAGGGGGTTTACCACCGAGTTAGCATGAGACAGGATGATAGCCAGGTACATCAGCCAGAGGGGAGCGTGGGCGCAATTTGGGCAAAAAAGGGTAAAGCAGTTAATAATGTGTAGTGGAAGCCAGCAGACTGCAAACAGCCCAACAATGATGGCTAAAGACTTGGCTGCATGGACTTCCTTCTGCAACGTGGAGCGGGAACGTTCCCCGTGTACCATCTTGTTCTCCATCTGCTTGAGCTGGCGCCGGGCTGCCATGAAGATTTTCAAGTAGATACCAAACATGAGAAGAAGGGGCAGGAGCACACAGGCAAAGAAGTTGTAGTAGACCATGTACTCCATGGTGACCACGGCCTCGAAGAGACACGCCACCATGCTGTTGCTGCAGTTGATGGGAGAGGACCAGTTGGAACCCAGCTCTTCAATCTGGGCACGCTTGTGCCACCCCAGCATTGGGGTCAGGCCGATGATGAAGGACAACACCCAGCAGATGGCAATGATTCCTTTGGCTCGAGAGCCGGTCACCAAGCCATTGTACCTGCAAAGCAGAGGAGACAGGAGCTCTATCAGTGTCATTCAACAAACTGTTGGCACCCACACAACCTCACAGTGGCCCCATGTTCCAGAAGACAGTGAGAAAGGCATCTGCTTCATCAGAGGGGCCTTGGCACTGATGTGCAGAACCCATGCAGCACACCAAGAACGTGGTGACACTGTCTGCCACCTACTTCCTTCCCCTTTCCTTTAAGCAGTGAATAGTTGACAGAAAAGCAGGGAAATTCATTCTTTTCAAAATCAACACAGTTTTCATCTGTGCTCCTTCACTCCACCAGTCCACTTGGGCGTGCACAGAGAGCTTGCAGCCAGGATAACCAACAGCACTGCTCTGACCCTTGTGATGCAGACCACTGTGGGTCTCTTGCCAAAGGCTCAGACAGCATCTCCTTCCTGGCAAAGGAGCAGCCTTTTAGCATGGAATTGTTAGGCCTGTCTTGCAGCAGATCTGTAAACCAAATAGCACAAAAGAACATGGAGGCACAGTGCTGCCAGCCCTGCATCCACATTCTGGTGTGCTCCAGGGAAATCCTGCTGCCTCAGTTGCAGCAGCCAGGTTGGCATTGCCTGCATGGCACCTCACTCTGCTCCTCAATGGCACTTTCAGGGAGACCAGCACCAGCAACCTCCTTGAAATAACTGAGGCAAGTCAGCCGTTTTCCTCACCAGCCCAGCTAAGTCGACCCCATGTCTTTCTCAGAGGAGGAATTAAGCTGAGGACAATTCTCTGACTACAGGTGTGCCATGGGCTGCACTGCACACACCAAACGGACCTCAGCGGTGGAGGTATTGATGCCTGGCTGAACCAGTGCTCTTAACAGTAAACTCCCCAAGATCTGTTGAAAGAAACAATAAGCAACATGGTAAGAATCTGAAAGTGCAGCAGAGACCTTGGTTTGTTCAAAATATCAGCCAGTTTCCAAGGCCTCACAGGTTACTGGGAGTCCTGAGCTGACTCCACCAGTTCTTCCCTCTGAAAATGCAAATTAGGGCAGCAGTTTAACATTTCAATGCCATTTCCTTCCCTGGCTAATGCTCAGCATGGAAAGTAGATGGCTGGATTCCCACATTGTGCAGCGTGGGTCCCACACTGTGTCTGACCCGACGGTAGCACTGGGCTCCCAGTGTTTACCCAGTGCTCCTTCTCCCTCTGTCCCCAGAATTCTCTCCAAAAACAAACATTACAAGAAATAATACAACAAGCCACAGAAATCTTTCCATCTCCAATGAAGTAATTACTCCCACAGGTTCATGCTCCTATCCCAACACAAGTTCAAGACAGGGGAGAAGAGTGGCTGCTTTTGCACAGTTAAGAATGGAGATCCTGCACATGCCTTAAATCACTGACAATGGGCCTTGGAAAAAACAAGACCCATCAGCCTTGAATTTCCTTTTCTCAGTTGCATTTCAAAACCAGAAAAGAGTGAGTGGATAAGGGAGCCAACCACACAATTCCCAGCACACCTAAATTGCCCTTCCAGAAATAAGGAAGGAATTCAGATGATTCTGAGGGAGAAAAAGGTTTTTTCCAGCAATTAGTGGATCCTGCCCAGTGCTCAAAGGATGCAAAGGGCATGGTAGCAGAGAGCTGCTCCATTCAGACCTCATCAACACATCAAAACAGCATCTGTGCTTTGAAATGTACACTCAGGGAGCAAGAGAGTGACTGGAGGCCCTTGAAGCTTGGAGAAACAACAAAACAAACCAACCAAACAGAACAAAACAAATAAAAACAAAAAAAAAAAAAACAGGGAAAAAAAAACCAGACCAAAAAAAACAACAAAAAACCCCACCCCAACAACCCACAACAACCATCAAAACCCTGCATCCCTGGAATTAGCTACATCTTGTCAGAGGAATTTTGAAATTGTGCAGCTGTTATCCCACGACTAGAGATGTCCCTTCCCTTCCACTAAAAATACATTCACTACTCCAGACAAACACCCCCACACTTCCCCCTCCCTCTTCTCCTCTGGGGATTCCCATGCAAGAAGCTTTACAAGGCTTCAGAATAGCACTGAACCCAAGCAGCTCCCAGCTGCAGTGCATGTCCAGAACACCTTGCTCAGTATCTTCTGGGCTCAGGACAGAAAACTCTTAGCATCTCGTGACAGGGACAATGGCCCAGTGTTGGCCAGGTACCCACTGAGAATTAAATTAACAAATTAACACTGAGAAGTGTTAATTTGTTTAGGAGAGCTTAATTTCTGGGATCCACATGAGGCACCTCTGACTGACTTGGCTGAGGTAGCATTATAGTCCAGATGGGCTTTCCTGGACTCTTTCCTCTTATCCACTTGGAGATGTCATTGAACTTTGTGTACATCTTTGTGTACTTTGCCTCAGTATCTTTCCAGGCTCACAGCAGCCAGGCCAAAGCCACTCTCCATATCCTCAGTGCTGCAGAGCTCTGCAGGGTAACTTCAGGGCAGACACATCCCCTGTCCTGGGAGTTGCTGGGACCACGCAGGAGACACAACCTGCTGAAAGGAGCTGGTCACACCTGCAGCCCATGCTCTGCATAGCTGGCAGGTGACTTTGCAGCATGTCTGATGTGTCCAGACAGCACTGGATTGTGCACTGGCAGTTCTGCTTCCTGGAAATAACACACTTGCTACACAAACAAGCACCTCTGCTTGCAAAATTCCAGACACAAAGGACGTGAGTGCAGAGTACAGGGATGTCCATGGTGGCACTGGGTGTGGGGATAGAGTCACCTGCCTCCTCTAAAAAGCAGACCCAACTTTTGCAAACACATGAAAATGTGAAAGTTTTCCCCAAAGCAGTTTCACCTGCCCTGCTGCTCTCCCAACCACCCAGCTAGCAAAATGACTGCAGGGGAACAGCTGCCCTTGGTGAATGTACAGCTCCTCTGGGCTGCTAGAGTAACTTGGCTGTGGATGTGCCATTTCTGGGTCCTTGGACTGAGTTCTGTGCCATGAAGACAAAGATTCCTGCACAGAGTCTCTGAGACTGGGTAGAAGACAGAGCTGTTAGTCTGTCCAGAGTATCTTCAGGAAGAAGTTAAAATCTTTCAATACATTGAGTGATATGTAGCTGGCCTAACTCACCATCACAGTGTCCAGCAATCCTGCTGCTTGTCTTCCAAACCCTCCTTTGGTGGACAGCACTGCACATCCTCTGTCAGGAGTGGAGCATTTTTCAGACACCTTTATTGCATCACCCAGAATGCCTGTGCTCAGCTGAGGGCTTTGATCTGCATTCCAGCACTGCTCAAAGGTGTTTAGCAAATCACTACAAAACGCTGCTCACCAAGCACATCCACTCAGCCCACACCTCAGGCAGCTGCAGCCATCAGGGACAGGACCAAGCAGGATATTCAATCCCTATGACAGGTATGTGGAAGTAAGAGACCCTGGCAATCCCAGATCACCCAGGAAATCTGTGGCAGGGCAAGAAATCAAACTGAACATGTACCAACTAAACAACCCTCCCCAAACCCCTCAGTCCAGAACCTTCCTCCTCTATTGCCAGGTACCAACTGATCCTGGTGTTTGTCCATGCTATGGAGACAGGGGAGGTGGGGTCCCACAGGTGGGCACAGGTGCCCAGCATTCTCTCTCCTCTAAACAGCAGAAGCAGCAATGATGGGCAGACACAGGTCAGCTTCCTGAATAAAGCCTTGGTAACAGCAAGTTCTGTGCAGGCCATGAAGGCACTGCTTTCAAAGCCCTGCCCATGTTAAAAGAAGGAGGGGAATTACTCTGTTCTCACATTAGGCTGAACCTGCCTTAAATCTATTTAACATGAGCATATGTAGGAAATGCCTGCCATAAAGTCAAAAAGTTTATGGTGGACAGGGAAAGAAATAGGTCCACATATGGCTCAAAGTGGCAGTAAAACATTAAAACCCTGATTCACTGGTTTAGATGTTCACATATGAGCATTTCAGAAGGGAACCCTAGAGAATTAAAGCAACTACTGAAACAGGCTGATCTCAGCACAAAGGTCCCTTGCACATCCTATACTTTATTCAGGGTCAGTGTTAATCTCTCCTATTCTTCCTAGACTTTGAGAAGCCAGTTCTTCCCATCCTCTGGCAGAAAAACATCCCAATGCCACTTCAGAACTGCAGTTTAAATCACCACATCATAGGATAAATCAGTCCCACAGCTCCAAACATCAGGGAGCTGCACCTTAATAAAGTTTCCCAGAGAAGCACTGCAGCAGCAGAAGCAACTTTCACCAGAGGAAAAGGCCTGCAGTTGGCACTGTATGGCCTGCATGTTTCATGCCTGAATCCAGCACAGAGAGCAAGCAGCAACCTCAGTAACCTCAGCAAACTTTTCTGTTTGGCTGCAGGAAGGAAAATTTCCCCTCTCTTCCCAGGGTGTTGGAGCTACCTGTCCTTCCCCTGGGAATATCTCTGCACAAATGCCTGCACAGGAGCACGTGGCTGGGCACGCTGCCCGTGGAGCCTTTGCTGGCACCACGGAGCCTGGAAAGCAGCAATTGTTCTTGGCCCAGGGCTTCATCCTGGGGCTCAGACTCACAGCCAGTTTTGTTCAGAGCACCTGGGGGTTTGATATTAGCCAGTGCAGGTTTTCAGGTACCTGCCATGTGAGAGACCTCATTTTGTCCTGGTGTGAACAATGGCTTGGGCTCCCTTCCTTGGGAGTGCCTTACTGCCACTTGCAGAGTGTTACATTTGTATAAAACCTGGCAGAATTCAGCAAAGTGCTTGAGAACTTGTGGAAAATTGACCAAATTCTACAAAATGTTTCAATTGTTTGAAAGGCAAGACACGTAAGATATTCACAAATTAGTTTTTATCCGTTTTAAAATTTCACCTATAAATATCTTTTCTCGTTGCAATTTTTTGGAGGAGGGTCTCTTCTCCACAGAAAAATAATTTCACAGGTAACTAATAATGTACTGAGGGGTCCAAAGCCAAGCAGTATCAAACCTACTCTTCTGTCTTACAGTTTATTTCTGTGACAGTTTATTTCTTACAGTTTATTTTTGTGGGAATACACCTCCACATATACAGTTACCTTCATTAGGACAAATCAGACATGAAATATATAAAGACAAACAGAAGAATAAAACACAGTTTGCTCCTTTTTGGTTTCACTAGGTTGAAGGAAGTCTGGTTTATTAATGATTCAGCTAATGAATATTAGGAATACCTGGTGGTACCTTTCATGTCCTGTGAGGAGGAGAAGGGGCCTTCCCAGGTATTAAAGTGTGGGGTGAAAACAACACACTGCTAGTGGCAGAACTTTCCTTCAAATTGTTTGACCCATTTTTGAGACAAACAGGTATTAGAAAAAGAAAAAACATGATGATGTGGGCAATCTATACCACATTTCCTCTTCAAATAATCAGCTTTCACTTTCTCAGCATGTCTGAGGCTATAAATCTAACACTTATTCACCCATAAATTCTTAAGGGGAAACACAACTGACAAGTTCATCACTCCTGCTGTGAAAGGACAAACCAGCAGAGGACGGGGGGAGGAGGAACCCATGGATTTACCTGTGGGTTTCTGCATCCAATCAGCCCCTCTGTTCCTGGGGCAGAGGAGGGTGTGCTCTGTTTTTTCCAAAACAAGATAGTGAAACCAGTGTCATGCCCAGCACTGATGTAGTCTGGTTTTTTGAAAAAAACTCTTTACCTTGGCTGTTCCAGGAAATTACATTTTCAAGACAATATAGTTACAGTGATAGCCCAAAACATGGGCAGAAATCCAGATTTTTAAAATCCCTTTCCTGGCAAGTCATCCTCTAGCAATAAGAGTGCTTAAACTGTCAGCAGACATCCTCAGAGTTAGCTCGTGAGAGATGAAATCAAGACATCAGCCCTTCTCAAAACCATTTCAGAGGCAGCTCCCAGGGGCTACTCGACATGTTTCCTTGCACCATTTATCATTATTTTGGTTAATAAACTGAAATAATCTATAGCAGAACTGTAGAGAAGTAGAGACAGTCGAGTTTATAGGTAACTATTATTGACAGAGTTTTCTCTGCAATGGAATGGAACAGTTATTCCTTACATCTACATCAAAACTAGAAGCTGTAACAGGTATGACCAATAGGGTTTGGAAACCACCCATTACAGGCAATGTTAGAGCAGCACAAACTTGCTGAGGCCAGGCTTCAGGAAAGACTTGGCTGCACTGGTGCACATGGAAATGCAATTTCCGCTCTCCAGGGCTCCCATTCTGGTTTTAAACAGGAGGTTTGTGTTAATTGACATAAGTGCTGCATGACCAAAGTATTCAGAAGAGACAGAACTAAATTGTACAGATCAGCACAAGTGATTTAAGCTCGAGAAGAGTGAGGATGTCCAAAAACTCAAACTCAAGAGCACAAAAATCAGGAATTTGCTCTGTTTTTTCAGCCGCATTGGTTGTTCAGGAGACGAAGGCAGTCTCTCCATTCCTGAGAGTGTGCTGCATCCTCCTAAGGACAAGACAGGAAGGAAGGAGACTCCTACAGTTCTCCTGCAGCAGCCTCTCCTGGGGCTGCCTCTCCATCTCTGGAGCTCAGCGAGTGACATTGTGGCAGTGACGCGGCGCTGCCTCGCGCCCACGGGCACACGCAGAACCCAGCACAACGATGGCTCCTGCAAAACTGAACTCAGCAGCAACCCCTGTGTGCATGGCAAAACTTCCCCTTGTCCCTTGTCATCCTCCCTGGTCACACATCAAGTAGCAGCCAGTCTTAGTCATTAAAATGTCCTTTTCTTTCTTTAAACTGCAGAGACCACAAAATCCCCATCTGCAGGCGTGGGCTGGGACAAGGCTTGACCCAACCTATGCTGTGCTTCCAGAGGCAGTGCCTGAGCCAGTCCAAATCTTCCTAAAGCCCATTTCTTGGTAGCCTGCTGCTTCCTCTCCCTTCACATTTAGCAGACCCCTGAGAGAAAACCCCACCTCCCTCTCCCCACCCCTGCTGCTACAGCTTCAGGCAGAACCCCCCTCCTCCCCAGGAGGAGAGGGACAAGCTGACCTCACCCCCTTTCTGCCCTCCACCATCCTTTTGGCACCGCTGGCTGCAGCTCAGGGCCCAGTTTGCCCAAGTATGGAGTGGCAGCTCCCAGGCAGCACCTCTGTGATGCCATGGACACCTACCATGGAGACACCTACCATGTTCTCCTACCAGGAGAACAGAGAAGAACAGGAAAAGGAAGCAACCAGAAAATCCACCAGCCAAGGCAGACTTTAGGACCTAGAAAAGTTGCTTTCAAAATATAAGAGAAAAAGCACCGATTCTCATTTAACTTTTCCTTCCTTGATTCATCTCCAGACCTGTGGTTTTTGGGGATGCTGAGCCCTCACCACCCCAGCCCAGCCCATGCTTACCTGAGGGGTATTCTGATGGCAATGATTCTGTCGATGGCGATAGCAAGGAGGCTGAAGATGGAACTCTGAGTCAAGACCAGGACAAAGCAGGCAATGAAAAGGCAGCCATAGAAGAAGGCACAGAAGCCAGTGCTGATGGTGATGGCAAAGGGGATTGCCAGCACACCCACAGCAATGTCAGCAGCAGCCAGGGACACCACAAAGTAGTTGGTGACGTTCTGCAGGTTGCTGTTCAGATAGACGGCCCAGCAGACCAGGATGTTGCCCAGGATGGCCAGCACTGCGATGATCAGTTCCAGGATGATGTAGGCTATGTCTGAGAGGAAGTCGTCCTTCCCATGTACTAGCATGGTGAGAACAACCAGGCCCAAAGCTCAGCGTTCATATCTGCAGAGCACTGAACAGCCAGGACACCTCAAAGCTGCCTGGGCTCCGTGGAGTGCTCGGCTGCCAGCCTGGGAAGGCTGCTCACACACACGCTTTTCTCCCCATAGCTGTTCAAGGACTTTACAGTAGATGGTGTCAAGAAAAAGCCCAGGGTTTGCCAGCTCCAGCAAAGTGGATAATAATTGGTGGAGAATAATTCAGACTCCAGCAGACAGAAGGGCAGGAGAATCTCTCTTGGAGACAGACAGTGCTCCCCAGGCCTCAGAGGCCAGCAGGCAGCACAGCACAGCAGCTGTACTGTACAGCAGTGCCACATCAGCTGCGGTGCTTTGTTTCCTGTTGACAATCCCCCTCCTAGTCATGGCTTCCTGTCATCTCCATACCTACTAGCAACATCCTCTGGTCCTCTTTTCACCTTTTCCCACCAGGACTTGGGAAATATTCTCTTCAGCTGAAGCAAACATTAAACTTCTTCACTTGCAGTTTCCTCTAAAAAGAAAAGAAAACACCAACCACATACACTAAGTAATCAGCTCTATGGAGGAGATGGAGAAAGCAAAATCTCATTAAAGCAGCACATTAAATTGATAACGGATATTACACAGACCTAGAAGAATACATTATTGGCAAAATTCTCACATTTTGTCTATCCTGAAAGCTGCAGGGCCAAACCCAAGTTCAGGGAGGCAGCGTTTCACAGTGGTGATGAGAAACAAGGGACGTTTTGTTTTCGAGGCTACCAACTGAGCTGGCACTTCAGCAGCTGCTCCATAGCCCGCCCTGAAACACGAGAGCCCCACTAATTATGTCCTGGCAAGTGCTGAGGCTGCACAGAGGAAAGGTGGAGGAGCCTTTCACACACACCTGTCTCCCTCTGATCACAAACACCGGGTCTGAGCCATCACGTGCTGCCCACCCTCACATGCTTTGCCACAAACCTGCTGCACCAATGCCCTGATCTGCAAGGACATGAGCCCTCATTCATGGGGCAGCTACACTGCTGGCATGTGTGCTCACCCCTCTGTGGCCACACCTGTCTGGCCTCCACGGATCCAGGCACTGGCACAAGATCCATGGCAGGGAGAAGTGTCCAAGGTGTGCCAGACAGGAACATCTTTGAGGACATCCCTGCTTTGAGGACTCTTTGCAAGGGTCTCTGCAGGCTCCCCTCCTGCAACTCCATTATTTTTGTTCATGTAAATCTGTATTCTATAAGCAAACCATTTGTTCATTACTGTCCATAGCGTTTGTTGCATCCAGGACAGCCTCATCCTTCACCTACAACCAGCCAGAAACAGGCCCACCAAAACATCCTCTCCCAGAAATACACAGGCAGGCACGATGCCAGTGCTGTGGCTCAGGGCTACATTGGAGTTCAGTGTCCTGCACACAGCTCTGGGAGTAAAGCTGGTGCTGCCTGTGAGGAAACAGCCTGGCAGCTGCATTTCATACCAGCAGGTACACATGCACGCCCTTGCAGGTCACCTCGTACCTCTGCTTCAGATATGTGTGCATTTCACTGCAGTTTCAGCTAAAAATACAGAAAGGAGAACACAGTTCCCTGAGCTTTGTGCCACAGTAAAGAGATAATTGCTTGCTGTCCTCGCCTGTCACTTCCAGAGTGGGTTGCAAACCTTATTTAGCAAGCTTTAGCAATAATATTTTCTCATTAATTTAAAAACAGCTTGATACATCAGAGGGCTAGGAGAGAGAGGAACACAGCACTAACTGATAAATCACCAAGCTCAGTTTTGGATGGAACATGAACCTCCAAAACACAAGGTTTTTGAGCCCCATCCACAGGTGATCTGGCATGGTCTCACCCATCAGGGTTTGATGCCTTCACAGTTCACTCTGTTTTCAAGTCAGAAACCTAATTTCTCAGGATAAAATAAAAGGGTAAAGACAGTGATAATAAAAGAAAATATGATTAACTTGTGATTCACATCTGATCTCAGGAATATAATCTAATTTTAGACCTTTCATTGATTTAGAGCTCTATTGCTAATGCTGCATTTGAAAGGAAAGTGAATGATTCTTGGTGGTTTGGACATGCTTCAAAACCCTTGCTTTTCTCTACCTTCTATCAAGCTATCTTGTTTCTGTGTTTTGTTTGGTTTTAGAGGAAGAAATCAACAGAAGAGATCAGTGTGTGATCTAGCTATTAAGAGGAAGATAAAAATCATCCATTTAATCTTTTTTAAAGAAGAAAAACCCCAAGAAGTCTCTATATTGTCTATGCTCCTACAGCAAAACCTTCAGTTTTTCAGTGACCTCCTAAAGATGGCTTTTACTTTCTTGGATTTCAGGGATGTCAGTGATATGCCCCTGCAAGCATCTGCTTGTCCATTACAAATCCCAACAGGTTTGTTTCAAAGCAGCAATATTGAAACCTCACCCTCCAGCCCAGCTTCCAGGGAAGAGGATTAGAATTAATATAAGATAGAAATAAAGAAGATCTGGAGGCAGAGAGAACAGAAGGGGCAGGATGAGAAATAAACAATGCTTTGTGCATGTGTGTGAGCAAGAAGGGAGGAAAAAAAGACAGGGAAAAGCTGGTAGGAGGAAAAAACAACCTAACAAAGGAAGCAGTGGGCAAAACAGGCTCCTGAGAGGAAGGGGGGTGCAGGACATGGCTGTGCCTGGGACTGAGGTGGGTGTGAGCCCCTGGGTCCCTCAGCAGGACAGGGTCAGGCACAGAGTGGGAGCACACACCTCGCCATGCAGGACAAGGGCACGTTCAAACTCCAGTGCCAGGCCAAGTTTAGAAAAATTTAACAAATTATTCTGATATACTTGGGCCAAAACTACTGCTAGAGCCACTATAATTTCCCCACAATCTCGTCTGAGATGGAGCCAGAAGAACTGAGGGAAGCCCTGCTTGACAGGAGCCAGCCTGAGAACTGGGCACCTTAATCTTGATGCTCAGAGGATTTACCTAAAGTCCTGCTATGTCCTTGCCCATCATGTTCACAGCTCATACACCTCAGTGAAGAGGATCAAAGCAAAATTACTGGATATTCTTCCCCATTTGAGAGCTCCCTTCAGTAGGATCACAAATCCATACTAATCCTAGATGCATTTTGTTTAACCTGACTCTGGCTCATCTCAAACTCCAGCAGGACATGGAGGAAAGTTACAAACTTCAGTGTGGAGGTTCTGCACATACCAATGGCTCAGCACAAAGCTGAAATTTCCTGCACCTCTGCCCGAACCTGAAAAAGCACAGTGCTGGAATCTGAAGTTTAATGGCTGTATCACACACAGTTTTCTGACACAGCAGAGCTTTTAATCTTCTACTTTGACTCTTTCATGGCCTGATGTTAAATTTGAATTTTTTATCTCTGATTTTGTTTGTCCCTTGCTTCCCAGCTCTCTACACAAACAGTGGCCTGATTCTTCATCCCAAGCCCCAGTCATTTATTCTGAAGCAATTGGAATGTTATGTCCAGAAAAGGACAGCATGTCCTTCCACCCCCTGCTCTCAGATGGGCCGGAAAACACTCAGAGCTCTGCAGAGCCAGCACATCTCAGGGGAGAAATGGCTGGAGCTGAGCAGGTGTCCCAGCCATGACAAAACAACATTTTGTCTCTGCTTCAGCGCCGCTGAGTAGCCACTGACACTAGAAAAACCAATTTCTGGCCACACAACCCCAGCCTCACCTGCTGCTGACAGAATGTGCTACAGCCAGGGAGGGTTCCTGTTCAACCTGAGCTCACCCACCTCTCCTCACTCCTCTCTCACAGTGCCAGCTGCTGTAGTGCTCACCTAACATAACAAATCTCCATTTCAGGAGTATGTGCAGCTTGCTTTAAAACAAGAACAGGCTCAGTCTTTCTGCTTATACAGCTAGAAATTCACTGCACAGGGACAAAATTAAATAGAGACCACCCAGAGAAGATGACATAGATCCAGAGGCAAAATGAAATTTATTGTAGAATTGTCTACTTCATGCAAGACCCAAAGGCTCAGCAATCAGGTCTAATAAGAAAAAATTAATTAACAATCTGCTTTACTCACTGGCGAAGTGTATATTTAACATCTCAGGCCCTTGAGGGATCAGCATGGTAAGCTTCTTGAAACTTAAGAAAAATAACCTATCACCCAACAGGCTGGACAGCCACAATTAGTATTTCTTCATAAGCCCTTGTTTTATTTTGTTAATTCCTTCTTGATACCCCGGGCTATGTTCCAGCCTTTCCCCCATTATTAAATAAACCTTTTTTGTCATTCACAAACCTGTAAACCTGGTGCTCTGTTCGTTTGTAGTGACTTGGAACACTCTGTTCTCTCTCATATTTCAGTCCCAATGAGAAACTCCTCCTTGAAAATTCAATAAAAGCATCTGCACAGCACGTTCCCATGAAGCAATTCACCAGCAGAGCCTAAGCAAGCTTTAGTTTGGCATCTCCAGTTGACTTTGGACCAAGGTGCTGCCCCTTCTCTCTCCTGAGTGCCAAAAGCATGGAGCTGAGCCCTGGGCCACTGCTTGGTTCACATCACCCATCTCAGACAAGCTCATCTCCTGCTCTTGGCCCCTCCAGGCTGGGTCCATCCTGCCTTGGGAGGCTTTGGCTGCCCAGGCTCTGTCAGCTGCTGCAGAGCAGACACATCTCTGTGCCTGCCAGGCTCACAGTGCCTGTGACACTTCAGCTTGACAGCTCCTCTCACGAATTAGCAAAAACTCCAGATGATCAGCAGGCCTTGGGGCACCCAGGACAGTCTGTGGGCACGTAGGTGACAGACTGCAGCTTCCCTGGGCCCCAGAGGGGTTGGTTTCTGTGTCTGCTCTAGGATGGGGCAGGAGAGGCAGCAGGCAGCTTAAGGGGGCCAGGGGGTCTTCAATCAAGGCTCATTCCACAGATCACAATCTTGCATCTCCTTTTGACAACATGACCCTTCCCAGGTACCAGCCACATGCAGATTACCTAATTCCCTTAGGGAAAATCCTTGAATTCACACATGGCCCTAAGTAGAAAAATTGGTACTGCTAAATCATTTGTTTCCTACTTTCCAAAGCCTGGAGGGGGAGATGCTTGTCAGTTTTTATCCTCTCTTTGAAATCCCTTCAGCTCAAAGAGAATCTCCCTATCTTTTAAATCAAAGACTCCAAGAAATCTTGTCTCTCCCCACCACTTCAGAGGATCAAGTCACAATAAACGAGCCAATGTGCTCACAGGCAGAACACAAATTTGCAAAACAACCGGGGCTGTAAAACATAATGAAAACAGGTGTCCTTTGGGGAGAACGATAGGGAAGGCAGCAGGAGCACTGCTCTGTGTTGCTCAAGGATTTCCTTTCTGTAGTTCTGTATTTTATGAATACTTCACATAGAGCAGCTTCCCCAGTCCCTGACTGCTCACACACAGCTGGGGGAGCATCCTCAGCCCTGCCTCCCTTGGAAGGATGAAGAGCTGTGGCTGGCTGGGGCAGGAAAGAGGAGGAAGGAGGCATCACCCACCTAACCAAGACATACATTTTCTGATTCCTCTCCTTGCTTTATTATTGGCTGCTGCCTAAATGATCTTTTAGGTCATCTGCTTACAGTAATAGGAGGAAATTAAATATTAATAATAGACTATTTCCCTCTAGACTGCTCTTTGTTAACAAAAGATACAAGTGAAACAAAGCAGGCAAAATTATCAGCACACCATGGGCTTGGTTTTCAGGTACCTGGAGCACTTGCACTTTCCCTCAGCCCTCCCTGCAGGCCCTTGCACACCCACCTGTGTGGACACCACTGCAAGTGCAGAACATGGGCAGGTGTGGAAATTTTTGTTCTATCAAGGGGCTCCACATGCCAGTCTGACCCTTCCAGGCACCGTTTCAGATTTTATCCAAAACATCATCCGAGCCACTCATGCTCTGACTGCAAAAATGCAAGGCTAAGGATTTCTGGAAGCACAGACTTTGTCTCCTCTTGGGAAGTGAAGTCTGCTGTAATATAAACCTACAGTGGGGTAACGAGCTTTCTGGATAGGCTTTGCAAGTTCTCCTGAAATAATAAGTGAAATGAGAGCTTCAGTTTTGCTAAATTTGGTGTAATCCCCTCTCACAGGAAAGCAGCAGCCCTCCAAGACTTAAAACCTTCCCTTCACATACTTGTGAAAGGCAGAGGAAATGGCTCTTCAGAGACCTGTACTGTGCCTGAACTTTGTCTATCAGTTTAAAAATGGGAAAGAGGGGCAACAATTCTGTTTTACATTTCCACCCCTGCTGCAGTCCAGGCCAAGAAAGGAGGCTGTACTCCAGTAACAAGCATGGTGAGCCTGGGTGTAAAGTCTTGACTGCTTTACCAGAGACACCCAGACTGCTGCAACAGTGACAGAACCCCACCCTGCCAGCCTGTCCTGTGCCTCTCTTCTCCTCCTGTTTATGCCCATTAGAAAAAAAAATTAAAAACCAAAACTGCCCCAGAAGTGAAATCCCAGTGGACAACAAGCAAGATGGACTGGCTGACAGGAATGGCTAATCCCAAACCAATATTTCAGCTTTGCCTCCTGCCCTCCAAGTGCTAGAAGTGGATTAATTTTTATTGTGGTGGTGGAAGATTAGAACAGAACACATTTGACCATACTTTTTTCCTAAGTGGATTCTATAAATGTTTAAAAGCAAGACAAAAACCTCACAGTAATTATTCCAATTCTAATGGTCACAAAAAGCCAGGGAGGGCAAAACTAAGTAAGGATGAATGACCAGCAGTTAAATAAGCCAGATCAAACAAACAGGAGGGAAAACAGCTCCCCTGTGCTCACCAAAGTCTCCTTGGGCAGCAGGCATCATGATATATTGCCAAAAGACACCGAAACATGTTGGATTTTTGAGCAGATTTTTTGTACTCCGGACGACTGATGTTCATTTATCTATGGTGGCATTTCTAAAAATAAAAAAAAAAAAAAAATAGAGCATTTGGATAGGCTTTCATAAGGCAGACAAGTAAAAAAGCATAATTAAAACCATGTACCATGGCCAGAAACAAGTTACTACTGCCAATATCATCCACAATGTCTCTGAGGAGCCAGTTTTCCTTTCCTGTGTGAGGGAAGAACTCAAAGGCAAACTCTGCCTCCTCACAGCCTTACTAAAGCCAGCTGTGTTCACACATGAGGAGCATTTCCTTCAAGGACAAAATAAGAGAAATGAGGAAACAGAATATAAAGAAGAGGTGACCCACTGAGGAATACAGGCAAGGGAAGAATTTACTCTCAAGATATTTATCATATTGCTAATGCATCCATTCTGGTCTGTTTTAAAATAATGGAGCAGGCTTCTCTCCAGATGTGACTTTGCCTCTCATTTCTGTATGAAGTTTCCAGACAGGCAGTTGAGAATTGGGTACATCTGTTAGTTTTCTTGCATTTTTATCCAGTTATTCCCAAACCCTGTTTGCCTTCTCTAAGTAGAGGTTATCTCTCCACCGTGCCCCGTGATCCCTGCTCCTGCTCCCTCGAGCACTGTCCTGCAGGCTGCCAGGAGTGTTTGCATAATCTCTGATGGTGAAACACAAACTCACCCCAGTGCAGGGAGAGCTGTTGTAGCAGGTCAACCAACATCCTTCTACAGCAGAAAGAATGTAACTCTTACTAGCTCTCTCCAGGTAACTCAAAATGATTCCCCAGCTGTCCTTCCCTATCCTGATGAAAGCATTGTACAACACTGTCCATCCCAAAAGCAGGCAAAAGCCACAATAATGAATTTTCTGTCCCCTCAGTTTGTTTCCAGCAACTTTCCCCCATCCATTTGGTAGAGTACTCTGACTGCTAATGCTTATTTGCTCAGTGTCAGCCTCACCATCCTATCAGTGCTTCTGTCGAAGCCCCCGAGGTATTTCAGACATTTTTAGGACTCTGCCACTCTCTGTGGATAAGGAATTGATGCTCTGATGATGCCCCGAGGCCACTTGCCCTCACTTTGTAATTGCCTCTCCTCTTTGCTGTGACTTGCACCACGCGGCTGTCACCCTTGGGAGGTGACTTGCATTTCCGCTGTCACAGCTACACCGACACTAGAGGTACTCAAAGGGACTGGGTTTTTCTCCAAGTCTTGATTATAGTCCGATTTATTAAGAACTTTCCAATGTCACTGATCCCAGAGTGTCACTGTGGTGCTCTGAGGACTCTGGAGTCCTTTTGTCATTTCCTCAGCCCTGTGCTGTGGTCAGAGCGCATCCGCTCCAGGGCAGCCCCGCACCGCTCCCGCTTCCTGCTGGGCTGCGGAGCACGGAGCTGCTGGGGACGTGCCACTTCTCACCAGTGACTTCTGTCCTTCTACATCAAACCATCACGCCGGAGAACCAGCAGCCATTCATACATCACTTCAGAAAACATTTTCCTGCATTTGCTGGCTGTTCATGAGCTGCTGTTCTTGTGCAGAGGGAGCAGAAAGGAGAGGAGAGCAGCTGTCAGGACCCGACTACAGCAGAGATGCCTCCACCAGCCCTCCTGTTCCATGAAAACTTCAGATATTTTACAGTCTCTGCACAACAAGACATCATAGAAAAGGTCCATCTGTAAAGAAACCTGCGATCATTTCTCAAATGCCTGACAACCACGATCCTCACACCTTGCCAAACAAGGACAAACCAAAAAAGGCCCCTAAGGTAAATTCCTTAGGGACTGTGACATTTGACTCCAAACAAAAGACGTCAGTCAAGCAGAGATGGATGCCGGGGAGGTGCTCAGAACCTCAAGCCTTTAGGATGGTTTCTCCAATCTGGACTATGTCCATCTCTTGCCTGCTGTAATCATACAGCTGGTCTGTATGGTGGCTACATGGAGGAAAGGGAGATTTCCCTTTAGGAATGGGGTAGGAAGGTTAACAAGAACCCTAAATGAATCATAATGGTCAAGCACAGTTGTGGATCAACATTTCATAATACATAGGATGACATAAAAGAAAGTATTATTGTTTTTCAGATGCTTGACAAAGTTAGGTGCCTCAGTTTTAAAAGGTCTGCTAAAGAGGCCTGCATTTTGGGATTATCAGAAACAGTCACAGATTATCCCTGATGAGGCAGCCATCAGCACAGGTCATTTTTTTGCCAAAATCCGGGCTGCAGAACGTTTAACAAACTTTTAAAATGTCAGTGTGCTTCCCCACACGTGCTCCAGGAGCTGTGGTGCCAGCCCAGGTCTGATGTGATTTTCCACTGTGCCATTGAACCTGGGCACTGATCTGTGGATTGGACGTATGTGGAAACTGTAATTATTCAAATCCATTTCAATCACGTGCCTCTCTTCTGAAGATTTTAGTGGAAAGCCTCATACCTCTTAGCTGTCTTTTATCCAGGGGAATGTTTCCTATGGAAAATCCCAGTCTGTGCCCAAGTATATGGATCTCATACTGAAACCAAAGTTGTTATTATCACAGAATATGGCATTTAACCACCTACTTCCCTTAAGTCCTTAAGCTCAACAGCTGATTCATACCAGGATCTGACAATTCTGTTCTATTGGGGAAAACTCAATAACCAAAATGAAAGGGCTGTTTGTAGAGGACTTTCCCAGTACAAGGAGGGGGATTTGCATAAGAGGCCAATATTAGAGAACAGGCAGAGACACCAGAAACATTTATGCTGCCCTAGTTAGAAAAAAATAAGAGAGTGGGGGCGAAAGGGGAGACAAGAAGCAAGAGGAGAACACAACAGTGCAAACCCAAACCAAAACATCTCCAACAAAGCAAAGCCAGGAGAAAAACAGAGGCGACTCTGAGGTCTGAACACTAAATGAGGAAACTTCTAACAGGGAAAACTGCAAAGCTCACCGTTCCCGAAGGGATGCATTAAAAGCTTCCACTCCGCTCACAGCGCTCTGCCCCGGCCGGCTGAGGGGCTGCCCTGCCCGGGGATGCTCGGACGGACCCGGGGCTCGGGCTGGCTTCGAGAGGCTCCAGCAGCCAAACCTCCCCGGGGAGCTGCGGAACGAGGCCCTCGGTTGTGGCTGGGAGCCACGAGCACCGGGCACAGGGAGCCAGGGAATGAATGCAGCCTGCCCGCAGATGGAACAGCCCCAGGCTGCAGGGACGAGAGTGCCGGAGTGCCTTCCCCCCTGGAACTGGGAGCAATCACAAATGCTAATCGACACACAGACAGGAGCCCAGCATGTCACCCGTCACGTCTCCAAGGCTCCAGGAAAACCCCCCTTTCCTCTCCTTCTATCAGAGAGGGACAGGAAGATTCCCTCATCCCCGGCATGCCTTTCCCTCCCCCTGTCCCTGGCTCAAATCATCCCTGTAAGAAGTTTCCCTCCCTGCTAACTCCTCCATTGTCTCAGATGCATTGTTTGAAAATGTTCCCTAAAAATGCTTTGTAAAGTATTCTTTATTCCTGTTTCAAGTCTTTCCACGTCCCTGTGTAACACCTGGACTTTATCTTGTTACCAGTCAGATAGTGATAAACCTACTGCATGCAGCCCCTGACTTACCATCTAAGATAAATACAATTTGTCTTGTAGCTGTCATTTCTTTTCGAACCCTGCCTTCCACAGCTGCATTCGTAGTGGTAAAAAAATTACTTTATTTGGGCTTGAAATGTGTAATTTTTTAAAGAAATAAAACTTCTAAAATCACCATCAGCAAGAGCCCCAGGACACAGGCTGAGGAATGAAAGAGATCACACCTTTACCCACTCACATTTACCAAATACCTGCATTTGGTGAGGTCCTGTGAAATACTCTGCTGATTGTCTCTGGGTTGCCCACTGTGGTCAGGATGAAGAACGAGTTAGAGCAGAGGAGGTTTAAGATGGACATCAGGGTATTTCCTGCACACCAGGAAAATGAGGAGTCCCCACAGCATGTCTTTAGGAGCAGGATAGAGAAAGATGTCAGGAGTGGCAAATCCATAGATGATCCTGCCTTTGGGCAGAGGTCTGGATTAGATGACCTCCAAGTGCCTCCTAAGGATATTTTCCATAATTGAGAATTGTATGTGCCATCTGTCCATTCTGATCTACAGAGATTTACTGCAGAAAAAAAAAGTGCAATACAACCAATAATTATTCCTGATACAGATGCAACCTTTGTGAAGGGAGAGGCATCTTCTGACTACAGAAGGAATTGAAGCCTTCAGAGGTTAAATCACCTTCTGTGCATCTGCCCAGACCCTCCTGCCCTCCCAAGACAGAATGCTGCCAGTTCTTCACTCCTAACAGTCCAACCCTCAATATTCAACTACAAAAGCATCTCATTAAGTGCCAGCTTCTTCAGCATCTTTGAAATGAGCAGAGAGGCAAGGAACTGGTGCTATTTTGTTCAAGTAGCTTTACCAAGGTTGTTCAGGTGCCCTGTGCAAAGGTGCAAAGCCTGAAGATGGTCCATGAAGCAACTAAACCTTCTGGTCCTAAATAGCAGATATCCTGATAAACAGGAACAACCCTCCATTGACTTGTGAGGATCTTCTCTAATTCCTTGACACACAGCTCAAGGTCTCTTTCCTGGTTTTTACTTTAGAGTCCAACAAAAAAAAATGTTTAATAGCCCATCTCCATTTTCAGATGGAAATCACACAATAAAGAACAACCTTGGGAGTTAATCACAATCCAGATCAAATGAGAAAATGAACAAGCAGAGCTGGAATCTGTTTGAGCTAAAGAGAAGGACCAACTTTGCAGGACACAAGAGAGATGTTGGCACCAGCCCTTGGATGGAGAATACCTCACTCCCAGCTATGCAGGACTCAGAGACTTTCCCCACACTGTGCCTTGTCCCATCACGTGTGGGCAGAAATGTCAAACCCCAGGGAAGAGCTGAAGCATAGTGAAAATGGTGAGAAATCTGTGAAACCTTAAACATCCTGTACAGACAAGAAATCATACAGCCATCAGTCAGCCAGGCAGAAAGGAAGTGGTAAAGGGAGAGGCTTTCCCTCGACACAAGATGGAAAAGCAGCCAGGCTCAAAACCAAGGGGGGGCAGACCCTTCTGAGAGACAGGACTGAAAGGAAGAGTAAAGATTCCCCCCAAACCTTCTGCAGGGCTGAGCTTTTCCCAGTGGTTCTTAGGAGAACTTAACCACACAGCTCTACATGAAATCCATCACTGAAGATTAAACAAAAAAGATGAAGAGCTTTCAAAAGTTGATTATATTCAAATGCAATAGCAGCAGCAGCCCTTATGGAAACATCCTATTAAAATACCAGCAAGAACAGAAATGCAAACAGGGGAGACCTGGCAGAGGCTTTCCAGCTCAGACCTTTAGTGCCTTTTGCACCCACTGATAGAAGGACAGAGGCTAAAAACATCATTATTGGGCCAACATCCCTTGATCTGGTACAGGATGATGCTGATTCTATTTTTTATGTATAAAAATACATATGGAAAGACAGGTTATATACACATGAAAATTACAAATGTACCACATGGCCACCATTAAAAAGGAGACCTGGTTGACTTTTTTCTTTTTTTTCACACCCTGCAATAGGTAATTTTTATTTTATGTACACACGTACATGTTTGCAGTTTGTACCCACATGTTTTCTCTAAAAATTCAGAGGTTCACAGCTTTCCTGGTTAATTCAGAATTTAACCCATCTGCCACATTAGACAGGATTTTGTTTCCATAGGTTTTTGTGGTACATGATTACATTTATATTGACTTTTTAATTGAGATTCAAAATAAGGTATTTCCTCCACAGACCTAACTCAATTGAAATATTTCTCACATCCTTGCCGGTCACTTTATCTAATCCTTTTCTACCTCACTTGGGCAATGTGCTCCAGGGTGTCTCTAACTGCAGGGACTGACCATGCTTTCTCTCTCTCCCTCTGTTAGTTTCCCCCATGCAGAAGAACGAATTTATCAATTACTCCAGTTCTTGAGTTACATGTGCCTGAGACTTACAAGCCTGATAAGAAACCTGAAAACAAATACATCCAAAGACTGAGTTATCTAATAGTTGGCCATCTGCTTAGGAAAATCATTTTAAGTAGTTACAGCAATTCTATTAACTATTTACCAAGTGAGTCATGTTGTTCTCTTTAAGTTAACCCTTCCTGTCTCTCTGTGGGCTCAGTGGCCCAGGCAGTTTTGAAGAAGGTGCTCAGCCACCTTTCCTCCTTTCAGACTATGGCAAAGGCTGCAGTCCCCCTGCACTCGAGACCCCCCAAACTCACACTGTCCGGGGCACAAAAGAGCAATAAAGCAACCGTGACTCTTAGACCACACAAATGACCATGCAGAAAATCTCCTGGCAGGAGCATCCCCGGCAGGGCACCGCGCACCAGCACTGACACAGCGGGACGGGAACGCACCTGCTGCCTCCGGCACTCCGTGAAGGCAGCTCAGCCCAGGGCAGGGCAAAAACCTGCATCCACATGCTGCCGACAGCTCCCGAGACAGCCCGCACCTCGCAGCCTGTTTGCCCGTCCTTCAGCTGCCCTCTCCCCGGCGCAGGGGTCCAGGCCCCTCGGGGAGTGGCGGCTCCATCGCGGGGTACCGAGGCTGAGCGCTCCCGGGCACAGGGAAGGGCACTCGGCTGAGGAACTTTCAGCTGCTCGGCAGAGATAAGGCAGAGTTGGGGCTTTTGGGGCAAGGAATGGGACAAGACCACGCAGGTTTGAAGCCCTCTATTCAGTCCCTGCCCTTTTCCCTTTAACACGACTGTGAAGTGCATAGAAATCTCCTTTGAAAGCACTACAGAGAAGTTTGCGGGATGAAGGGTGCTCCCGTGGAATCACTATTTTATGATTAAGCACAAATATCTCCTGAAAGGCCGGAGGAGGGCTGGGTGCAGGGAGGCAAAGTCCAGCACCTGATGTTTGAGGCAAGACCCGTGGAGCAAACATCTTGGAGCGCGGGGGTGTGTCGAGGGACTGACAGTCGGGAATCAGCACGGACCGAAAAGCACCGGCTCCACGGGGAAAACACCGTCCGAGCCGGGGCAGGAGAAAGCGGTAGCAGCGCGAAATCGCCCCGCCTTGGGGCTGGGGGCTCGGCTGCACCGAGAGGGCAGCGAGCGGCCACTTTTCAAATTCGCGGGACGGGCAGGAGAGGGACCGCGGCTGCCGCGGACGCCGTGAGGGAAACCGAGCCGCGCTCGGCGGCTGCCGGGGCCGGGGACCGCCGCGCTGGGG
>VXAX01000739.1:935843-1006474 GCA_013399835.1 Leptocoma aspasia
CGGCGGGATGGGCGCCCGGCAGCCCCGCAGCTTTACCTGGCGGCCGGCGGCGGCCCGGCACCGCGGGGCTCGGTGCCAACACGAACAGCCCGGAGCAGCATCCCCGCAGCGGGGCTGGAGGAGAGAGGGAACTTACTTGAGAGTCCTCGCTTTGTCGTGAGGGACCTGCAAGTGACAGCAGCGGGCTTTGACTGGGCTTGATCTGCATACAATGAAAGGAGGAAAGAAAGGAGAGGAGAGGGAAAAGGGAAGGGAAAAGGAGAGGGGAGAGGGCAGAGGGGAGGAGAGGGGAGGAGAGGAGGGCTTTCTCACTACATTATTTTAAGCATCTACTTCTTTCCAGGCTGGAAAACCCACCCAGCGAGTCGAAGCCTGCAGCTGTACCACACAGGGCTGGGTGACACCGCGCAGCGCTGCGGGGGACACCGGCTCAGGCTGCGCACACAGAGCAACTTCACTCTTCTCTTCCCAGCTGCCACTACTACCTACGGAAAGGAACCCTGTGCGTGACCACTCTGGAAGTGTTTAAGAGTTCCCTGCAGAGATATTGACTCTTTGACAGCAGTTTCGCGTCCCCACGGGGTGGGTGGCTGTGGATGCCCCCAGCACACAGCACATTTCCTGCCGGCGGTGCCCCTGGGGCTCGCCCGGCCCCAGCCAGCTCCCGCTCCGCCGAAGGACTTGGGGACAGCCATGGCTCATCTCAATCTCGCAGCGATCTTGAAACAGGGAGAGAACCTCTCAAGAATTTGATCCCACTGGTCTTTGTGGGTATCTTTAAGTTTTTTAGCTTCTATTTTTCAAGTTTACCTCTTAGTAATCTATGTGTTCCTATTGGGTGGACATTGCAAACAGGAAAAACCACCAGCGTGACTCCACACTTCCCACCAACACCATGGAAGGTCCCAGCCTGTGACAGATGGATCCACCTCAGTGACAGCCAGCCCAGCCCGTCTGTGCAGGGACTGCCACAGGCTGGGTGCTTTGTGTTATGCAGTGAGGTTTTATTCTAGGATTCCCCACTCCAAAAGCATTCCCACATCCCTGACACCCAGCACTGCTCACCCTGCCTTCCCCGGCAGCAGCAGCACCAGCGATGCCTTACGTTTCCTTGGTGTAACAAGAGAGTAGGAAAGAAGGAGCAGAACTGCCCCTTCAGTGCCAACCTCAAAATCTAAGAGCATCTAAGCATTAAAAATCCAGCACTGGCAGCAGCACCCAGCACCTGAGCTGCCCTCCCCTCCACTCCTACACCAGCCAGGAAGGCAGGCTGGTTCATGGGCTGGCTCAGCCAGCAGCTGGGAACTACAGAGCAGAGTGAAGGCTGCTCCCAACACAATGGGAATCCTCTGGGGAGAAAAAAAAAATAGTAATTTTTCCCAGGAAGTTACAGAAAAAGCTGGAGTAATTTACCACACAGTAAAACGAAATGATTTTAAGGAACACATACACTGACTAGCCAAGTCAAGAGAAGAAACAGAAGTGGGAGATGAGAAAATTAGGAGCCTCATCAAAACATGCTGCATAGATGATAGATTTAGCATTGCCACCTGCCTACATGATGTTTACCAGAGCTTTTTTAAAAAATGCTCACAGTAGGAATGGGATACTATTCATGTAATGGCATCACATCTGCCCTGTACAAGAGGTAGTATTTTCCCACTCCTAGTTGATATTCCATGAAATTTTATGCTGTGCAATTGTTTTTGAACTAGAGGAGCAAGTCAGAATCAGCTGCCTGCCATGCTCTGCTGCATCTGCTTGATGTTGTTCCTTTCCAGGGCAGTGCTTCCTGTGTTGCAGAGGCTGCCTCACTCTTGGCCCACATCCTCAAAGCCATCCAAATTAGTCTCTCCCACTGAAATCAATGAAAGCTGGAAATCAAAATACTTTTAAGGAGCAGGGATGCAGTTTCTAAATATTATTTTGTTCCTGCATACATTAAACCCAAAGCTGTTGCAGTCAACCCTCTTCACTGAACTGCCAGACTGGTTTATTCCAACCATCCCATCCTCAATATATCACCTCACAAGTTTCCCAAGTCACAGATGTTGATCACCGTACCTTTGAAGGGCCCCAGAAATGCATAATTGGGTGTTTCTTTTCACAGTTGCAACTCTTGGACTTTTTGCAGGTAATTAACCAATTTTAAGAGTATTTGATGTAGAATACATAGATTTTCTTCTAAATCAGCAAATCATAGAAGATGCAAAGCAAATGCCCAAGCACTTTCACAGGACTGGCTGATAATGGCTCCCTGCCCAGCTCCTAAAGCTTATTAGAAATTACTTTCCTTCCATAAAAGTGTTCTGACACCAGAAGCACTGGTTTCTTCCCTCACTGGCCATTCCAGTTTGGGTGGCATATCAGATCCCCATTGTCACCTACTGATTTTATCTGTGCAGCTGGGAACTCTGCAGTAGTCCAAGATGTTAAAATCAGTATTAACACCTCCCAGAGCGACTGAGCCAGACCCTCCATGTCTTCTGCATGCTCATTTCTCACTTCTGCACAAGTAACTGTGTTTGTAATGAGCAGCTGCTGTTTTATGTCCTATTCAGCAGTTGGATAGGATCACTTCCATTACTATAATAAGATCTGAATAGATCTGTTACCTTTCTTTTGAACTAAAAAATGAATTGGTTTTCTAGTGGTTCTATGCCATTGTCCCTGTCAAGTATCAGATCATAATTCTTGTGCATATTCCATGTGCACTGTCCTTACCTCTGGGTATTTCTACTTATGCCCTCCCTCAGCAGTGGCCAATGTCAGTAAATTGACAGTATTTATATATTTTTTAATATTTTTATATCTTTTATTTTTTATAATAAATGCAGGGGTGGCAGCACCAGAGAGTGCAACTTCCCTTGGTCACTCTGGAGAATAAACCAGCATTGCTGTGAGTGCTGTGCCCAGGCACAGTTTGAGCAGGGATGACATGAAGAGACGGGCTGGAACCTCCTGGAAACAAAACAGCTTCCAGCAGCCCCTGCAGCCTTGGGGGGGTGGGGGCTGCCACATGTTCAGAGCTGGCTCTGAGCTGAAAGGAGTCCAGGACTGCAAGGACAGAAATTAAATTTTCTGATTCTCCCATGTGGAGCCAAGAAAGGCTTTCTCATTCCTGGAAAGCAGAGCTGCAGTGACATCCTCTTCACTGTCTCACTGAACAAGTCAAACTCCTGAGTTTTGGGCAGCTGAAAAGTGGTGATAACAATATTTGCACTCTTCACATTTAGCAACTCAGCTTGAGCAGTAAACTCTAGAGAGCCTGTGTAGAACAACACTTGAAATGCTTCCTTGAAAAAGGTGAGAGCAAAATAAATAAAAACATCATGCTCGAGACCTCTTGTGAACTCACCCTTCTCTTTGCTGGCACTGCACAAGTGACACCTTGGGCACATCAGGGACACCCCTGGAACACAAAACAGACTCATAACCAAACACAGCCTGCCACCCTGGGAAGCAGAGGATCATACCCAGGTACTGAGGCTTCCACGTGGAGGACTGAAAATGATCAGTTTGCCTAGGACAGAATCTGGAAGAATTAATCTTATTTTAAACAGAAAAATTATTTCTGTCTTTACAAAGAGATTAATGCTTTATCAGTTTTGAGGCTCTTCTCTGTCACGAAATTTTTCTTTCTAACCAGACTGAATTATTTAATATGTGCAAAATGATATTTAAGGGATGCATATTTTGCCAAGAACATCAAACTGACTATTGCATTAGCACGCGTGTTCAATGTTGTTAAACAGGACATTTAAAATGGTGTGTTCTGACTTGCACATATCCCATTCCCACAAATACTGCCTGAATCTCCTCAAAAGCAATGAAAGACACCTGTGTTAGTCTAAAAGAAGGGATGAGGGCACAGTTACTCAAGGTCCTTTGGATACACCAGCAACTCCTTCAACATTAAAGACAGATAGACATATATATATAAATAAAAATCCATATGTGTGTTTGTATATATGTGCTGATTTCACACACATTGTTCAATATGAAATATTTGATAGCATTTTTAAAATCAACACTGGGAAAAGCTCGATTTTTCTGAAGACCGTCTCCTTTAACAAAGTTTCCCATGCAGAATTGTGCTGGCAATGCCCATGGCTAAAATCATAAAGAAGGACACTCCTGTGTCAGAGACTGAAGCCTTTCTGCACCAATTGTTCAATTCCAGCACAGGAGGAGTTCAGCTTTTACCAAAGGCTTAAGAAGCTGGAGTCAAGGTAAGATTTGCCCTCACAGGGAAATGCAGACCATATCCCCAACACAGTCTGAATCCAGTCTGGGTCAGGAATGAAGGAAGGATTTTCAGTAATTTCATGTCAGGAGTTGGCTACTCCCTGTAAAAGACACTGCCCAAACAGACTGTGGCTTTATTTCTCTCAATGCTATTCAGCATGACAGACTATGAGATGGAATTCAATCTAAATTTAAGCACTCTCTGTAAACTATTAATAGAAGAAAAACTGGTAGCATGAATCATCATGTGGGAGCTGCAGAGCAACAGCTAAAATATAACTTACCTTTACACAATAAATGAACTGTTGGGAGTCAAAAGGCCCAGAAGAAGTCACTTGATTCTTCTTCACTTGAACTATTCTCATTTTATTCTGAGGAGCAATGAGAGGGCAACTCTTATTTAACTCAACAAAACACACATTGTGTATAACCCAGTTTTGTCAAAACATGAATTGGAGACAAAAAGTAGCTGCTGACCACCCTGCTCCCCACCACTCCCTGCTAGGGAATAGCATGTGCTGGAAACGTTGGTGCAAAATGACACAACTTGAGAGGTTTATAGACTTCAGCTCATGTTTTAGCACCCCATTTCAATGCCAGCTGTACCTCTGGCCAAGAGCAGAACAGCACCAAACCCTCCTTTTACGTTTTGTCTCTGCCCACACCAAAGTCCAGCTGTATTAATTTCTCAGAGCAGCGTTGGGGGGGGATTTTTTGCAGCTCCTGAACTGCAAAGCTGACAATGCAAAGCTGTGATTTTGCAGAGACAGCCCTGGCTATGCCCAGTGCAGCCCGTGGACTCTGAGTGTGGCCCCACAGAGACACAGCCCTAACTCAACACAGTGGCATTTTGGTGCTCTGTGGGATATTTATTTTTGAAAAATATGATATTGTCAACAGCTCAGTGAAGTTGTCTCCAGACTGTTATGTCTCCTTCTCAAGTTTCTTTCATTTTTAAGAGCTTAACTTTTAGGCTTCTGGCGTGAGGAAAGTGCCTAAAATGGTTTAAGAAAAGGACATAAACAAGGGAGTGAGCTATGCACAGCACTGGAGAGAAGCACAAATAGTGCCCCACACTATAGAATCAATGCAGACGTCTAAGAGCAAAAATACTGGGATGAGACACTACAGTGTCCAACCCTATTTCCATAATGAGATTAAGAAGGTTCCAAAGAACTGAAAATCCTGAAGGACAGAGACCATTTAAAAAAAGTCAACATCATATTTTTCAAATAGGGCATTTAATATACAGAAATTCAGCCCTACAAAAAGGGTTAAACAATGGTGACACAGAGGAAATAGCAGACAAAGGCTAATAAAAGCCTTCACCTGGATTAGAATTGGTGGCACCAGTCCCTCATCTGCTTCTTTAAAAATTCATAGAAAATTTTTTTTTCTGAACAAAGACTTGCATGGGAGAAGTTTCAAATCAGCTCTTCTAATAGAAATGAAACTAATAAAAGCATTTAATTATTTAATAAATGCTCTTCTAATCTTGAGCTGCCAGGAACAGAGACACTAACTAGCCAATTTGCCCATTCAAGGTGCTGGGCTGCAGCACCAAGCAGGAATTCACAGACAAGGTACTGGGGCTTCCTCAATGCCACCACAACTTTCCCAGCAAATTCAAAGGAGAATTCACTGAACTTTTAGTATTGAGGATGAAAAAGAAAACCAGCTTGAGAAATGAGAAGATCTCAACCTGAAATGCTGGGCTCAAGGAAAGATAGTGCTGGAAAAACAACACAAAGCACTGAGTGAGGGAGCTGAGAGGGGCGCAGAACTCAGCTCCCTTTTGGTTAGTTTTTTAAGTTCTACCAGTAGCTACTGGCTGTAAATAGCTTCCTAGTTAATAAGAAAGTTAGGAAAGGAGTTAACTTTCAGTGATAAGGGTCTCCTCTAAATTAATTCTGTGTGGTAATAATGCACATCTTCATGAACTCCTCTGATCTCTGCCCTTTGTAGAACTCTCTGCAACAGACATGATTTAATCCAAGTCTCTTCTGTCCATCAAAGCAATTGTGAAACCCTTTAGCACAATTTCAGCAGAAGTTCTGTATTGCTAACCCAGTTTCTCCACAGAATTTAACTGCAGAAAAACCATGACTCCAATATCAGCCTTTGTGATTTAACACAATGGAATACTGCTGTTGCTTCTGAGGTATTTATTTCACTATTCTATATAGCTGCAGCCTTTCATTATAGTAAGATCTTAAAAATTAATAAACCAATTTTATTATATTCAACTTAGACACATTTATGGAGCTGGTTTTACATTTTTAACAAAATTTTTTGGTGACAGCTTGGAAGGCAATCCATGAAAATACTCTGGTGAGGGAATATTATTTCAGTGGATGGGAAAGGAAAGTTGCAGCTCTAAGACTGTGCAGATCCTGCAGTTTTAGCATCCCTCAGGCCTGGCCCAGGTCCTGCCCTCCAGATGCCCACTGCAATGGACAAGTCCCTCCCATGGTGCTGCCATGTGCTTGCTACAGAAAAGAACATCTATTTTCCTACATGGGTCTGCTACACGACACTTCTGAAACATTTATTTGCAAAGGCAGTATGAAAACTGAAGATCCATGATTAAAAACAGGATATAAATCCATTTTAAGAACAAAAATGTTTTCTCAAATCAGGCATGTTCTTAAACCACACACCTCCAGACACTGCAGGAAAGACTGCAAGGAGTTCTCAGGGAGAATATTTCACCTCAAGAAAGGAGAAACAAGACACTTTATTGCAGAATAACATTACTGAGACAAAGACTTTTCTGGATTGCTGAACAGTCAGGAAACACCACACAAGATTAAAAAAACAATAAAGGTAGAATTAAAATACCTATACTAGCCAGTGCTTTTTAGAACAATATTTACAATAATTAGGAGCTCAATCCAAACCTCTGGATCCAATTTATTCTGGAGCACTTGAAATTAAAACTCCAAACCAGCATTTGAAAACAGTTAGCATCCAGGACAATTTGAGACCAAACCAGGTTTAAGGTGTTCTAAGCTTTATTTTCACCTGGAAAATTTTGTGTTTAGGCTTCTGCTTTAAATAGTCTGAACTCTTCTAGAGATAAAGTCCCCAGCCTCTCTCTAGCCCAACTCCTTTAGAGACAGAGAGGGAGTGAGCACACACTTGCCTTACTTGGGCTGGGCTAAGTAACATTTAAGTAATTCTAATCCTGCAATGTATTACAGAAGTTGCCTAAACTGAAATTATTCTCTGCAACTTCCTTCTCTAGAACAATACAGGCTAAGCAGATGCCTTAAACATGTCCCTCTTATCTGGGGTATTCACTGTCTTATCACTTAAAACCCTTTGGGGGTAGAGGCTGCTGGTATCCCAAGAGAGATATGATTTCCAGAAAAATCCTGTTATGTGCACACAAGCCCTTGGCACACACTCCTCACCTCCACCACTGCTTCCTGCAGCACTCCTGAAAAACCAGTGCCAGGGCCAGCAGGAGAACAGCCCCTTTCTGCAGGCCTTCACCCAAGAAAACAAACACACGTTCTCCTATTTGCAACCTTTATTTCATGAGTAATTAAGAAGAAAACATGGCAACATTGGCAAATTGAAGGCATACATACTAAATACTCATACAGAATACATTATGGAGAAAGTAAATGCCCAGGTCTTTAGTGGTCCTTGCAAACTGAAAGCATATTGGGTCCTCCAAAAGGTTTAGCTTAACATAGGCTTGCTGACTTTTCAAGTTCCAATCATTACCAACTTGTGTCTTTCAAACCAGAAACAGGGTGAAACACCATTGGAACACTCATTCAAATTTTCCTCAAAGCTGTATTTCTCAGCTCTAACCAGAAGCAAACAAAATGTTTTTTCCTCCTTGTCATTTAAATATATACACTAATACTCCAGCCTAAGTATTCAAGACATAAGCACTTGTTGAAACATGTTCCATGTTACTCAGAACCTGCAGGAGTACACATCTGTACACACACATTCATATGTGTGCATGTGGGTACATCTGTACATTTATGCAAAGCCTCTCTCCTATGTAAGGTGTGTGTAAACTATTCAAAAGGGTTCTGAAGAAAAGCAAAGTACTTGCACTTGTCTAGAAGAATTTCTAAACCCATACACAGACTGACATACAACAGCTGTGTTTCAAGGAAGAGTAAAACCAACACAAATCAGAAAAGCTGGAAGGATGAGAAGAGCTTTTAGAATCACTGGGTTTTATATCATCTTTAAAGGCCATGGAAAGTGAGCTTTAAATTAGCTATTTAGGAGATATCATTACTGGCTGCAGTGTCATCTCAAACAAGGTTAGTCCTTATCCAGTATAGTGCTGTGAAGTCAGACTAAGGCATCAATAAAATTCTGTTCTTCCACCAAGTCCAAAATTCATCACACTTGTGTCAGTCCTGCCTCACACCTGCACTGGAAGTACCCTCACCCCAGAGGTGGAGGGTACCAATTAATGCCCTTCTGGGTTTGACCAGGAGAGTTGTCCAGTATTAAATGGGATCACTGATTTATTTCAGATACACTGAACAACTCTTGATCATTACTGACCTAAAGTGAACTTACAGTCTGGAAGCAAACTAGGCTATGCCTTGTTTAGTAGTGTTATACTTTCTTCTCATCAGATAATATATAGAAAAAACACATTTCTGTTCAAAAAAACCCTTCAGATACATATAAAAGTGCTACTTATAGACAGGAAAATTAACCTTACAATACACATAAAACCAAAAGTTTCTATCAAACTGAAATGTAAGTTACAAGGATTAATTACTTGAGAATGTTACATGTATTTGTGCCCTCCTAGATGAACTGATTTCCAAGTAACCATCCTAACTGAACAGATGCAATAACTGGAAACCATTAAAAGCCTCCAGAGAAATTTCAACATTGGAACAAAAAAACAAACAAACAAGCNTCATTTGTTGAAAGAGTTCAGAATCAAAAATGGACTATTCCATTATTGCAAGTGCAGTCCACAGTGAGAACAGGTCAGTTCATGAACTGTGGAACTGGGACTGCCAATGGCTCCTGTGCAGGAAATGTCTGCTGGGCTCCCTCACTACCATATAAATACACCAGTCACATGCAATTAAAATAATACTTGGATCACTAGGGTGAAAATGCACATCATACATTGCTATGCTGGGGCAGAGCAGGTGCCAAGCCTTGACTTCCCCAAGCAACTTCCTCATATTCTAGAACTATGCAAAATACAAAAGCCTTAGAAAAGTGCAACAAAACTAGCTTTATGACATTTTTCTTTCCATTTCCATAAATACAATCTCATAAAAATATTATTAAACAGAAGCTTACTTCCCAGTGGAGAACTAACAGGCCACATTTCAGCTTTCAGTAAATGATTTTGCCTAAACTGAAAACCCCTGAAAATAGGGGATTAAAATGAAACCAGCTTAATTGCATCAGGATGCTGTAATATTCTGCCAGAAGTTTCCCCTACTGCTCTGCATCCCCAAGTCCTGCTGGGACTGATGGAAGTTTACATGCAACTCTGAGGCAGACAGTGGCCTTTGGGTAAGGAATATTCCAAGCAAAAGCTAATGTCAGTTGGAAGGAAGTCATCTGGTATTCATAGGTTTTGCTGAGTTTTCTTTGGGAGGAAATAATTCTAATATCCCAGAATGAATTAGCTCAAGGAGATCAGGACAGTGGCTTTGTCAAACTCAGTTCAAGGGTGTTGCAGCCAGACAACTGGCAAGTGTAGCAAAAACATAAGGAAAAAAAGACTTGTATCATTTAACAGAAATCAGAACTGTACAAACCTCGACCTTTTAAGTTATTTAGCATTAATTATCCACAGCATACTTGCTACATATTCCAGATGCTTAACATCTTGGGTTAGATAATTATAGAGTGTACTACAAGACTGATTCTGAAATTAGGGAACACAATAGAAGAACCTTAGATGAAGGAGGGACACAGCAAGCCACACAGTAATTAAAAACCCATCCAGCCACTCTCCTGTGAAAGCAGAAACACTATTAAAGATACCTTTCTAAACAGGGATGATTAAATGTATTAAGAGATGTCTGTGTTTTGCCAGTCAACACACACTAACTTGGGAAAGCACAATGGAATGTCCAGCACTCGTGGCTGACAAAGACACTTTAATAGCACTTCTCACCAAGTAATTTCTCAAACTGGTTAATATTAGCTTAAAGACAGGGATACACTAATGGTAGCTTAAAGAAAGGAACTGCAGAAATAGAGCTCAGCAGAACATAAAAATCAAACAGAAATAAATATTTACCAAGTCAAGGGAAGGACCACAGACAAACTATACAGTTAACTCAGTCCATCCATGAACATGACTATTTTAAGGTCCTCTTTCTAGACCACCCCAGCATATCTCACAAAAAGTAGCATGAAGATGTACAATTGGATTCCTTCCCACAAGAACTTTGCCCCTTAGGAGCTCCTGCTTGGGGCTGTGTTAGTTGCAAGAGGCAAACATGAAGTGAAGTCACCACAGGAGTCACAGGAACAGTTTAAAGGTGTCACTGCACCACTTCAGCCTTTGGAAGGAACTGCCACACACCACCTGAACACCAGGCACTGCCCCAGACCAGGCACAGGCAGGAAGAAAAACACCCACAAGTTCTCCAAATCTCCAGCTTCTCCAATAACCTTGCTTAAAACTAGGCTGGAATAAAAATTGTGCTCTGGGCCAAATCTGTACAGAAATAGAATTGACTGAAAGTAATCTTCTGGTGATGCAAAAGAACCCAAATGTCTGGAGTGCTGAAACTGAAAAAACAGCTAAGAACTTAACACTGAGATCAGTACCAGAAATGAGACTCCAATGTCACAGCTACACAATTTACAAGGCAGATCCTCAGCAGCTTAATCCACTGTACTGCACCTTTACAGGAGGGGTCCAATTCATTTCTCCTCATGCACCTAAAACCAGAGAATCACCTCTGCCAGGGACATTAACAGGAGTTTACACCAATAAATTAAAGCAGAGTTCATTTAGCTCTGGCAAATCAAGGGCCTCTAAGACATGATGATGGACTTTACAGAAAAACACAAACAGTGGAAATATTTCATAAAATTGGAGACAAAAAATTGTCAGAAACACTACATGTAACTCAAAGAATATATTTTATGCAAAAGAGACAAAAATCTACCTTTAAATCAGAATATGCCATAATTATATACTATATTCTGGATAAACTAGCCACAAACACAAATTTAAAAGTGAAAATTTCACTCAGATTTTCAGAGGCATGGGAATAAGAAGTTTTTTGTGAGGGTCAGAGATTCACACTGGAGATACTAAATTAGTGTTTCAATTTAAACAAACAGCCAAATCAAACTGGATTAAACAAAACCAACTGAAAACCAAATGAAATGTAATACCTGTGGAAGTGTTTCCATCCACAGGATCCAGAGGATGACACAGCTGTACCTGCATCAGGATGTCCCACAGCTCCATTTTGTTGCCCACCCTGGCCACAGGTGGCCATGAGTAACCCTGATGTTCTGCAGCACAGACATTTGCAAGGCACATAGTAAAATATACATGGATGACAACATATTTTCAGTACATTCAGAAATATCTTATGGATTAAAAGGGAATAAATCAGCATAAACTTGCACTTCACATGAACAAAAACCAGACTGTTTCAGGATTAACTGTGAACAGAAACCAAACACAACAGTATATTTATTCCACATCCAGAAGGGCTACTGCTATTTTTCCTCTTGAACAACTGAATGTGGTTTGAACCTTCAGAAAAAACCACACTGCAGAGTGCAGCAGGGCATTGTGTTTGTTTCAGCTCTTCCACTGCTTCATTCCTTCCACCCAGCAGCTGTGCAGCACCTCACATGTAAAGGCTCAGACACATCAGGACACAAAAACCTCTTCCTGAAGCCCAGGGTTCCTGGGCTGGACTCACAGAGTTTTATCAGACAGATCACACCAAGAAGAAGTTTACAGAGCTCTGAAGTTCATAACAAGATCCCTATTATAACTGCTGCTAGCTTTTCTCTCTCTTCCTTTTTGAAGACCAGCAGCTTATGCTTCTAACAGAAGGGATCTGGCAAACATGATTTCTCCTTTGACAAATGGTTACACTCTCAGGGTTATTGCAGTTAGGGACTCTGACAACATTCCAGGTAAATAAAGATGACCATTGGACAGAAAAAAAAAAATCAGCTCAAAGCTCGAATTACCTCACCAATACAGGTGATGAGTGAATTTAAACCAAGAAATGCTATCCTTTTCATTAGAAAAATATTCTTTTTTAACTCTAAGGCAATGAATAAGACAATCATAGATAAGGATTATCTGTTCAGAGGATAAACAGAAGGGTTTTTAAACACTGATTGGCAAAATCTGGAATTTAATAATAGGAGCTAGAAAGCAAGACAGCAGTAATGTGTATTTCCACTAAGACTATTCTTATTTAAACTAATGAAGAAAAAAAAACTTTGAAGAAATATAGAGGAAAGGAAAATGCATTTCAGACTTTTATTAAAATCTATTAATGAAGATCTTTCACTTGAAACCTCTCTTGCAACAATTCTTGGCTCTTCAAATGCCTCAATTAATAATCTGAGGGTCTCTAGTTCTAGTTCTAAAGAGCTGTAAGAATGTTTGAGACACTGCTGCTCTGAAAACTTCTCCAAAGGCCCTCAGCACAGGTTAAGTAGTTATTTTGCAAAGTTCCATAATTCTCACAGGCACATATCAGTGTAAATGTGTATTCTTATACAATGGTAGAGACATGCTGAATTATGACTCTTCATGTGGGCTATGTTCTTCAGATGATGGGGTTTTGGATTTGGCAATACTTTTGAGTTAAATCTGTGCTTTTATACCATGAAGAAGTTTCACAGATGCCAAGCACAGTTGCATTCACTGGGTTAACATCTATGACATTCAAACTGTCCTTAACAGTCGTAAGAGCACCATAGAACAGATTTATTTTCTTTACAATGGGGTTACTGCTGAAAGAGCCTGTGCTTATAAATAGCAGCTGTTACAGAACTCACTGCTCAAGTCAGCTTCTGCTTAATATTAATGAGATGTTCCGTGGCTGAACTGCTGGTAAACGTTCAGAAGAGCAAGAGGCAGAAGCAATGACAGAGTGAAGCCTCCCCTCGATTTGACAAACAGGATTACAGCAAACAGCTGGTGACAAATGGAGCCATGAAACCATTGGGAGCCATTAACATTCCACACCAGGCCCTGAAGTGCCAGGAGTATCAACTCAATGATCGCTAAGGCACTTAAACTCTTCTGCCCAAGAGCTGCTAAATGAATTCAGGTACATTTTCAGAAAGAAAAAGAAGCTGAGCAGACTAAAGTTTCTCAATTCCTTCCTTGTGACAGTGAGTCATTTCCACACAATATTTGAGACTACTGGGTGGACACACATTACATCAGTTCCTCCATAGTCCTTCCCAGAGAACATCTCACCTTCTGTCACTCAGATGAGGATGTGCAAGACCAATGAAAAACACACAGAAAACATGGCAAAGCTGGATTTTGAGACAAACTACTTCATTATTACATCTTGTTGAGAGTATCTTCTCTTCAGAAGAAATGCTATCCCAGTTCCAAACTTCTACCACAGATATCCACGTCGTGTGCTTGTATTGCTGTAGAGGAAAGCCCGGGGTGGCTGCGTGTGCTGCACAGGCAAAGGAGGAAGAGAGCAAAGAACAAGCCAGACAAGGGGTGATCATTAATTCATTTCTGTTATAGTGGAAGCACAGGGACTTTGCACAGATTCCTTGAAGTGTAGTGTACCCTGAAAGCCAGGAGCTGCATGTGCTAGTCTTTACAATCCATATGATAAAGATGAAAGCCACATCACTGTGACAGAGGTAGGCTTATAATGAAGCTTTAGAATGAAGACTTCTTCTGTGCCAGATTTTTCGAGGTATCAAAAGCACTTTTCCCCTCAATTTGTCATTATGGAATCAAAGCTTGTTTTCCTAGAATATTGTGCACATTTTAAAGGATGGACAATAGCTGTATAGGCAGTAACTAAGTTACCATTAAGAACTCTACTGTATGGGGCTGCCATATGCTGTGGGTAGAATATTCAGAGTCTGTGGAATCAGGATGCTACAGAAAGTTCAGTAATATGATGCCATGTTATCCTTTTCCTTCTCAAAGCTTTATCTGTACATTCAGTCTCCTATATGCTGGAGGAAGCATTCATCTCACTCTCCCAGCAAAGAAAGCTTCAGGAAGTCTGACTGGAAAGGCAGCACAGAAGTAGTTCAGGCTCTTTAGGCTACATAATTAATCTGAATAGCTTAATAACTTGGGTTATTCCAAGCACTGTGGCAACAAGTTCTTACTTTTAAACAGTTGTTTCCATGCTTAGTAGCTGAAGCAATCTGAGGCAATCCATGATAGTGTCACTGAAGTTTGAGGGGACTCAAATGTTGCCAGTTTTCAGTGAAATGGGGATTAGCATTTCAGTAAGATTTCCATCTGGTAGCTCATGTTGGTTGTATCCCATGGATCTGTTGAATGATTAGGGTTCAGGTTTCAAAGTATTTGTAAATTGCTGTAACATACAGCATGACATTCTGCCAGTCTGGACGCTCAGTTCGCACCATTTCATTGATGTCCTGTCACAGAAAACAGATTGGTCAAAATCAGGAATGAAAACCCTGAGAGCAATGTGGCAGTGTTTTCACACATTCCTGGGAATGGTAAATCTGTCAAGTTTCCACAATTTAAAGCACTGATGAAGAAAGCTCTGTTTTCTCCCATATATCTTGGTATTACTTACAAAATATAATGAATAGCATATCTGTAGATAGTCCTTTTGTTGACTTAAGATTGAAATGCCTGATGCTGTGCATGCTCAAGCTGTCCCCCACTGAGCACAGCTGGTACCATTGTCAGACTTTAGTGCACATAACCCTGCACCAACCTTGCAAATCAACACAGTTCCTACCCAGAAACTGTGAGCCACGGAATCAAGGCCCAGATATTAATTAAAGTTCAAAATTCCCATCAGGTTAAGCATCAATAAATAATTGGCTTCCATCTACCCTGTTCAGCACATGTACAAAGCAAAACAGAGTGATGTAGTTCCTAGTAATTCCTGTTTACTGTAAGGCTCTGTTTGAAAGCTTTGGATGCAGGAATCTCCAAAACTTAAAAAAGAAGTTGTGAGTTCTTTTAGCTGAACACCTTCTTCAGAGAATGAATAACTTCTACTTGCATTCCACTCCCATTTCTATACAGCAGGTTTCACACCCTTCTTAACCCCTTACTCATGTAATATGGATGAAAAAAAAATCCACAAACCTACACATCACACACAGTATGCATGTAGGTATGTAAACAGGTACTAACTTCTTAAGACGGATGCAATTTGCCCTTAGACTGAATTCCATTCAATTTGCCTGTTTAGAGTATCTTTAATAAAGTACATCACAAAAAGGAAGGGCAGACAGCAACCATTTGGACTAAGGCTGAGTTATGCAAGAATTTCTGCAGTTATTTTCCACTATCTCATTCTTACATCAGCACTTGGTAAAGAACTTCCACATCTCAAATCAGTGCCAAAGTCAAAGTATGAAAGCCCAGGAGTTGCACTGCCATTGTCAGCAAACACAATGCTGGGGGGTAAAAGCACTGATAAGGATCAAGGAAAGTGGTATTTTTAAAAACTGTGTTGTAATGTTAGTTGCTAACTATGGCAGCTTTGTTAGAATTCAGGTTGCAAATGTATCACTTAAATCTCATTTCTGATAATGGCCATTTCAGCTGAGTTTCTGTGATCACCCACAAGGGTTTGGGATACTCCCAATTCCACACCTTCAGAAATACTCCTGTTCTAGTAAACACTCTACTATAGAAAACTAATTCTTTTACTCTAAAATTTGTGTAGGACAACTTTTAAACAATCACTGAAAAAGCCTTACAACTATTTGCAATGATGACTAATTAAAAGTCTAAACTTAAGAGGCAAATCTCAACTCTCACACTACACTGAGAAAAAAGAACAAATTACATTGCTTGATTTGTAGCTCCAGAATTCAAAAAATCCTGAATAATTTAGAAATAGGTCAGAGGACAGATTTAACAGCTTCTTGAAAATCTTGTTCTCAAATTATTCTCACACAAATCCATTGCCGTTATTAATATTTATTTTCATATTGGGAGATAAGTGTTGGTGAACCTTCCTTTTAAAGCTTAACTGGTCTGTATTTCAGTCATTATTTAGTGCAATAACTTCTAGCTGAGCTCATCTGCTGCTGTTTTTAAGTATAAACATCCAGATCTTTTGAGACTACAAAATAGAGTAATTTTCATTTTTATAAATGGGTCATAATTCATTCAGTATACATTTAAATCTTACCAGAGTAGATTTGATGCCAACACTTTCAGCTGCCTGAAAAGCCAAAGTGAAATTTCTCCTCTGCATGAGATATGAAAACATGTTAGAACACAAAGAAATACTATTTCAAATGTAACAAAATGGTTTTAAGAATGTTAATGCTACTACTTAAGCTTCAGATGGAATCTATAATTTGACTACAGTAATTTAAAAGAGCCATAGGACTGAATGTGTTTTAATATCATCCAATGAAAATTTTTATTAATTGCCTGTTCAGAAGATAATGCTGAATATCACTGTCAGTGAAGAACAACTGAGTTATAAAATACTAAAGAAAATACTATTTATTCTCTAAAAAGCATAAATAAAAAAAAATCTCTTCATGCATTAATGAAATAAGCTCTTGATCTTTAGGATCTATTACCATTAATTGTACTTCCTGGCTAGCCAGTAGGTAGGAACTGTGGCAGACCAGAATACACGGAGATGATTTGGAAGTCCTAGTCACACTGGGGTTTTTAGAACTCAAATTAGTTCACTGGTCTTTATTAACTTATATTAACCAAAGCACTGCAGTCCTAGGAATGGGATTTTTAATATCTTACCTTGTCCTGGCTGTTCAGTTCTTGATAGGGAATGTGGGCTGGGAGGTAAGTATGGAGAACTGCACAGAAAGCCAGGCCATCATTCCAGCTGCTGCTGAAGTTTGTGATGTCAATATTCTTGAAGGGAAAAAAATAAAAGCAATATTAAAATTGTAATCTAACAATTATTACATGCTGCCAATTCATCAATACTTCTTTTTAACACCTTTGAAGAAATTGGCAGAGAAAGTGGACAGCCCAATACCAAAGTTCTGTGGTAAGAACTGCACTACTAACAGAGAAAAACAAAATAATATAGTGATAAGAAAGTCAGTTATTTTAAATATTAATTTCAGATAATAATAAGTCCTCCCTCAAACGAAAGTGCACAATGTGAGCTTGAGTGTGTGTTAAAAGCTGTAAAATGTGCCAGAGAAGGTAATAGATTTGGTGCAACTGTACACCCCAAGACAGAAAAGCAAATGAGTCAAAGATGTGTACCCCAAATCCCTGATCAGACAATGTGCTCTTATCTCTGTTCATGTTCATTCTGTTTTCTGCTTATACTACATACATATTCAGACAAAACTTCTAAATGATGAGGAAAAGTATTTTCTCTTTTAAACAAACCATTTCTCTATAGAAACTGATGTGAACAAGATCACAAACAAAAGTTATTTCATTTGGAAATAAAGATGTTCCAGCAGATTTAGTGCTGACAGTAGTAGAGAATCTTTGGGATTAAAACTGAAATTGGAAACTGCTGTCTTGCACTCTTGATCTTTTAGTTCTCGTAGGAAACTCAGTGGCACTGGTAAATGCATCTCCTGAGACTGTATAAATTATTGTAGAGTCAGCCCAGTCCAAAAGTGTTATGAACAAGATGCCTCAGTGACCTTTTAAATGACTGTATATTTGGCTGCTGGCAGCCAAACAATGTTAGAGAGGCTAAGTGGATAGCAGTCAGTTTAAACTTTAATTAGGAAACAACCAGTAACAACAATATATCATATATCTTTTACACTTTCATGGAGAAACATAAATATGCTTTAATATCTAACTGACTTAACTGGGCTCAAGCAGAAGCGTACTTAGTTCTCAAAGTTTTAAGAGCAGGAACTAAAACCTCCTGTCACAGAAGTGCAGGAGCACAATCACCTGAGGCAGCCTTTCACCTGACAGCAATTTAGTCATCATCATCAGCTGTCTTGTACAAGCCACTAAACCCAGTCATTCCTAAGGCACAAAACCCCAGCCAGAGCCAGTGTTCTGTGCCAGGCAGTCCAGGGCACTTGGACTTCAAATGAACAACAATCACAATCTCCTCCGACAGAGGAAAAAAACAAAACTTTGGGCAATTTCTAGAAGAATGTGAGGGAAATGTTGGTTTCCTGGCCAGCTCCAGCACTTTGGTGTGAGGTGGCCCCAGTGCAGGCCGGGCTCTGGTGGCAGTGTACGTGCTGGGGCTCACAGTGCCCGCGGCCGGAGCCGCTCCCTGCACGCGGAAACGGCGCTGGAGACCCCCGGGCTGTGGGAACAGCTCTGCACACAGCTTCCTCCAGCCACACTGCTGGGAACACTCAAAAGCAAAAGGGGAAAAAAATGAAGGGAGGAAAGAAAAAAAAAAAAAAAAAGCTCTTTCTTTTTTCCTCAAGAGAGACAGGAAATTGGGTTTAAATTAATGCCCGGTTAAAACTTTCTCAATGTTACTTAAATTAAGGAAACATATGCAACACATAGTATGAGGTTTTAAGGAAAAAAAAAGGGAAAAATGTCAGATTGCTAAAGCAAATAAATTTCCACATGTGTCCATTTACAGAAGTCCCTTTTTGGAAAGTTCTTTCCTCCTACCCTGTACCCAACAAGGCCTCAGGCTCACATTTGTGTCAGTAAGATGGATAAAGGTAGGGAGAGGGGCTTTTTCTCCTCACAAGCTTGTGTGGCAAGCTGGCTGTAGAAATCAGGTGTGAATGATCATGTTTGCTTTGCTATATAATTCACTGAGGGAGAAAAACTCAAACCTGGTTTTCACCTCTTGGCTGAAATGTTCTCCCTCTTTCCCTGAGATGACCAAGTGATGTGGGAAGGGGAGGAGAAAGATGTAAACTGGCATTGCCACAGTGAAATTACAACAAACAAAAGAAAAAAAGTCATCTTCTCTTAAACATTACAATTGTACAAACCAAAAACTTCACTTTGACTATTAGTAAGTATCCATAGAATGCTGAATTTTTAATATAAACACTAGGGGGAAAAAGGGCCACTCACAGTGCACCTACAAGTTTGGTTGGTTCCCAAACAAAACTAAACTCAGAATATCCCATTTTTCTAAATCATCTTGTCAGGGTCCAGCTTTTATTATTAAGACAACAAGCAGAAAACAAACCTATCATCCAAGAATTTTAATGTATCCAGAGAAGCTGAATTAAATACAACGGAAGGAAACAATTAAAAGGGACTGGTTTCTGTTTCCAATTGCTCTAAGCACTATGAATTATTATTACCTCTCAGACTAAAAGAAGTATAATATTGGTCAGACAGTAAAAACAAATCTAGAAATGGGACAGATTGTCATTTAAACTGAAAATTTAATTTTTCATGTAGGGCTTTGAGCACATAACTGGCACACTTAAATACGGCAAATTTTATTTCCTAAATGCTTTTAACTACTTGTGGTTTTTTTTTGAAAAAGCTTGGTCAGTATAATGAAATCAATCTTGCATTAAGCTCTTATTTCTCAAAGAATTGATGGTAAACAGAACATCAGCCTAAAATCTCTGACATAATTTCTTCTTTGTTACTGCTTTTATTAAGTAATTGGCTCTATTAAAAGAATTCTGCTGGAATCTAGAATTATTCTTCAAGACATTTCAGACCACAAAGTATTAAAGCAACTGAAGGACATACTTTCAGATAAATTGTCAAATGAGGAAAAAGCTTTTCTGGAGATAAATGAACTAGAAGGGGATTTATCATCCTTTGTCTATTAATGATTAATAGGTAGGATGGCAGTGAAGCCATCTCTAGTATTTGGGGTAGACGGTTTTTAAAAAGGTGGAAGTTAAGCAACAGACCACTGTCATAAAAATATCATAAAAACAGACCATGTGTCATAAAAAAGTGGAAGACACTTTCCAACCAGGAGTAAACAACAGAGTTAAAAATTTATAAGACTTTCTGGAGACAGAACATAAAAATACAAAGTGGAAAATAGATGGTAATAGAACAACCTGGTAGATCCACAACCAAGAAGCATCTCAAGCATGACTCCAGCCCCTGTTGAACTGGAAGCTGCAGGGTAGGAGCAGTCACCACAAAATGAGGATTCCCTTGAGCTCATATAGAAAAAACAGACTAAAACCAGTATTTCCCATGAAGCTTTCTGCAGTGCTTAACAGACTGGGCTCTGCATAACATCAGTCTAAGATCTCTGCAAACCTATGCCTTTTCTAAAACTCACCATTTTAAAGTTGTTTGAACCAGCATTCTGCTAATTGTAAAATTTTATCCTATTGCTTTTTGCAATAATTCTGAATTGATAGAGGGTCTTCTAAAGTCAGTGAAAATACTTTTTTTTAAAAAACCAAGAAACAGATGTTAACTATTATAACCCAGTAACTCCTTTTTTTATCCCCTCAGAAAACTTCCACAGCTAAAAAAACCCCACAAACATCAAGAAACCAAACTACAGAAAACATGGTTTCCAACTTGCAGTTACAAATTAAGAACAAAGTAATTTTAACCACTTTTTTAGACATATCCCCAGCTTCAATCTCCCTGAACAACAGACATCAGAACTCCAGCAGAGGGGCATCCTGCACAGCAGCTATTTCTCCACCCCTTGCTCTACACAAGGAGGAGAGATTCCCATATCCAAACTTGGTTTGGCTCTCAAGAGAGTCAGGACATGAAGAAAATAAAAACATGTGTCTATGTCTCTGTTGTATTAGTTAATTAAATAAGTGGGTTGAGAAAGCAAAACCATTAATGTGATTCTGTGCTATAATATATTAAAGCCTTAAAACAAGATTTGAAGTTTAAGTGTACAGACCTTGGCAGGCTTCTTCCCATGGCAGAAAATGACTAGTAAAATGCTTTTAAAAGCTTTTAAAGATACATCCACAAAAGAAAAGAGTATCCATTACAGAAGATTACAAAGGTAAACTACAACAGAACTGCCATCCACACTCCACTGAATCAGGATTCACTGACTCTCAAATCATGGAATAAAGCTGTGGCTATCTACTCCTGGCAGTAGGTGAGAACATGAAAGTATTTCTGGAATAGACTTAGCAGCAGTCCCAGCTACTGCCTCTTCAATCTCAGCTTCTGGAAAGGCAGTAAATGGCAAATATAGACCATCAAAATCCTTAAACACTGACTAGTAAATGTTTCTTTCCATACCAAACACATGCTATTTTTCAGTTTGGGCACAAAGAACCATAAAAGAAGCAGTCGTTCTCACAAAATCCAGTAATAGCTTCAGACATTAATGTCTGAAACACTTAGAGGTACAGACAGCTTCATAATTTATTCTAAATTTTGTCATAATTAAGTCTAACAAGTTGACATTTCTCTTGTATCAGAATCCAATCCAAACACAAAAAGGAAGCATGTCCTTCCATAACTCAATGATTTTTGGCTAAAGCTTCAGCTTAAACCAAGGAGAGAAGTGTTTTGGCATCCTGACTACTCTGCTGAATCAACCAGACAGCACAGAATGCACGCCCTGAGTCAGTATTTGAACACAGGCTTACATAAGCACAGTCATGTCCTTTTCTTGTGCATTTTTAAAATCAATATAGTACTTTGAATAGAATATGATCTGGCTTGGTGTTGATAAGTTTAAAAAAAAAGGAATCTGAACCGGTTTTTACTTCTATTTTTGTTATTCTACACTTACTGCCCAAGCACAAATGAAAGCATTGCTTGAATTCAAGGTGCCTTGAGCTTAGCATTCAACTTTTGTAAGACATGTAGCTTTGATCTGTACAGGAGGTAAAAATTAGGTCTTTGCAGCAAAAGTCTTTCCAGAAAGCAGCACTGCATGAAATAGAGGACAAGTACTACATGGCTATGCTAAGTGTATCTGCACCTAGGAAGTGTGTAAAGCTTAAAGAAAATTTAAAAAAACCAAAACAGTCTATTCTTGTTGCAATTTTGTAACAATTGCTTTTTTGGTGTCAGACTTCTGGAAGTGAATTATCTTTCAGAATGCTGACAAAAATGGAAAATAAATTGAAATACTGGTGGAGATAAGAATGGGTAAGGATGTGTGTATCCTGTTTGTTGGTCCTCTTTTAACATGAAACATGCATGCTCACATCCTTTTTGGGACTTTTATTAGCTGTGTACTCAAAATGAAAGTAGCTGTGATCCAGCCAGGGTAAATGCTCCATAACAGCTGGATGGGATTACTTTATGCTTTGAAGATATCTGGAATTTATGACAGTTTTATGACACTGCACATATTTTAGAGGAGCCAGGAGGATTCCCTCCTCTGAAAAATGCAGCACTTGGCTCTGTAGGCTGCAGCAGTGTCAGATCCTGAGCAAAGCTAACACACAAGGAAATTTCAAGTATTTTGTGCCTGTTGATCTGAAAACTAAAGGTGATTTGCTCCTCTTTTATCTAAATGCTTATCTTGAGAGCAGCTCTGCTCTCTCATGGCTTAGAGATCTGTTCAGCCCAGAATACAATGCAGCTCAGTAACTCAGTGTGTGCAACTGTGTCAGGACTGAACAGGCTCTGGGTGGAAGCTAATACAGAACCTGCCTCTGCTAGTCCTGCACTGACCTTCTGCAGATCACCATGCTCCAAACCTGGGCTCCAAGGAGAAATCCTGCCTGCAAACAACATTCAGGCAGCACGTTAAAAGCTACAATACAGTAAGAGATGAAGTCATTCAGGTTTTTACACCAGTAATTTCTCTTATTTTCATTGGCTGTATCAACCTGATTTTTTTACTGAGGTCTTGAAAAAACATTTGGAACACAGTTAAATATTAACAGCTACATTTAAAGGTGACTATTCATTTATTCCTCTCCAAATTTGCTTGAATAAATCAAGAAAAGTGTACAATGAAGTAATTTACATGGTGTTTTAACAGGGTTTATTCCACTATAATGGACTGAAATTAAGAGTTTCACCGCACTATCATATTTGAATTATTTAGCATTCACAAAGTTTCAAGCTCCTAAAGCAGAAATAAGTACTTAAGACTTTTAATCAAACGCTTGAAAGCAATTTTCTAGAATGGGAGAAAGCAGGAGTTATTTCTCTTCCATTTTACTTGAGTAGATAAAAAGCCCATACCAGTTGTACCAGACAATTCTGTAGTGCTGTATTCTCCACAAGTATCTTGTGAGTAAAGAAAACCTTTTCTCTTTGAAACAGGGGAGACTTTGGGGTAGATTTTTCTTCTTTAGTATTTTATCCCGCTGTCGTTGATAAGGATAAACCAACTCCACCACACCCCGTGTTTAACAGGCTGAACCACTGGCAGCTCACCTAGAACTCTGTACACCTTCAAAAAAATTCTAGAAATGAATATTTGTATCTGGTTACTTGTGTGATTACTATTTGTTAGTATTTATTAGCTACTTTCCACTCTCCAGTGCAAAATATAACACCAGAGCAGAAAGGAAAAACAATGCCAGGAGCAAACATGTCTCTGTTAGAAATGCAGCTTTAACTCAACGTGCATGGCTCCATCTTCCCTGTGAAACACCAACAGCTGAAATAATTTTCTAAAAATACCTTACATGCATTTATGCATAAAGACCTACAGCTCTGAGACATCACCTCCAGGTGAGAGGGAGAAAACAAGACAAAAAAAGTGATTACTGTTGGCAGTGGATGAAGAAGGAAACACATCTTGAAAAATACTGGCTTACAGGGTTTTACCTAAGTATTGGTAATTTAATATGAATAGGACAAAATTAAGAAAATAATTATTCTGAAACAAAAGGCTTCTAGTCCTTTGTTTTCTTTTGCTTGTTTCGAAATGATGGTTACAACCTTGCAGGTCATTTTAGAACTTGTTATGGACTCCATTTGCAAGTATCTTTCCTTTAGCCTGCCATATTTACAGCTAATATTGGCCAAATTGGGAATATTGGATAGAAGTTAAGACTAGATAGAAGGTAACCTACTGCTCTTCCTAGAGGAAAAGGCTGGGATATTTCGGGCTTGTGAGGCTGCTGCAGCAGCTCAGAGACAGAGGAGGGCTGGGCAGGCAGCATGCACCTGCAGCTCAGAAAGCTTGTGCTGGCTCTCACCCAGGTGCTGAAGCAAACAGAACAACAGTGGTACAGAGGAAAGGAGAAGTTCTGATGACAGGAAATGCTGGGGAGAAAAGAGAGCTCTGGCAGAGTGTGAGACACCAGGAAGAGCTGGAGGTAAAGAGGGGATCCTGTCCATGCTTGGATGACAGGGAAGGAAGAGCTGAGTACCTTCAGCAAGACTGAATGAGGAAGGGAGATGTTCGTTACCTTGATGCTTGTTTACTGTTTGAGAGTTTTGAATACACATAGTTTTAAATTAAAATTAAAATGAAGCAGAGATTCATTGAAAATAAAAAAAGATCCTTATCTGTTACTGATAACATTGAGATGCCAGAAATCTGGATAAGCAGTGTCCACAATGAATACAGTGCTGGGTATGTTTAAAACATTAGAACACCACCAACACGGTGTTCAACCAGAACTGAATTTCAGGGGATGCTGAAAATAATCAAATTCTGTACAACAAAGAAATGAAAAATGAGTGTGCCCAAAGCAAAAGCCATTCTTCTCCCAGAACTACTTAATATAACCTGCTGATACTATCTTACAGTGTCAATGAAGGCACTGCAGTGGCTCTGCAGATGCTCTGTGCTTTCTCATACCACGCTGCAGGTTCTGAACTAAGTACAGAAAGTCTCAAAACCTATCCTTTTACCAGTGCTTATAAAACTCAAGGAATTACAAGCAGCAATCTGTAGAATCACAAGTGTATTCCTGAATGTGCACACAAGTACAGAATGAAAAGTTTGGAATAATTTCTAACACTTTTCCTAACCAGATTAACAAAGCTGTCAAATTCATCCTTCATTTCAAGACAATATGGGAAAATATTTTTGCACTTAGTTCAAGGATTTATAAAGAAATGTAACATCCTGCCTTTTTTAAAATGTGGGGAAGGAGAAAGGCTCTTTCCACAAAGCTGCTTATCCTCAGAAATAGCACAGTTGAGTATCAGACGTGCCACAGGAAGAGGGGGAGGGCTTCTATCACAGCCTGTCCATTGTGCTGAAGGAGGACTTTTCCTATGGATGGGCGACCATCCTGTTATGTGGCTCTCAACTTCCTCCTGCATTGTGAGGCTCAAGTCATGGAAAGAGTAAAGTTCTTAAACTGAGGATTGTGTTGGGAACTCCAAACACTTTCAATACAAGTTAACCAAACAAATACATCATGGTCGGACTATTAACATCCTGGTTTAGTTTGCTGAAGCCACTATTCTTTTGAAAAAATAATGTAATCAGGAGAACTCTGGACAGTTATCTTATTAGTTCTTTTGGCTTCTGATAACATTTGGACCAAGTGAAAAAAAAAAAATCTGCAACTGCAGTGGAAAGCCAAGTTCAAAATGCAAGACAATGCCACCTTCACAAAACAAACTGTCCCTAAGAGGCCAAATGGGAGTGCATTCAGAGATCCAAAGAAAACCCCATGATAATTACCTATTAAAAAAAATCTCTCTGAAATCTGAGAAATGGTACTCTAGCTGCATTTGGGAAACATTAATTTAAACACTAAGTTGATAAAGTTTCAGCTCCAGTTTCAAAAGTGCAACCTGTGAAAGGCTGATTTCAAGTGCCTCAATGGGAGGGTAGCTGCCGCCCCCTTAAGAAAAAGCTGTGGAGCAAAGTGACAGGAGCTGCTGGTGCTGGAGCAGCACTCGGAGCACACGTTCCCAGGGGAGGGTACAGGACATGCCAGGGCACTCAGGCTATGCAGTCAGGTGTGGAGCAGCCTGGCTTGTGCCACAGGCAGGCTCCACTGCCTGGCAGCCACTGAACACAGAGTTAGCCAGCTCTGCAGGTACCTGGTAGCCCTCTGTTTTCTTCTGGCACCACTTCAGCAGGGCATTCCTCTTGGAGCCTCCATATTCTCTTGCCAGGGCAGACAAGGGATCTTTCCTCTCTTCCCTAGGAACAAGGCCAGAAGAGCTTGTAACACAACAGAAGCAGGTATTTATAAAGGCTTGAATAGAAGGACAAATTCTTGGCACACTGAAAGTAGCAGGGTACAGCACTTCTGACTGAAAACCACAACACACACGAATACCTGCAAAAGACTTTTGAGTTAATTTGGAGGAATTCTTTCATTAGCAAATCATCCTTCTTTTTCCTTTAAGCTATTCTTACTACATCATTCCACCTCAATGATATTTCTTTCTAAGAGTTTGAAAAATTAAACTCACAACATAGTAAGTTCCAGCCCGAACCATTAAGCTAACTCAAGTGACTTTATTTCGTATTTAGAAAGAATATAAACTGATGCTATCTCTTTTGCATCTCATGGCTGATTACAAATGTCACCTTGAAACAACAAGTTTGCATATTAGCAGCACGGTGTTATTAACAGAACATTTGCCTGAGACCTGGAGGTCTCAAAAAAGAAGGGGGAGATCTATGTAGGCTGATCTGCCATTTGATGTATTAGCACAATAAAAGCAGTCAATTAATTTCAATTCCAGTTTGTCAAGTTATCTTAAGTAATTTTTTCCTTAAGAAAAGATTGGGGAATAAAAGAACAACCTAACTAAGTTGGCCACTTTTTCATGAGCCTTACATTACAAACATCTCTTTATGTTTCAGAAATGAATTCTTAGATTAAAAAAATATATATTATAGAGGCTAACAGTTCTTCAGTGGCCTGGTTACATGATTCAGTATTTCTATAGATACTATAATAAACAGTCTTTGACAAAAAGAGCAAATACTGCGCCATTAACTGGATATTAGTTACCACACATGAAGTGTGCCAGCAGTTGTTCTTGTTTTTAATAATCTCCATTTGGAAAATTAAAATAAGATAGCTATCAGTAAACTGCAAAGACTTCCCCATCTGCCATTTTTAACGAGTCCTATCAGATATAAGCAAAGTTTCCACAACACTCTCAGAGATCATACTCTAAGTTACTCTTTCTGAATATTTCCCAAAAGACACAGGGATTGTATAAATTCACTCTCAAATCTTCAACTCTTTGTTCTTTACAGCCCATATGGTGACTGGAAAGAGGGGTGGAATGTGACAGTACTTAATACCATCAGTGGATTCTCTGCTGCAGATTTACAGGTAGCAATTCTCCAGCTCCTGCTAAGGGAAAAGAAAGCATCCATGGAATGTGGATATCTTCCTGTGTGTGTGCTATAAACAGAACACCAGAGTCTGTTCCATGTATCAGCATCTCTTGGTCAATGCATAAAAGAGAACGTGGCCCAACAGACAAGGCAATGTTTCAAGGCACTAATCTTAAGTACATGTATTGCAATTTGCTTGGCCAGTCTCTACTGACACATGTGGATGGGCATGATCTTGAAGTGACTTAGAGATAACAGTTGAAATATCCATGAAAATTTATGCCCAGCAGGACAGTAAACACAAACAGTAACTGCTATCTTTGATGCCGAGCCTTCAAACCTAACTGCTCATCTTGATTTAACAGGACAAGGAAGTCAATAATTGCGTATCTAAAATATGAAGCAAATTATCTGAATAGGTCACTGTACCTAAACTTCATAGGCACCACACAGCCAGAATGATGCTTTAAGAAATTCTGTACTTCAGTTCTTAAATCAGTACAAATATCAACAACTTACACTGGTGTATTTTTTTCCTTTGGTGATTGAAACAAGTAACAATGGGATTGCATATTCAATCTGTAATGAGGGTTATGCAACACTAGGAGAACTGAAGAACAGAGATCTGGGGCAACAATAGAACTCAAATAAAAATATCCCTCTCTCTTTACTCTAAACATACTGTTTAGCCATGAGGGAGCTGTACAGCCTGTTCTCAAATTCCAGCAAGAGCACATGGTTTATATCAGGTTCTCACAGTTATGAAAACACTCTGAAGAAAATAAATTAGCATTAAGTTGTATGGAGACAATGAGAAATGGTTTGACATAAAAGTCTTACATGTTCACATATTAGATCAATTGCATTCCAAATCAAAGAGCTAATGAAGTTTCAACTAGAACAGGGAACAGTGAATTGCAAGTATTTGTTCTAGTGAACTACACCATATATTCCAATAACTTTCAGGAAAATGTAGGGAGAAACAGAGAAAACTGATCATGTAACAAACTCAACTCCAGCAGCAACACTCAGAGCAGCTCCAAAGGCCACACATCACCCCACACCCACTGCTGCACAGCCCATGAAGTCTTTTGTAGAACTGAACACTGCAGGCAATGGTTGGGCAGCACAGTAATGATTTCATAATTATAACTGTACAGTTTCACCCTGGAATACCATACTATTTGCTCCAGTATGCAGACTGACACCAATACAACTCAAGGTTACCAGTTCAAAGTTCATACACAGGTGTTTTAGGGTTTTTTTAAAAACTTATTTCTGGATGTCCTCAGTTTAAATTTAGGTGCTAACATACACATTAATTGCTGGTAGTAAAGTACCCACAATTAAACTCAGTTTAATTTCTGCACAATAAAAGGAGGGCAGCACTGAGGCCTATCTCAGCTGATTTTCAGAAAAATCACTTTCAAAAGCACCCACAGCTGTGAATACCTTAGAATTTTATACATATTGCAAGTGTCTCTGAACATTAAGAGTTTAATACTTCTGCTGTACAAAAGCTTTGCCAGGAAGCTCTGTGAGAAACGGTCTTGACAGAGTTATTTAACCTTTGTCTGCAAATTTCCCAATCTATGAAGCAGAGCTGAGGACATACTTCACTTGGATAACGTGAGGTTTAAATACTTTGAAGTCCTCTGACTGATAACACAACAGAGAGGAAAAGTTTTAAATTTACCACAGACTTATCTTTTGTCTTACTAACCAAAGGAGGTTGTCTGGCCATTTGTTGCTCAGACTTGCACTATGACTCCATCTGTGGGACAAAAAAACCCAGGTCCATTCACTCGTGGTTATTAAAAAGACTTGCCAGTGTCTGCAATTAAGACCTGGGCATGCTGCTTTTTGTCTTCAACTGGGATTACAGAAGTTAAGGTTTATCATGGTCTCCCTGGGTCCAAGCCAGTCTGCATGATCTGCTCCATGTGCTGCAAGCTTACTTCCTGAATTTGGCTTCATGGTATTTTGAACTGCTATTATTATTTAGTGATATGACTTAGCTTGCTTTTTTAGTGGAGTATAAAGTCTGGTATTAACCCATAAGCTTTAAAAAGCTTAACTTTTAGTCTAACTTTTGAAAGAAATACTGAGCTGCAGATAAACCTTTCTGAAGCTCTTACAGACTACTGAAGATCATTACTGTGTGGGGTCTGCAGTCTCAGCACCAATATTATATACCAGAGGTATGCAGGCAGACAGCTGTGGAATCAACCCCAATAAAGGATTTTTACCTTATTCTGCTTCTGGTTGTAGGGGTGACTGATGCTGTAGGAGAAGATGAGAGGGACAGCTGTGGTGAGGTGGTACCCATTGCCATGAGAGATGCTGGGGATGCTCCATCAGGTGCACTGATGTCCCGCTTCATTTCTTCACTACTTCTTCGAGACACTAACGGGGGAATTGCCCATGCATTTATCATTTGCAAACATAAAAACTTTCAAACTTGCTCTAAGACAAGCATTAGTTCAGAAACCAAGCATAGAAACCTATATCTAATAGTAGGTGTCAACATTCTTCTTGATGCTTTCCACTTTGGAAATACGAAGGATTTAGACTGCACTAGAAACATTTATGATCAAGCCTGTATTTTGAAGCAAAGGAAGTTTGGTGGATGTATCTTAATGGAATATGACTACTTCCATTTGAAGGATTTAATGAATGAGAAGGAATTTTAACATCAAAGCATTTATTTTCCTCTAGTCCCTATAGTTACACTGGGAAGCTTCAAGTAGTTAGGGAAATAGAAAACCAAATCAGTTTAGAGATGACAGCTGTTTTTTTCCATTTAATTTTAATGAAGAATTGGCATGTATGTGATGTTCTGGACATTAATTAAATACCATCAACAAGAATATCAAACATTGACCTAAGACAAGTCAGCCACATTCCACAGAGCTTGCTTCATTTTATCCAAGGAAATTATTTTTCTTTCAAATGAAAGCACAAGCATTGTACTCCATAAAACCAAATTTGGAATTGTTACATGTTCTCTATATGGAAGAGTTTCCACTTAAAAGTATGAGGTTTGCCTTTATACTTAAATAGTCACCATTGTTCATGTTTGTGCAAATCAAAGATTCAACTCTCTACATAAATCAGGGACTTATTTTCTAATGACCTGGGGGCAAGTACATTAATTTATAAATACCAGACACAAGAAGTTTGGGTCCTTAAGACAAAACCTATCTAAAACTTGTAAGCATTTACTCAAATATAGGGGTTTTTAAAAAAATATTGATCCAAAATCAATTCTGCCTAGATTATACAAAGCATCATTTTCACGGTATCACACTATTTGTGCTATAATTTGTATAAAGATTTGGTTTTAGAAGCCCCTGCTGATAATGAGACATCAGTATATATAGGTTGATAGTAAACTAACACTCTGCATAAACTTGTATTTAGCAAGTCAGGCTTTTTTTAAATGCCAAGTTAACATCAAATGTCCAGCAACTACCATCAGCATACTGAAGAACATTTGTGGGTTATGCCAGTCACAAAGTAGACCTGTAAGTACGTGACTGAAATGAGAGTTCCTAATTTTCCTGGTCACCTGAAAGCCACAGTGTTACCTGAAATAGATTTGGCACTTTCCATGGCAGGGACTCTTGGCAGAGACGCGGGCCGGCTGGTGGACGATGTCCTCAGCAAATGTTCTGGACAAAGAAAAAGGAGGGAGGTCATCACTACTGAAGAGTCCAGTCAAATGTAAGACACTCAGGTCTGAATGCCCACCAGTGCCCGAGTTTGGCTGTTCTAGGGAGGGCAAACTGGATTTTATCTGGAAGATGGAGAAGCCCCAAAATTGCCCATTGCCAATGAAGTGCACTAGGAATACACCATGAGCACCTTAATCCTTTTGCCCTAACTCCTCTTGCTAATCCACTTGCCCTGGTCATTAAAAAAATACTTACACCCAAAAGGCTGAGAAAGGAACCCGCATTCAGCACATGGCCAAAAATATTCACAATGTTCAGTGGTAAAGCAGATTGCTTTGCTCCTCGGATGATTTCCTTTTTTTTGGGCTTTGAGTGGTTTTTTCATTTTATTATTAAATAAAACTACACATTTTCTCCGTTCTTCCTCCATGTAGTAGAGACTAAAGGGTGCCTTTACATATTGTATTGCAAGATCAGTTCTGCCTAATGCCAATGAGTAAAAAAAAACTGCAACAAAATTAATTCTCTATAGCAACGAATCAAAGCTATTTCCTATTATGAAATATTCCTTCAAGTAAAAACTGCAAACGAAAGGTTTACATACTCCTACATAGAAACACTCAGAATACAGTAATTTGAATATAAAACCTCATGGAAACAAGGATTAAGAAAAATGAAACCCCATTTATTAATTGAAAATGTGACACAAGAAACATACATTGCTGGAGAGATAAATTAAAAATATATCTGTATGGCTGTAAACAGGAATTCTGTCTGGCACCCTCACTACTGGAACACAGTCCTGCTCCTGCATTCACTGATTCGGAAAAAACAACAAAAGCCATGTAAAACATACCACTCACTCTGTGTTTAAGCTTATGTCTACCCCTGAACTCTGTAACAATTAAAGAATCCTGTATTATCTTCTTGGAAAGGCATTTCAGTATTCCTAAAAATATCAAAGTTTCTAAAATTAAAACTGCAGCTGCATTGTACAAATAGCCTCAATATGGATTCAACAAAAGCAAGAAGGAAATCTGGCACATACAGACTATTATCAAGTGCTACAGAAAAAAAAAAACCCAACCCTTTAGAAAACATCAGACCTCAGGAATACCAAATTGAGAGGAAATATTCAGCCTGGAGTCATATGGGGATTATCTTGAGAAACATCTACACACAAAAAGCCCCTAAAGCAGGCATAAATCAGAGAACTACACCCAACACATGATAGCCATTCATTCTCACAGGAAAAGCACATTGTGAACAGTGTTTTGAGAGACAAAACAAAGTTCACAGAACTGGGGAATATTGGGAAATAGATAAATCAACACTCAATTCCATTCAATTTTTCATCTGGCTCCTGAAGGTTCAATACTTAATAGGTTTAATTTATTATTCACATGCAATACAATGCCAACCATCACCCTTGTTTCGCTTTGGGGGGTTAAGAAACCCGTAACCACACAAATACTGTTACCCCAGAGGTGGAGCTTTTCAGTATCTGGGACAGCTGCAAGATATGTCACTGAAATTATCTTATCTTGATTTTACAAGTGATCTTAGTTTATGCACACACTAAAACTTATCAGAATAATACCAAGTTATCAGCATGCAATTGTGGTTCTGTTGGAAATTCAAAATTTCTTTATGTTACCCCACCACATGTGATGGAACACAAGTAGAAAGAACTTAAACATGAGATAGCCTATGATTCTATTAAGATATTTTGATAATAAAAAAGTATGTAACATGATAATGTTACATCCTGTATGTAACAGGATATGCTAGGATACTAAATAATTTTTTAAAAAACTATCAATAGCAGCGCTAAAACCGAAGTTTAAATGAACTTGAATCAGTACCTTGAACAGGAATTTCTGCATAGCTTGGTCTTTTGTCTGTCAGTGTAGCAAGGGGTTTTGAAGCTGAGATTGGCCCACTTATGGAATGCCTCTGAAATGGAAAAATACTTGTGTCAGACATAACTGGAAGGTAAAAAAAAATGTGGAATTGTAGAATCAGCTTCAGAAATTCAGATAGTACATTATTACTAATTTTAAAGAACTACAAAAATAAAGGAACCTTTGAAAATTTTTCCTTCTTTACTTTAAAAACCTTTACTTTTGCCAATCTGACTACGCCTTGATCCTGTAACATTTACTTCTTTAAACTGAGACCTGTTCCTCTGACCAATGTTAAAAATTAAGGTTGTGAATGCTCTTCGAGTTTTTGTATTAATTCTCACCTTCATTTATATTTTGTTTGAACAAACCTGTTCTGGTTAAACTTGATGTGTTTATTTAAACCAACAGAACCCCCTATATAAAGCCAAGGTTTTAGTGCATGATTTGTGTTATTAACATAAGCCTTTACAGCTTTGTGCCTCTTCCTGGAAAGCTGGGAGAATGGTGCAATGGGTACAGTGACCCAAAGCACTCTTTGTTAAGAAAAACACTACTGAAAAAATGGGGTTTATTCAGAATGTCAAGAGCTTTTGTTCCCACATATTTAACTGAGATGCTTCGGGAACAAGTGGAGAGACACATTTTATTATTTGTCAAAGATGTAATAAAACACAATTTATTTTTTTGCATTCTCAGGTCACTTTAATTTTTGTTCTCCTCTAAAGAGCTATGAACGAGCATTTTGTTTTCAAGTTTTATATAAATATTTAGCAATATATGGCTTTTAGCAAGCATATGATCACAGCTGTGTTAAGACTTGTTCACACAATTCAGTAAGCACTGAATAGAACTAAAATAAGCATTTTAGTCTCACACAGTGAACTGTACAAAGCAATAATTACTCTTATAGTTACTGAAACAGATTCAGTTGCTGAAGACTCATGGAGGATTGCCCACAATTATTTCAAATTAATCATTTCAAAGAGCCTATTACAAATTATAGTTCATTCTTTATTTACCCTGTCCTTTCTATTGGATTCCAATATTTAATCATAATCAGTCCACTAATGTGTTTATCCTGAAAACTCTTTCAGGTCTCCATCCAAGGTTAAATGAGTCTTATCTTCATAAAATACTAAAGATTAGGTGTTTCTCGTGCCAAATTACGCAGGCAAGACAGACAAATCCAGAACTGTGATTAAAACAAGTTAACAGTATATGCTTTACAGCACAGGCAGATGGCAGGGCTACTTATTCATCAGTTAGAGTCAAACTAGAGTTATGCTTTTGTGCTAGAAATCAAACGGAGAGAACAACTGCCAACATACAGCATGAAGAATTTCATCACTTCATATATCCAATGTCCTGCACACACACAACAAAGATTATACCTTTAAATGTGCAGGTGAAAGTGACTGTGAGCCATGCACAGAAATGCCCACAACAGTGTCCCCTAAGAGCTACTATTTCACACTTACAACACCTACTTCAAAAGCCCCCAAACATTTCCTAACTGAAGGACAAGAACTGTACCAAAGTGAGCCATTTCATTACATCTCCCCATCCCAGAAAACAGCTAAAACAGATAATGAGGCTAAAACAAAAATATTTAATTTTGGTTAGCTTTGGGACTGGCACTACAGAGACAGGGGAGTACAGAGCTTCAGCCAAGAAACACAGGTATGTACAGAGCTGAATAACCACATACCTTTACCCCTTAAAAACAAACATCCCTTATGGATATTGTCAGAAAGTGGCTGTATCACTCAGCTAATAACTTGCTGCATATTGTTTTATTGCAAAGAGACGAGACCAAACTGGTTGTCTCTTTGCTCCTGCTGGCACTGCAGACAGGGCTCCCTTGCACTGTTTAGTTCCTAATTCTGTATCTCACAGCTACCAGCAGTAACACAGTGACTGGTGCACTGCAAAGCAGAGGAACATGGACCAACTGATGTTTGTCTATTTTCACCTGCCTTCATCTATGTAGCAGTGCACAGGTGTCTGGAGCTATGGCAGGATGAACCAATCACTACAACTCCAAATGTTTGGCTTCTGACTCGATCCTTGTGTCTGTTGTCAGCTATGAAGGAAACATGACCATCACCACTACCCAGGTACCTCTTCCTGATCACTTTGCACTTCATGCCAGTGCACCTGCATGTGGCAATTGCAGAACAAACACAGTTTTTCACATATTAACTAATTAAGATGTAGGAAGTTTTTGACAGTAAATTGCTTGGACCCTGGAAGTTTATATGCTCAAATCAAACCAGGACATTCAATGGTAACCTGTAAATCTGAAACCACATCTGTTTCAGAGAATCCTCCAGCTATAAAACAGGAAAAGAAAGTACTCAGGGAAAGCAGCAGATATACTCCCTTGTCCTTATATTCCTCCCTAGGCATCTGCTTTGGTCACTCCCAGTGGCATACCAGACCAGCTAAGCTTTGGGTTAACCCAGCAGGGCTGTTTTCACATTCTGAAGAGCATTCTCTTCATACCTCTCTTCCTAAATTGTTTTGCAGTACTGCTAAGAGCCATAGTAAAATGCAGCTATGTTCCACTGCAGGCTTGGACCTGAAGCCAGAAAGGGTTTTGTTTGTTTGTTTTAAGTTGCAAAATATATCCAAGAATCTATCTCATTATACATACACACAGCTGTAAAGAAAAACCAAGAAAACGAAAACTTTTCAACACTGAGGAAATTCCTGACACAGTCCAAAGACAAAGCACATGGCTGATGCATCTGTACTTGGACAATTTATTTTGCAACCAATCCATCTCATGGAATTATCAACTCTGTGTCAGTTTCTCAATAGGTGCCCCATGTAAATAGTTCCCCTGTGACAACATTTTAAAGCAACCAAGATTAATAATAATACACACTACAAGATCCATACAGAGATTCACCCTTCCTCAAAGACCTTAAACCAGAGATGACTCCTATAAGGTGGGAGCCAATAGGTCAGCTCACATTGTGATTACTTATTAAAATCTTGCTTTTCAGTTGCAAGAGAGCACAAACAAAAAACGTTTTTAAAAATTATACAGAACACAACAGTAGAAAATGAGGCAGCAATATGAAACTCAACTCCCTTCTCTCTTGAGCAGAAAATATTCACATAACTAAGGTCATGAAACCCAATTGCCTTCTGGATAATTACAAGCACTTTGAAGAAAACCACCTATTTTCAGAAAGACAATAGAAGTTGTTTTCATTTACACACTCTCCCCTTTGTTTTTCAGGCAATGTTTCCCACTAATGAGTATCCAGCTGTTAATGACTTGGGTCTATACCAGAAGTCGAATTCAAAATTCAAGTAATTCTGGCAGATCAAGAACATCAAACAAGAGCTGTAAACACGAGCAGCTTTGCAGTATTCTAAGAGATTACTTTGGTTCATGGTTAATTTACAGGTAAATAAAGTGAGATAAGCCTTAGGCTTCACCAAAAAGTCTTCTGTCTGCCAAGGGTCTGGTTCAGCCCTTTGGAACATGAGATTAAGTCTGCCTCCTCCTACAAGACTGCAGAAATAAACAGAAATATAAAGACAGATCAATAGGAACAAAGCATCTGTCAGCGAATTTGTCACATTTAACTAATTTAGAAAACTGCTGTCAAGAGTGACTGAACCACAAGAAGAAGCAGAAGCTCTCCTAAAAAACCATTTAATTCTTTCTCTTTGCTTTAAGGCTATCTATTTGTTTCATGAAATTCACTCTTAAATGAATAAAAGCTACACTAGTCTGAGAACAGAAGAACAGTCAGTCTGTTCCAGGTATTGTTCCTTGAGGACTAAAAGCTAATGTGGCTATAGAGTCCTCAGTTCAGGCAGAGAGAATGTATTACCAAATCATTACAGTGAAAATCAAGTTGTGGAACTTTTGGATAGCAATATCTTGAAGGCAACAGGAGAATTATGGATATTAAAGGAGTAAAACAAAGTACATTCTTTGATTTTTCTTTTTTTTTTTTTATGAATCTGGTCACATCTGCTTTATCCTTAAACTTTTTGGCTTCTGCCAAAATCTCACTTCACACAGCAAGTGAGATAATAAAACCAGCAAAGATCTACAAAGCTGAATATCAGAGTCCTGACAATGCCACCTCAGTGCACCCAGGCTGCTGCAGCAGCTGAGCAAAAGGACAAAGCTTCAGAGAGGACAGCACAACATACACAGCACCATCACCCACTGGCCAAACTCTGCCAGTGCAAAATGAACAAAGATCAGAAATTTGCAATTATTTCAATCCTCCCTTGTCAGGCCTGCATTAAAAGACACATTTACACTGATGATTGCTGACAGATCTTGCACAGTCCTTAGTCCACTGCCAAAGGGGATTACTGCTGTTTCCCTGCCAGGCACAGGACTAAGAACTGACAAACAGCAACTCTAAAACTAAGGAATGCAAATAAAGTCTTCCTCTCACACTTTTTAATAGCACAGGAATAGCAATGGTTGTGAATATTTAACAAGAACTTCCAAGTTTCCAACGTGGTTCTCAGTGAAAGACTTGTTAGACTGAACAGTTTAGTAATTACTTACTTAAGGCAACATTTTATCATTATTTCCCCAGCAAGTCAGCCAATATTTGTGTGTTACCACCTGTAGTTTCACACAATCCTCTTCACAGAGAAGGATTAAGTGCAGTCATAAAACACCCACCTGCATAGGGGATACAGCAGCAGCTGGGGGAGTTTTCATGGGACTTGGGCTCAGGGGAGTGCGAGGAATTGTGGCAGCAGCAGGGCTTGGAACTAGGAGGAACATGGAAAGGAAACCATTGTGAGCATGACACTGTTCTGCAGTGCAACAGCAGACTGCTAAAGCCAACCCTCACCTTGTACTTTACATTACCAGTTTTACCAGATCACTCTCTCAGAATTTCAATTAGCAATTGACAGAAAAGTCATTTGAAAGTATGCCTACACATTTACTCCCCTGCAATTACCTTCATTTGCTGTCTTTCTATCATCCATGGTAAAAGCCTGAGTTTGCTGGGGGTGGACAAGGCTAAGGTGCAGGATACTATTACCTTGGCAGATGTAAATCATGGCATTACTAGTTCTTTGATCTTCAGACAATTAAAGAGATAGCAGCAGGCTCCTGGCTCTGCTAGTAATACAAGAAAGAATAAACCATATCACCTGCTTCTCGTTTCTAGTTTCTAATCAAAGTCCACAAACACTAGATTATTATATACCTTAAATTTTGGGATTAAACAAGTAACATTTTTAGAAATGTATGAAAACAGAAAAATTCTAAATTGGTGAATCAGTGATCTGACGGTTAAACAACATGATTAGACATGAATGCTGAGGTAGAAGGCAGATAATAGCTTGAAATAAAAAATTCAGAAGAAGGGAGAGGGGATTTACCATTGAACTAAACTAATTCTGGCAAGAAAGCACAGTAACACACAGAAAAACGTTCTAAATTAACACTAGAAAAGTATAAAAAGTGTAAATACCTATAAGCAAAATGAGCAAGCATGGAAATAGAAGCATTTACAGAATGGTTAAATAACAGAGATGGTTCTGAAGTATCTTAAACTTCCTGGTTCTAAGCAGTGAAAAGCAGCTTTGCTGTGCACAGTACTGTACTGTCTCTACTTGTTGCAAAAACATATTATAAGTTTCTCTGTGTGCAAGCCTGCAGGAAAATTTTCCCATGGGAAAGCATCTTTTACTGTTTTTTTACTCTGTATAAGTTTCTGTAAACAAAACCTCTGATTTGTGATTCAAGGACATTTTTGGATTTCTCTGCCTGTCTCCTGAGAGTGGGAGAAGGAGGTGAAGGACTGTTATCTCTCTGATATTGTAAGCATTCTAGCATTCTTGTACAGAGCAATGAAGAAGTAAGCATCTGAGCTCTGTACCTGGGCACATTATAGCCCAAATCCTCTGACTATGGAGTCATTTTAATAAATCATATTTAGCCTTCTGAAATTATTGTCAAGAGTCCTTTATCACTGCATGGACCACAGCAACATCTGCTAACTTATTCTGCTTCAGGCCAAGCCTTTCTACATGAGACTTATGGTGACTTCGTTGGACATGAAAGTCAAAACCCAAAGACCTGGCAAGGGAAATATTTTAATCCATACAAGGTCTCATATGCAGTTAAAGACAAAACCCAAGCGTTTCTCATTTCAGAATAACTATCATTACTGGATAATTATTGGACTCCTTATTCTGGTCACCTATAGAGAAGAACACCACTTCTTCCCACAATCAGAATCATAGTAAAGTCCATTGTCTCAAGAGTGAGACTCCTTTAATTTTAGAAAATATCTCCTATATCTTTCAATAAGTGATACTGGCTGGATCGTACTTTTAACTGTCATCAGAGCTCTGAGTATAAGATGTAAGTTATTAAAAGAAATAAACTCAGCTCTAGCTATTACATGGCTTTTTAAATGCTTAATTTGGAACATTAAGTTTGCATTTTAATAATCGGGCTGAAATCAGCTGTGCTCCCAGCTATAATTATGTGTGTCATATGTGTTTATGTATTTCTAATATACAGGAGCACTGAATCAAAGCATCCAGCATATGAGTCACTAGCAATGCGACAGCAAAGAGAAAAATAAAGACAAGACAAAAAAGGATGCTTGCACTTAACTGCAGTGAGCAATCTGTTCTGCAATCCAGTTTGGGTTGGTTTGTTTCAGCCATCACTTGGAGGTCATGACAGGACAAAGCAGTTTGCCCCTGAGTTAGCTGAGCCGTGGGAGATGAGCATGTAACACAGGCAGAGGGGCAGGCTGGTGCAGCTGCTGCTCTGGCTGTGGGACTCACCTTGGGAGGAGGCACTGTCAAAGGACTTGATGAGCGTTTTCACAGTGGGAGTTGGCTCTGAGGAGGTGGAGGATCTGCGACTCAGGCCCATTCCTTGTCTCAGAGCTGCCAAATCCCTCTCTACTGCATTCATGTAATTGTACACTCGACCACGTTCTTCTTCCTGCCTGAAGTCAATGTGCTGCTCATTGAGGGTATTTTAAAAATATTTTAACAGGCAAACTCTTAAAAAAATCAAGACAAATTGAAGCCAAATTAAAATCTATGGTCCAAATGGGTCATTACATTAACCTAGTTTTCTTTCCACTGTAATTCAGAAATAGGCTATCAAACCAAATTTTCACTGTAAATTCTTACTATTTGTCAGCAACAGGGCTCAGCATCTGGTAAAAAAAGTCTATCAAATCAATATTTGATATAAGGCTTAATTCCTGCTCCTATCTCACAGACAGATGGAAAAAATTGAGACTTAAAGATTTCATAATTCCACATGAAAATAATCATCTCAGAGGGGAGAATTTTTTCCCACCTGAATAAATGGAAAACAATTTAATACTAAGGAGATAGGAATATATTTCTGGTATACATCTTTAGGTTGCATCAGCTTTTCCCCAAGTTTCACAGCCTATGCTATCTCCCATCCTACTAGATGTTGGGCTAAGTGTAATGTAAATCTTACCAAATTCCCATCCATGCAGAAAACAACTGTTTTACATATACACATCACAAGCATTATTACTGTAAGCTATATACATATCTGACCCTACAGACAATGTAGTCAGGAGTCAAATGGTGCTGTCCAAGATGTTCCAACTTGAGGACTTTAATACTTCTGAAAGACATATAACTTAGTTTCTAAATACCTGGAGCACCTAATTCAAGCCACAATACATCACAATTTGGATTAATTTGTTTTTCTAGTTTTTATATAGAAAGCACCTCTAATTATCAGTGGAAAGAAAACAGTAAAAGTTACATGCAGAACTAGATGAAGGTTTCTTCTGAGGTAAAAACCCAGCTGTGTTTTTAACCAAACCAAAAGCCTTGGCTGCTAATAAGAAATATTAGTGATGGTACAGAAAAGCCAACACTGCTTGTTTTTCACACTGTGGGAAGCAAAGTCATTTTTAGCTGTTAAACTCGAAAAATCCCCCACTTCAACCTGGTTTTGAAAAACCCTGGGTGGATTAAGTACACAGTATAAGGAAACAAATATTGCTGCTGTAAGTGTACCTATTTTTACTGCTGAAAGCAGCATAAAGCAGCTTGCTGAAAGACAGATCCTCACAGTGAGAGGATTTACAAACTTCTGGAGCCTCAATAATTAAGAAACTGGACTTCCCAAACTGCACCTCCCCTGCGCAGGAGACCATATATCCCTGTTGTCATACTTGCGTGACTTTATCTCCTCCAGCTCCTTGGTGAGCTTCTCATTTTTCTCCTGCGCTTCGTGCAATCTGCGCTTCAGGTCCCCGATCTCCTCCTGGGCCTCCGACTTGATATCGTTGGCTATAACCACTGCAGTCTGCAGGTCTGCCTGGAACTGACGCCATTCTGCTGACTCCTCCTGGAAGCGTGAATTTGGGAGTTAAAAATAAAAGTTATCCTTTTTATTCATAGTTTTCCTATGCTGCTAAAGGAAATGATTTACAGGAACGACAGAGGCACTTGTCCAGTGTTAGGCACAACCCAACTCGCAAGTTAAATTGAAGAGGTTTTGCTGGAAACAACTAGATTTTGAAAGTCATTAATTTCTTTTCTGGAGACAGATAAAATGTTCAACGTGGAGGAGAAAAATATTTCATATTAAACTCCACATCAAAATACACAGGAACATTTTCTCCTAAGCCAAATATCGTATCTTTGTGACACTGAGAAATTTTTAGCATTGTTTAGCGTCTGTAGGTTAGTAAATATATTCCCATGATGCCTGTCTTCCAGAAATAATTATTTTATTAGCATTGTATCTAATGATATTATCTTTTTACAATTTCATATGCTGGTCTTAGGACATTCTAAGCTGACAATTTATTGACTTTTTTGGGTTGGTTTTTTTTTTTTCTCCTACCCGGAGTCTCCTGTGAAGATTCTTGATCTCTCTTTCCATGTCATGCTTTTGATCCTGAAGTTTTTTCACTGTATCTGGAAAAAAAGTTAAATGTCCTGTAAGATCTTAGTCAGGGATTTATTTACTTAAAAATTAGTTACTGAAAAGACCTGCAAATGTTTTTAAAGACTTACTCAGAGAAGACATTTTCATAACCAAAGACATCTGAAGAAACACAGTATGAGAAGGAATAATTTGCCAGAGGGTGTTAATAGGTACACACTCCTCTGTGACTGGTAAGGGGAGCAGCATAAGCCAACTCAATTCTTATACAAATCCCAAATCACAATACTAAAATGACAAAGCAATAACAAAGAGCAAGTAAACAAGGTAGGCAATTTAACATTAAAGGATCCTACACACATGGATGTCTGGGGGTTTTCCCTCCTCAAACATAAGCTGCAGCTACACAAAGCCTTTTGATCCACAGTTTAATTCCTGCCACAAAGCAGCTGACATAACACTCACAGCCGTGCCTTCCACAGGGATAAAACTGAACTCGTGTCCCCAAGAATCTGACATTCTTGTCTATCAAGCTACTATTTCAGGTCAAAGCAAGCTGTATTTACAGCAAAAGGCCAAACAGTCTGTGAGCTGGTGTTATGAGAGAGATGGTCCCCTAAATCTGTCAGCAGCAACACAGCAGGGTTCACAGCCCGAGCAGCAGCAGCTCCTGGGTGGCGGCTGACAGACTGGCTGCTGCAATTATTGCTCATTTGTGACTTCATTCAATACACAAGGACAATGTGATTGATTACTCCATTCTTAAACCTAAGCAACTAATGAGGAAGAACACAGCATAAATTTCTAATCGCTGTGTCACTTCACTGATCCTTGGATTCTAGGATGTTTTATTTCTATAGCGTTATGTGACTGTAAAAACTGTAAAAATTATGGACAAACTGACTAAATGCATTTTTTGTTCAGGTTCTTTATCCCAACACCTGCTAGAAACAAATATTTTTGCTGCATATTAGCAATGCTCTTTCCAACACGACTGAAGGTGCCTAATACATGTAGGCTGTTCAATACTCAAAACCTTCCTCAACAGCCCCAAGTACAGGAACTTTTTAAGTCACAGTTAATTTCTTTACAAGAATAATATAAACTTCAGCTGGCCTGAAAACATGATAACCTTTCAAACTTGGAAAAGTTGGAACATAAAAAATAGACAGATACTTCTATACTTATCTCCTCCTTGTAAGACTGCCCATTTTAAGTCGCTGATCTTTAAGCTTTGAAGATAAGCCTACAGGGTGGGCCACTCAAATCTCATGCTACCATGAGATTTGAGCAAAGCCCTCCAATTTTGAGCTTGTCTCTTTATACACAACTTGTTTGAGCTAAATTCAGAGCTAGGAGGCCAGCTTTAGGCCAAAGTTATAAAACTCTCCCCCCACCTTTTCCTTTAAATACATTTTGGAACAAATCAAGTTAATGTTCATTTTTGTTTTTAAAACAGTTCAAAGAAAAAATGTCTTTAAAAACAAAATTTGCAGTACTACTAAAAGCAAGCTATCTAAAAATAACCACAAACCAGAAACCATAAATGTACCCACAGTTAAAGCTTGTGTAGTGCCATTGTTTTGAGCTTCTGTGAGTTATGAAACGCACCATTAAACTTTAGTGTATTTATGCTTTGAAGTAAAACACAATGGTCTGAATATTCTGCAGGTACCATAAATAATACAGAGCAGTTTACAGCAGTTGTTGGAAACAGTGCTCTCTCTCCTCCCCAATCAACCAAGGAGACTAAAAATACCCCCCACCAAATCGCAACTGAATTTGAAATGCAATGAAAAATTATTATTAATATAAGTGATTTCACCTCTTTCACCAACTACAGCCTGAAAATTCAAGTAGTCAAAATAGGTAGAAGCTGCCATGTGACAGCTTTCCTTTCTGCATCCTTGCAAACTCCACATTGTTCTCTAAGACACACAAACCCTTTCCACCTCCACGTGCCTGAATTTTCAGTATGGTAGGACAGGTACTTCTACCATTATCCAGTTTCCTTCTTTTAAAGATCACAGACAACAAAGAAGACTGAGATAAAAGAAAAAGTAGCTACACGTTAGGGTAAATGAAGAACAAGGAGACTCTTCCGATGAATGACTAGGATAATTAAAAATGGCAAATCAGCAAGCTCGTGTTTTACTGCAGGATCCAATTACATCTACATTTCACAAAATGATATTGATTTAAGTCACAGTTTGACAAGGCCTTGCCTCTATCTAAGAGGCAGGGAAAAAAAAAAGATTATGGGACATGCAGACTATAAATTGTAAAGAAAGCCTTTACAGCTAGGGCTGGGGGTGGGAGGAAGAGTTTTGGAAGGCTACCAGAGAAGAAGTATCAAAATGTTCTGTATCTGCAATTTTTATTAATGATATATAACTAGCAGTTAGAAATTATCACTATTAAATAAAAATGAGTATCAACATTCAATTGTTTAATTTCAATAGTTTCTGGGGAAAAAATAATGGAAAAAATACTAACAGTATTCAGACATGTGCAGTAGTTTCAGAAAAAATGACATGACAATTCCTAGGAAGAGACACTAAATCAAGTAATTCTGACACAGCCATTCCACAATGGACACTCTCACAGTTTTTGTACTGGCTACAGAGGCATGCCTTATACTGGGAGAGCATTTTGATTCTTTAGCATAGAAATGGCTATCCCAGCACAATCAGAAATACACAGAGTAGTATAAGAACTACAGCTTCCTTCTGTAAGGAAGAGGCACTGGGTACCAAGAGCAAAGCTCAGGCAATTTTGTAGACCAATATTGCTTTTGAGCTTATCGTGTCAGACAATATATCTATATAGCAAGAAAGGTGACTTTTCAAGGGTCCACTATTAGTCGGAAAAAAAAAGTACAAAAAATGTAAAAAAAAAGTATAAAAAAGGAACATCCTGTTGACTTTTCCAAGACTTTGTTAGAAAAGGCCTAAATATGGTAAAGTAAACATTTCATTTCATAACTGCTGTCAAGATCCTTTTCAAATGAGATATAGCAGAATTAAAACTAACACTGTCAGCTCCATAAAAGAGCTATTCACTGAACATTAAATATATCCACCTTCTAGCTCACCTACACTTGTCCTAAAAAATTACTGACTTATAGTTACAGACTAGGAGAACCTCCGTGCACCTGTGCTAAGAGAACAAGCAGTGATTATTTTTGTACTTCAGAAGAAACCTCTGAGAAGTGGTAAGCTAATCTACAAATACACATTTTCTGCACATCAGGAGACAAAATTTTTGGAAAAAAATTTTCCACAAACTCTTATTAACTGCTTGGGAGAATAATAGCTTTCTGTTTCCCCCTTAGTTACTGCAGATGACTAATGTGACAGCTGGGCTACCTGACTACTGCAAGTTTTTGGGAGTCAGAAGTGAAACCCAGAGGGAATACGCCATCTAGTGCAGTGTCAGCCTTCCCCACTGCCTGCTTCAGCTCAGCACAGCAGGGAGGATATAAAACGTACAGATTATTTTAATATTTCTTAGCCTTTTTCCATACAGTAGAATCACAGAATATCCTCAGTTGGAAGGGATCTATCAGGATCATCGAGTCCAAATCCTGGCCCTGCATGGGTCACCCCAACAATCTCACCCTGTGCCTGACAGCATTGTCCAAACACCTCTTGAGCTCTGGCAGCTTTGGGGCCTTGACTATTGTCCTGAGGATCCTGTTCCAGTGCCCAACCACCCTCTGGGTGAAGAACCTTTTCCTGGTATCCAACCTAAACCTTCCCTGACTTAGTTCCAGCCACTTCCTCAAGTCCTGCCACCAGTGACAGAGAGCAGGGACTGAAGACCAGGAGGTCACCCCTCAGGCTGAACAAAGTGCCCTCAGCTGCTCCTCAGGAGGTTTCCCCTCCAGGCCCTTTAAGCACTATGCTTAAAACTCCTCACCCCAGCAGTAACGAGCTCAGCTGCAGCAACTGCAGCTCTCACCACATCTGGATGGATGTCAAGAACATACTGTGTGTTTTTCACCAATGCAATTTGCATCCTGCTGCACACATCAAAGAGATCTGTTTCTTCAGGCAGACATATTAACAGCTAAAATGTGACAGCTGAATACTCAGATTACTGTGAAAAATGTTCCATTGTAGGTTCCTTGTGCCTCTTTTTGGTGTTTGAAAAGCCCACAGTGAAGCATGCCCTAAGTACCAGTGCTTGGAGTGTTTCCCATTTCTACATTACTATTGGTGTGGATTAATCATTACATTGAATGAACACTCACAACCTCATCTATGAGGCATCTTTCTCCTAAGTGTAAAGTCTGTCTCTAGTAAAATTTTGAAGTTTTGTGTTTAGAATTCTATCTTTTAAATGTTGTATGTACTACCTCTAAGTCCCAGATTTTTCACAATGTTCTAGGCTGGCAGTACTTAGAGATTACCATTAAAAAACTCCTGTAAGAGGTTTAACTATCAAGAGTTTTCAAGTTGTCAGGAAAAATGCACTTTTTAAAGTTTATACAATTCTTCGGGTGCCATCCTCTCTTACTGCCACTAGATGCCACTCTCCTTCCAGCACATAACTAAAACAACAGCTTGCTTCCCCCAAAGGATCACGTCAGGACATCGGCTGCTCCAGATGAATTTTCCAAACTATTTCAAGACCAATGAATAACAAAGACTGTTGCAATTTTTGTTGAAAATTTCTCCCCTGGCAGGGGTTTGTCTGCCTGAATTTTCAGCAGTCGAAATTAAATATCTTACAGCTGGTTTATACCCACAAAGCAGAAGCATCTAACAATCAGAGCTGCCTTGTAATCAGGTATTGCTAGGCAAATACCTAAATATCTACTTGACCATGTTGCTGTTCCCTACGTGAGTGTGTTTCACTTAATGGACAAACCAAAACAAGTAGAAAATTGTTCAACCTTTTTGAGTCTTTGCTCCAAAATTACTCTTTTAGCACAGAGAGGGGAAAAAAAATTCAGAAAAAAAATTTAAAACTATTTTGTAAAGAGAAGCAGTGATTGCCTTTCAAGATAAAGAAGGGTTGCTTAGGGAAACAACACTCACAGCTGTGTCTGAAGATACTGAGCTTGAATAAACAATTTAGCTTGCTTAAGACACTAACTTTTCTTGATAGCAGACTGATGTAAAACCCTTTCTATGAATATTTCCTTGTTGTTAGAAGGAATCATGCTTTGGTTTTTTTACTATCTTGTTTCATCTTTGAATAACATGGAAGACTAACAAATATTTGAATTCTCTAAGTAGCACTGCAAATACAGCTTGCCAGGGTAGAGTTGCCCATGTTCTTAATTAGATGGAGACTAATTGCAGAATTCCAGCCCGTGGTAGGAATGTCTGAGCAGGTCTCCAAGATCAGAGAGGGAACTAAGGCACAGAGAGCTAGACAGGTACACAGTAAACATGTTTTCTACTACATGTTTTTCTACTTTGAAGAACAACTTGAAAATAGTATTAGCAGATTTCATATTTGTTCTCTATTCACATGTTTTTATTCCCACACTAACTACTAAGTGGGTCTGGAAATGCTAAACCAACTTGATTTTTTTCTTTCCCTAGTATGTAAGGATTCTGCAAAACCTAGTCTGAATTGAATTCAGACAAATAAAAGTGAAAATATTTTCAATATTACAGTGTTCTATTTGAGCTTTTCTTAAGTGATCCTTTCTCTCAAGAGAAATGCATAATACTTACTCTCCAAATCAGATATGATAAGATTGTCATGAAGCTTCACAGCACGGTGCTGCTCTACCTCATCCTCCAACTCAAAGATGGTTTCTTTCATGTCACTCCTCTCAGTCTCTTTTTCATCTAGTTCTGTCCGAAGCTTTTCTAGAGTCACATTGAGATCCTCAATTTGTTTCTTGGCTTCTCCTTGGAACACTCGATATTCATCTTCAACCTAAAGCAGAATATATCTTAGTTGCATATTAAACAAACTTTTGGTTTTGTAACCACCACACTTACAATGTATTTCTGCAACCAGAAAAATACAGGAGAATTGTACACCTTTGACTATACATTGCTGTATGCAACTCTTTTCCTGAGCCAAAGTTAAACTTTTTTTTTATTCCCATGCTGGATATATGAGCATTCCCAGCTACTCTAAGAGCAGTGCCCTGCACACAAGTGAAGCAACACCACCATTGTATCAAGGCTGATGTTTCATGAGCAGCTGATCCAATTTAACATCCAGCTGCCATGGAAAAGGGACAGGGTGGGGGGGGAAACTCTTAACCCTTCCTTTCTCCTGCCAAAAGATAAAAAGCCTGGTCTCTTGTGCATCAATTTTAGTGCTTGCTGGATCGGTGTGATGAATGATTTCCTTAAGCAAGTGTGACATCTGTGTGTGAGGTGTGTGAGTTGAAGCAGTTCTCAGATGAGTCTGTCAAACTATTAAATTGAAAAAAAAACAACAGGGAAGGGAAGAAGTGGTTGACTTCTCTCTTTCAGGAGCAGGGGAAGAGGCTTTTTTATCCTGCCTCATAAAACTGTAACATAAGGAACAGGCTGGGATCAGAGGCAAAAATAGGGTGTCAGAAAAACAAGAGAAAATAGGTTGTGGCTTAGGGTGGGCAACACTGGCAGGCACCAAGATTAATAGACAAAATACCCTGCTTTTAAGTCATCTGTTTCAGTGGTTTTTATTTTAATAGCACTCTCTAACCTTAATTATTAGAATCATTTTAGTATATTTTTCACCCCAAATTAAGGTCGATTTTAACAGGCTTGTGATCATGATTAACATGTTGATTTGCAGCTGATATTTAGCTCACACATTGAATTTGGCATAAATTGTCTCTTCAGGAAGATACACCTTTAAATGCATATGTAAAATTATTGAATAAATGGTGTGCTTCTTGCTTTTATATTAAATTATGGTAAATACTTTTACTAGACATGGCTACTGCATAAATTAGAAATTTTTGTGTCAAAACAGAACTGGAAATAAACATTTTGATCTGAAACCTAATCAGCACATAAAGTCTTGCAAAAGGTATGCAATTTAAGCACTAAATTAGTACAGTATCTAAAATACTGTTTAAGTCTGGCCACTTAAATAAGTTGTGGAGTTTAAATACTTTTAAAAAGTAACACAACAGTCACTCTGTAGCTCAATGTATCCATATAACTTTCTCAAATGCTGACATCATTTTCATAAGAGAAGTCAAGAGAAAGTAATCAGTCCTAACACTACTGGAATCCAATTAACCTCATAATTAATCTTTTACTTCTGAAGGAACTACAGAGGTCAACAGGTCATTGTGCACATGGGATGTTAGACTGCAATGCTGTTTTAAGCACTACCTTAGCAATGGCATCTTGCAATCGATTGGCGTCGTTGCGGGTGTGTGCCAGCTCTTCCTGCAGACCACTGGCCAAGGTCTCTGCTTTTTCCTTATCCAGCCTGACACTCTCCAGCAGGTCTTGTATATCTGATTTATCTCCAGAGTTGTGTATGGAATACAACTCCGCCACTCTCTGCTTTTCATGCTCTAGCTGAGCTTTCAGCCTGTTCATCTCAATCTGGTCACTGGCTACTGTGGCTTTGTACTCCTCTAAGGTAGATGCCAGAGCTGTTTTGCTTTTCTGCTCTGACTCAATAATCCGTTCCATGTGGTGATTCCTTTCTTTTAATGCCCCTATCATTTCTTGGGCCTCCTTGTTGTCTTGTTCTGCCATCTTCAAAGTGTTGCTCAAGTGCTGCTGAACCCCCAGCAGCTGCTCCCGCTCGAAGCGAGCGTTCTCTGCCAGCTCCATGTAGCGCTGCTCCAGCTCCATGTAGCGCCCACTCTTCATGTCCTCATCAATCACATAGGAAATGTGGTGCTCATCCAGAAGGGACCGGAAATACTCAATCTGACGGCTGAAGTGCTCCAGCTTGTCACTTTGCTGGCACAAAGACTCCATCAGGATTACTTTTTCCTCTCCAAGTCTTTCATTCTCACTGTTCAGCTCTTGTGTTATTTGTTGCAGATCTGCAAGCTCTTGAAGTGTGGCTTGGAGCTCTTCAGCTGTACTGTGTTGATTCTCTTCCATCTGATGTATCCGTTCTGTCAGACAAGCTACAGACACTTCACTTGCATTGCCACTGCTTCCCTTCCTAGATCTTTCTATACTTGGTACTCCTTCAGATTCTGAAGACGACGGAGCATCTAAGGCATCATCGCTTGATGTCAGTGGCTGATAAACTTCACTGCACTCACTGTCCAAATTATCCATGGAATTACTGTGTTGGTTGTCCATGAGAGTGTTCTCATCCTGACTTAACAAGTCTTCCATCGATCCAGGAGCAGAACCTTCCACTGAAGATGTCAGAGTGCCCCCACCATCGCTGTGGTTGCCAGCTGTAATCTCTGGACTCAAAGACTGATAGCCAAAGAGCTTTTCAGAGTTGTCCAGCCTTTGTTCCAAAGAAAAGCCCAAAGCATTTAGTCTGTCTTTTAACATTCGATTCTCATTCTTCAGCTGGTTGAGCTCCTCTCGGATGGCAGTGTTTTGTTCCTGTAACTGGAGCAGTGTAGACTCTACATCAGTTGGCTGATGGACAACGATGGCTTCTTTCTCTTCAGATTTTTCATCCCCCTCAAGATGATCTTCATTGAGTCCCAGCTGAGCACGCATGTCCCTTAATTCATTTCTCAGATGCAAGATTTCCACATCTTTAGTTTTTGCTAATGTCAGAAGATCGTTCACCTTTGCTTCCAGGGCAGCTCTGTCACTGATCTGATTGTCTGACTTGGACTTGCTCATGCGGATGTCGGATTCCGGGTTGGTGCGGCTGCGGGAGCGCTTTGCCAGCACCGTGTCGCTGGGGCCCTGTCCTGCCAGAGGCAGCTTCTTGCTCTGGCTCAAACGAGAACGCTCCCGGACCCTCTCTCTAGAAGAGCTGGACTCTTTGTTTCCAGATGAAGCGCTACGCTTAGCTGTGGAACTTGTACCTGTATGGTTTTTGAAAGTTAGGAACATTAATTTAAAATACTGTATCTGTCACAGAAGGCTGTGTGCTCTGTATCAGCCACACAGTGGTTCAGTTTCTGAATCACACTGCTAAACACATTTCATAGAAAATACTGGAAGTAAGCATTAACCCAACATTCAGCATTTCCTGTTTTCTGTATTTTCATCTCGTTGCATAAAAATAAAGATAGATTATTACTCCTTTATTTCCAGATGCTCTACAGCTTTGCAAGCATTACTGAATCCAAAACACAGCAACGGAAGGCAAGACCTATTTCAATCCATATCAATAACACACTAAATGATTTCACTTTCTGAACAGTTTCTGAAAGCCCTCTTATTTTATTTCAATAAAGCAATACAAAATGTTCACTGTAACAATTAATCTTAGAGATTTAGTGCTTGTGTCATGAATTTTTTAAACAGACAATTTTAGAAAAATCTATGATTCTCTAAATTAATTATATTATTTCATTTTATATAACAGTTGCGTAGTCAGTACTGAAAAAACTAAAAGAACACCCTCCAAAAAAGCAACCACATTATTAAAAACAGGAAAAGCATTCAGGAGGTGTGTGATTTGACCATGGTGTTACTGAGCACTCACTTTAGTAGGCAACCGGGATCCACAATACATTAAATGAAAATAAAAAGCCCTCCAGCTTCCACCTTTAAGAATCAATATATCCATTTACCTGCAATAGCTTTGGGTTTGTTTTCCAGACTGTTCATGGTTGTCCCTGGAGCTGAAGATGCTGTTGATACACAAGAGTTCTTCTTGGCCTTGACACCGTTGGTCATTGTCACTCCAGTGCCACCAGCCATCCCTGCTAAGAGGTCATCGTTACTCTTAGTCTGAAAGAAAGGGAAGAAGCAGCTTTAAGACAGCTGGCCCAGAAGTCTGCATAGCCAACATTTCTACTGTTAAAGACTCCTTCAGTTTAAAAAGTACATATTTGACAAGTCATGTGTCTATGCAAGAATGCTGAAAAGTGTAAGTGCACTGCACTGTGCAGTCAGTAAACTGAAATGGAACTTTAACTCCTTACGTATGAGTGAGCGTTGAAACTGCGTCTTCTCTCTCCCCCCAAAAATTCTTAATCTTTAAGTACCAAGGCAAAAAAAAATCAATTAAAGCACAGTAACACATCATAGCATAAAACTTCTCAATTTTGACTGAAAGTTTGCTTATGCATAAAAATGAAAGCAATTCTTAGATAACTAAACCGCCAAATACCAGGATGTTCATACAATATCCTTCAATTGAATGGGATCAAATATTTTGTGGTGGACAAATTCACAACAAAAAGCTCAAATCAAAGAAAAACAAAAGTTAATCTAACATTAGCAAAATACAATTTCTAGCTTAAAATACTAAGCTACAGATCACCAGAAACTAGGACAGAGGGCAGAGGGAAAGCCACCCTCACCATATATCCTTGCCTTGCTTTCAAGCTCTTTTCTAGGGAATTTTAAGAGATGGGGTATTTGTTTGATGGACTTTGTGTCTAACCTCATATGATTGTTCCTGAAACTACTGTTAGCCACAAAAGCTGCCTGGAATGTGACAAGGCAGCAAGCACAGGATTCTCAACAACCAGACTCCCAAACAGAGAATACAACTTTCAGAATAAAGCAAAGTCTAGAAATACCAAGCTCTCAAGCATTAATTGTCAGACTTTATACTCTTTAAAATACAAATTTTCAAATGGTGAGAATCAAAATACGCTCAACATTTTTCCCATTATATGAGAAAAAAATAAAAGGAAACAGCTGTGCTAGCAGCATTCCTTGAACAACTGTGTTATTCAGCTGGATAACACATTTGAATTCTCCTCCAACATCCCAGCTAAAAGGTAGTGCTTAGAAGTTAACCAGTTGCTTTCCATCATATCTGCAAGTTTGTAACTTCCAGCTCCCACAGACATCCATGTTAAAAACTACACTGCAGACATGAAAAGTCTATACATTTAGAATAAAGGTACATTTGCTTAATTAAAAAATAGTTGCATGTCACTCTATTCTCTAGTAGTCTCTTTTTAGAAGTGCCTATTCCAGAACAGCTAAGAACACTGATCATAGCACTGTGGAAAGAGCATGGATGGGATCTGTGCCATTTACAAAGAGCAGCTGCAAAACAAAAGGGAGCTTTAGGAGGAGAACATATTTGCTCTGCATGCTATTGATAAAAATATAGAAAATTTACAGATAGAAACATCTATTTGTACAGGTAAAATCCGCTAGGACAAGAATGTTGTTATTGAATCATGTCAGAAACGGCATAGCCTTCTGAAAAGATTTATAAAAGGCTGGAAGAAAACATATCACTCCAAGGATCTAGTCTGATGTGCATCTAAAGCTGGCTTTTCTGCTATGAAAATGCCATTGTTGTTTGCTGTGCAAACAAGGCTTTTCCAAGGGCTCCTTCCTCCCAGGAGTCAGACCAGTTCCTTGATCTGCCATGTCACACAGCCATGCAAACAGGCAATGGAAATATAAATAGGAAAGCAAAAATGTCGGAGGGCTACAAGAGCCATAAAGCACACCCAGCTCATGTGGGGAGGACGGGCTGAGCACAAACTACTACTGTACAACACTCCTGGTTTGCCCCTCATCTGATGAGATTTTGTATCTAATTCTAACTCATTTTGTGGGCATGGGGGTACAGGGGGAGGAAAACAACCCTGTGCAACTATTGCCTAAACCAAGGTGGTACAAAAAGGCACGGAGGAGTCATTTTCTGCTTTGCTGCTGGATCTGCCCACTCTCCTGCAAACGTGACAGCTCAAACAGACTATGAGCTGTCAGCATTTTTACCCTGCTGAAAGAGTGGGGAAATTAGATTAAGCTTTTTAGACACTTAGAGTACAAGTACATGTTATCAAGCCAAATAGGTCAAGATGTGACTCAGCTTGAAGAAAAGAAACGCTAAGTAAAATACACATGTTCAGACATTAGTCATCTGCAGTCCTTGCTGAACAAAGGAATTTAAGACAGCCATTCTTCTCCTGACTTACCCATAAACTATTTCTGGTCTAGGTTGGAAGGCACTGCCTCCTCTGCAGCCAATTAGTAAACAGTTTCTCAAAGCCGTAACATTATACTCTTGGCAAAGAAAACTATTTAGCAAAGCTTTGGAAAAATTACAAACCAGCAGCTCTCTTCTTAATGTTCCACAATGGCAACCGTTCAGAACTTTTAAAATCAAAGTATTTTTGTAGCATATCTTTTTAATTGAAGCAAAAGCTATGGTGTATAGCTATGAAACAAGTTTTTCCCATTTACTAAGAACCGTGCCATCCTGCTTAGCATTAAAACTCCTACATTAAAATATGGAAAATTAGAAAATCTTATAATTAGAAATGCTCATCCAGACCTATTTTGATTTTCTGTATAAAAAACCACTTTATAATTATACAGTTCATATTCTGTTTTCTTCTCACCACTTTCTTTCAGTGTAGTGAAACTTGAATAATGACCTATACAATTAATTTCATCTTAGTTTCTCAACAGGTATATCCTATTTACTCCATCTCATTCAAATCCCTTTATATATATATAATTATTCCTACCTAAGATTTTCTTTGATGGTTGTTGTTGCTGCATTTGAGTTTTTCAAACATCAAACTTCACAACAATCTGTAATTAAGTTACTGCATTTTGCAAACAGAATAGAAGCCTAGACACATGAATACTGAAAACACACTCTAATTTTTAATATTCAAATATTGGTCTCCAAGTCCTGGCTTTTCAGGGACACTGGATTTTGTAATTCGTCTGAAGTACAGCTGCTGTCTAATTACAGCTGGGAGTGTTAGCAGGATCACAAGCTCATTAGCTGAAGAAGTCAAAAAATAATGACCTTAAAAATAAGAATACATTATTTGTAGAGTATTTTTTGACAGATTAAAAGTGGCTGGTAGTTAAACTTCTGAAGTAATAAAGTGTCCTTACACAAGTGCTGGGCAAAGTGGGAGAGAAAAACTCCAGAGAAGGAACCAACCAAGGGCATTGGGAAGCAGCCGAACAAAGAGACCCTGGGACAGGCTCAGCTCTGCTGAAGGGTGGGTCCCACAGTTTCTTCCTGTGCTCATTGTCCACACATTTTGAAACCTCCATAAAAAAAGACAAATGTGTGGAACAATGCAGTTAAAGAAGCCCACCCAAAGCTGAATGCTGGCCTATAGTTGTATCATGAAGGAGATGCAATAATTCCCAAATAATTTTCCATTTTGCAATATTATTACTGACTGGACCAAGATTGTTATAGTACTGTATTTCTACTCTTTAACAGGGGCATTACACTCAATATCCAACTCAAATGACTGAATATATTAGTAAGCATTGCAATAAAGCTATTTAATGCCAGCTTTTTTTTTCATCAAAGAATATTAAATGAAATTCAGAACACACACCAATTCATCAACTCTAATACCCTACAACCTCTGTGAGGAAAATAATATGCCAAATGTTTCATCAACAATATCAAATACAAAATTATATTAAAAATATTTTTTAAAATGTCACTTCTATTGATACTTCTTTTAAGCCAGAAATTATGTGATTTGTCAGTACCAGTAAACAAAAAAATCCCACAAACAACTAACTTTGTTATATAAGTACAAAATACTCAAAGAAGATTCATCACTATCATTAAGTCACACAGTTGGCACAACAGCACCATGACAAGTAAAAGACATCCAACTGTATGAGTAAGCCTGAGAGAACATAAACCTGAGATAAGCCTTAGTAATCAAGAGAAAATTTTCATTGTGCCTCAAACTCATAAATTGTCATGAATTCTAATCCCACACCAAAACATAGCCAGAAGTGTTGCTAATGTAAGTAAAATTGTGAAAGCATACTGGGTCAAATCTGTTGTGTTACATCATCCTCCTCCTTTATCTCCCTGAGAGGTATGACATAAGAAACTTGATAAGTAAACTACAAAGGACTTTAGTTGCTTTGAGAGGTTTCTAGAAATATAAAGTGTGTAGTGTCAACAAGCATCAAAAGATTATTTAAAGCTAAGAAAACTGCAAGATGCATTGGGTGATGGAAGAAAGGAGGGCACTGGGAGAAAACCTCCCTGAAACCTGGCTTGCAAGTTCATCAGCAAAAGTATTAACCATTCTTCCATAAAAGAAAAGGAAGAAGAGAAAGGGAACACACCTTCTGACTTCAGTAACCCTGCAGGGCTATTACAGAGAGACCTCAACTCTTGCACTTCTTTAATTTTGGATCTTTATCTGGCAGTTACTTAAATGGCCTTTGTGGCTTCCTGTGTGTCAGTGACAGTGATTCAGGTCCCTGCTGGACACCCTGTTCCTTGCTCTGTTCATGTGTTCCAGGGAAGCAGCAGCACAGCACTGCACACTGGGCTGCAGAGAGCAAAAGGAGCTGGATCCAGCCACATCTCCATGCCAGGAAAAGGAGGCAGATCAGGCAGGTTTATTCCATCCATCCAACCCAGATGTGGTTGCTCCCAGGTGAAAACTCCACACCAGCACACCTCAGTGTGTCTGATTGTTTGTTGGAAACCATATGCTCCTCCATATACTGCCCTGTTTTGCTACTATAAGAGAAAACCTCTACCTTTGAACTTGTTCTGGGAGCAAGAATCAACTTGTGAAAATTCAGCTCAAGCAGTACTTCAACACAAAGCAAAGGCCAAAACAGCCAGAAGAATTCAGCTGCACTGACCCGACACAAAAAAGTTCTCATGTTAGATACTTCATTAGTTCTTTTTTCAGAATTAGTACATAACTCTTATCAAATCCTATTAGTCACTGACACCACTCAAGCATAACACCAAACAAACAGCATTCGTCAGAACACAACTTCCACTCTGCTCCTTTTGCAGAACAGCCAAGTCCTGCACAGCACATTGCTCTGCATCTCATCCTGCAGGATGAAAGCACAGCATGAATGACACACAAGATCCTGTCACCCTGCCCAGTGCTCTGGCACTACCCAGATTCCCTCCAGCTACCCATGCAACCTCTAGTCTAAGCTGCATTGAAGACGAGCCTTGAAATTCTATCCTTTTTAAAGCGTTATTGTAAAAAAACCAAACAACCAGAATGTTCTATTGGTTTCATTATTTTATTACCTTCAAAAGAGATGTCGATGTCCCGGTTTTGGAGAGTTTTGTTACTGCAGACACTGAGGAGCCGTTTTCTGGTTTGGCTTTTTCACTTGTTTGAGCTTTATTTACTCCAGGCACTTTGGGCACTGAGCCAACACTCCTGCTTGCTTTCTTCATTCTGGGCTGTCTGTTTATGATGCATTTACAAACAAATCTACAAGCAGAAAGAAAGAGATTTTAAATATAAAATACAGATGAAAACCAATGTCTTTTTTTATAATGTTCTATCTAAAACCAGAAATCCAGAAGAGCAGCAAAGGCCACAAATTAGAGCCAAACAAAATGCATGTGACTGACCAATGGTTTTTACCTTTTTTTAAAAGGGATTTTTGCTAAGGACTAAGCACTTCCTACAGCTCCACTCCAAATTATAATCTTTTTTTTTAGTTCTCGTTCCACAAATGGCATTGAACCGAGGATATTTTATAAGTGACCCATGTTGCTGAGTTCACTCGTTAGCCACCAAAAGAAAGGCTGATTAGGGAGCAATGTCCTTTATTTCTGACTGTGGGAAGGAAAACACTGTGGGAGTATTCAGGCAACAGCCTAACTACCAACAACACTGAATCTGAGAAAAGATTATCACTAGCTCGGTAACTACAGCGCTGAGGAAAAAAACAGCAGTCATAGAAAAAAACTGACTGTACAAAAAATCCAGGGAAGTTGAAAAATTCAGATCCCCTCAAACCAATTATTAAAAATCACAGTAATAAACACATGGAATTTACATAATTTAGCACAAGTTGTGTGATTATGAGAATTATCTGCAAGAAGAAACCAGAAGCAGCTCACTGGGTTCCATGGCCCGCAGTGAGGACACTCCTGCAGCTTGGCCTAGCCTGCTGTCTGACAGCAGACAACTGCCAGCACTGCCATTCCACCCACAAGCACAGCTGAAAGCCCAGAAAACAAAGCTGACTTTATCCAAACCAGGAGCAGCCACAGCAGAAAACTGTAGGTATTACAACAACAGCTAATTCCAAGGAAGCACAGACTAACAGGAGAACAGGAAGCACGGGCTACCAGAAAGACTAGACACACCAGGATCTTCTCCTCCTGCAAGAGTGAGAGTTGCCAGCTGTTTTCTTCAACAGCCCTGAGTCAGATGTCATGGGATGGAAGATTAAGAGGACAACATCTCCACTCCAGTTTCAGTCTTACAGATTCCAGGTGGAAGTAAGTGATCAGGTTTATCTGAGCCCAATATCTCACAGCTGATTGGAAACAGGAAACACGTCTGGTCCTTTCCATCTCTTAAAAACTGAAGCATTTCAAAGGCACAAAAAACAGACTGATGACTGCATGCATGAGACAATTGACATAACAACACCGTGGTCAGAAGTACTAAATAACTTCAGCTGACAAAATTAACACCATACCCTTACGCACACTCCTTCCTCCTGAGCACCACCTCAGCTGCACACAAGTGTCTTTCAATTCTGACTTTGACAGAAGTCAGTAAAACTCCAAGAGTTTTACTTCCTCAGATCCCTAAAGCACTGTTAACAGAAGCAACAGGAAGCTTCATCTTAAGACACTGAAAATATTTGTTTATAGCTTCCAGGTTCCCTTTAGCTCTGAAAGCTGCCATGAATAGACACAGAAAACTTTGTTTGCAGTTGCAGTTTCATCATCACAAGGTCAAAAATGCACCAGTCCTGCCATACAGCTACATGTAATCAGAACGCCTTCACAGAAGATTAAATAACTTAGAGATAATTTGAGATGAGAGACTCCTTAAAAAACCAAAACCCAAACAAGACAAGCCCCATGAAGGTAATATGTTTGCTGTACACACATAATGTTAACTGGTACAACTGCCTCCTAGATTCCAGACGAGATGGTAACACTGGTTACCATCTAAGTTGCCACACTTCTATTTCTTGCCTTTTTCATGTTTATGAGTCAAACACTTACTTGTGCTTTGGATCTTATTCATCTGAAAACTAAAACTGAAAAAACTCTAAAGAGGATAGAGTTCTGTAGTAAAACTGGCATATTTACTATTGAATGATATTTTTGATGTTCTACAGACATAAATAAATTGCCCATGTCACACTTGAGGAACAACCAAATGAATTTTCAGAGCACAGTTTGTAGCTGCCTGCATTTAAAAAATTATCCCAAAGAAAAGCTACACACCTGTGATGAATCCAGCAAGCCAGGACCATCCCTTCTTAACAGCTCAGAGTGAGAAGGCCAGTGCTGCAAGGAGGGTTAGGGCACTGGCAGTGGTATGACTGTGACACATTTGGGCAAAGCCCGACAACCTTGCCTGGCAACGCAGATAAAGCAGTGGTTCCAGCTGGCACAGAGACACCCAGCACTGGCTACTTGCAATGCACATTTTTCAGGTCTGCAGAGCACATTCATCAGCTCTGACACACCTTGCAGAGCCAGACACAGCACACATGAGCTCTGCATGCACAGTAAACACAGTTGGATCTGTTTATTACAGCAAGTAAGACAATAACACAACCCGCTGGATAGATGGCCCCAGAAAGAGATGCAGGCTAATGCTACCTTTTACAGAACAAACCATTTATACTGGTATCAATATATGTCAGGGGGTCAGCAGTGACAAAACCCTGTGAACTCAAATGTTTCTCATCCACGAGAAGTGCTCCTGAAAACATGCCACAGTGTTTGCTTCAAGAACAGCAACTGCAAAGCACAGTGGTGGAAGCAAGGAAAACTCAACAATGTCAGCTAAATACAATCCTCACATTTCATCACAGCATTACTTTAAAATATCCAGATTTGACACTCAAGACCACTATTTTTGATTCACTGGAACTCAAAGGTAGAACCACACTTGCAGAAACCTTAAAGATACACAGAGGACAAGAAGGCTTAGGGACTTAGGTTCCTGTTTTAAGTCCAGAGAAACTAAGCCTTAGTAGCTACTTTCCTAATGAAAGAAGTTTACATCATTTTAGTTTAAAAACTGAGAAAAATATACAAATGGATCACACAAAATAAGAACAAGACATCAATTAGCATTACAGGTTCTAAAAGCAGCTGCTTACTAAGACTCCTAAAGTGAATTTATGGCCTCTCTGTGCCTATTTCTCCCCTCCTGCCTTCTCCAGGAAGGAAAAAGAAGATGGGCTTTCAGCACTGAAAACAGAAGACATCAATATTGTTTGACTGGAAGTAGAAAAAGCCCTGCTTCACCCAGTTTCTCAAAAGGCAGGTATGACAGATAAAAACTACTTTTGGGCTTCTGAAGAACACAACCACATTTCTTAGAAAGATACAGTATTAAGAATCAACAATAATCCTGTCTCTGCCCAACAAGAAAATTTAACAATAAATTTTAAAATAGGAAATAAAACACTCTCTAACCAAAGGAAGTTTTCTGAAGAGTGACATACAGCACTAACAATTCAAATGAGAACTAAAATATTATTTCACTATTGTTTTAAAAAGAAAATACTGCATATAAAACTGTATTTTATATTTTGCCCTAGGGAGAAAGAAGGAATTACTGAAGACTTCCTTTCCCTTTATACACACTTCCTCCTCCTCAAAAAAAAAAAAAAAAAAAAAGAAAAAAAAGGCCACTACTAAAGAAAATACTCATTAACAGGCACAAGACATTACTGGAAAACATTTGATTAACGATAGCACAAACAGTATCAATTAATCAAAATGGAAAAAAGCCAAAACAATGCCAAAATATCAGACAGAAGGAATGCATTCCTGAACTGAACTGCGAGTGTTCCCTCTAACCTGTATCCTTTCCCAGGCGCCTCTCTCTCCACAGCACACATAGTCCAGGAAACAGGAGAACCTTGCTCAGGAGTGCTCTCCCTGCTCTGTTGGAGGCATGTGAAACCAGTCCTGCACTTTATACCAGCTGCAAACACAACTGCATAAATAATAATTTAAAACTGTTCTGCCCAATAGCACGGCTCTGCTCCTGACTGTAAGCTGATATGATACATCCAGCCAGCCAACATGCAATGCTTTCAGCATTACTCTCCAGAACCCTGAGCACTGAGCAGGGCAGGGAGGGGATGGTTCCTTACTGTGATTATTTTAATCTCATCCACTATTTAATATGCTTGTTTATGCTAATATTGCTGTCACAAAAGTAAAGCTGTGTTACAAGAGTACAGAATATAGTTTCCTGTGCCAGGAAGACAATAGAGGGTTAAGCAACAAAAGTATTTTTTGAGAGGCATTAAGCAGTGCTACCTACTAAAAATTGTGAATTATTAAGAAAATGATAAGTAATCTTAGAATTCTCTTTTAAGAGATAAAAAAAATAGAAGCAAGCAATCCCTCAAATCTGAGGATACTGAGCAATTTTGAAAAATCAAATATCCAAGTTACAAAAGAAATTGCTCACATCTAAGAGCAATAGAGTCACTACACTTTCACTCTCTATTTGTGCAAATTCTCTGGTTTTGATATATTTAGGCTGACAAGTTTGCCCAAATAATTAGGGAAAGACGTTTTCAGGTCACTTGTAGTCTCAAAAGCCAGAAAAGCAGAGAGATTATAAAATACAGGCTCATCAACCCCCTGCAAAACACAGATACAAAACCTTCCCAAGTCGCTGCAGACAAGACAGCACAGACACCAAAAAGCTTCATATCTGGAATATGAAACAAGCTATACAGATATAACTTTCAGCCTGCAAGCTGCACAAGCACTCTACAATAATGGCTCTTGCTCAATAATCCCAAAAACATGATATATAAACCACTGGATTCCAGCAGCCCAGAGCAAATAGTGCATTTCTTCTATTGCTTAAGATCAAGACATCAGTTTTAGTGACTTGAAAGTTTGCTGATGCTAGTGGGTAATTTAAGATACCAAGGATAACAGGAGAGTCCATGGAATCACAAAGACCCTTATGAGACTAACTGGACAATAAAAACAGCAAACTAAATATAGGTAAACACAAACACATCTATCTCTCAGGAGAAAGCAACCTCAAACCTCAGCTTCAAATATAAATGTGCTCTCGGTGTATCAATACTGCTCAGCAAGACTACAGCATTCTGATCCACAGCTTCTTTAAACTATCAGTACAGTGTCTGGAATAAGGAAAAGAAAAAAAAGCAAAGCAATTCCAGAAATTATTAAAGAATAGAGAATGAACCATAAAACACAAATATCACACTCAACAAATCAATTTTTTGCCCATCTACCCACACTTTAATTGCTATGTGCATTTCTTCTCTCAACCTAAAAAAAAAAACAACAAAAAAGAATTTCTTACAGATCTTGAAATGGTCGAGCAAGGGGCAAAAATAAGATCAAAGGTATATAATAGCTCCCATGAGACATCTCACAGGGAACATGACAAAAGCCTATCAAATTTGGAATGGTATCGAGAAGGCAGACTGGGAGTGGCTGTTAATCATCTCCTGCAGTACTAAAACTAAAGACCAGCAAATGAATTTAGAGCCAGGTTCTAAATAAAAAAAGTGAGCTGTATTTTTAATGTATATTGTGTGAGGAGATGGGGGGACTGGCCATGCACAAGGTACAGAAATTTCCTAATGGCTGTTAAATATCTGAGCACAAGGGGCTCAGAAACCCCTCTGAGCCAAAACTAATTGCAAGGTGGGAAAGCAGTCAGGGTAGGAGGGAAGACTTTGGGTTTGGGTTTTTTCCTAAGGCATCTGCCCACAGCTGCAGGTGGGATGGAGCTCCAGGTGGGCTGGATCCCTGTGCCAGTGTGGGCAGCGTCTGCTACGTTCCTGTGCTGCGAGGAAAACACACAACTGTGCACTGCAGTGCAGCACAGACGGAGCCCACGGAGCTGCACTCCTGGGACAATGGCTGCAGGGAGGCATTTACAGAGAAAAGACCTTTCTATTACTTTCTGTCAAAAATTCTGAAGAGCCTTTACAGTTTTCCATTACAAGTTGTGGAATTACAAAAATAGGAATTCTGCATTTAAGTTATGCTATCCATCCACTGTTTTCAAGCTGCATTTGCTAGTGCTACTTCTCTTTCAAACAGAAGGGAGGAAAGAGCAGAGCTTTGGGCAAGAATTGGCTGTTGCACACCTCAATTTCTCTACTCCTTCTTTGGAGAAAACTTCAGAGCTGTAGCTGCTGCGAGCAATGTGTAACCGTTGCAATACTTAACATTCCAGACAAGTGACAGGAACATTTACAGAACTCCTGAACTCACAAACTGTGCTCTAAAAGACTTTTCATAACAAAATTAAATTATGTAGCCTTGTTTTCAGGCTCCTATTTCAAACAAGTGCTATTTCAAACCTCTGCCAAGGAAAGAAAAAACAACTGTTCATCAACTAGCATGGGGAAACTGTTCCACAGGGAAAGGGAACACTGTCCATCACTTGGTCTCAGCATGAGCTTCTACACTGATTGCAGCTTTAGAAGACTTTTTTAATTATAGCTTTGAAAAACAGAATAACAGACCAGGTAAATCCGTACCTTACTGGTAGCCATTGTTGAGCTGATTGAAAAACATTCTATGTCAACTCAGTACCCTTAATGTGCCCATTAACTACAGCTGCTCATAGTCCAGATCAAAACACCATCCACATTATTATTAAGTAGGATTTGTTTCCTTGGTGTTGAAAATACAGGTAATTTGGTTACATTGTCATTTTTCACTCCTTTTGGTAAATTTCACAGTTGCACCCCAATTTTAAGCCACACACTAAGAGATGAAGCAGCATATACCTGTCTCCTGGGTAGAAATTACACTTCTATGTCAGATTTTACGTGCTTGAACAAACAGCAGACACGTCAACCGTCCCCGTAAAACCCTTGGGTTAATACTCCAATAAAACAGAGCTAACTCCTACAGTGACACTTGTTTTCCAGGAAAATCAAAAAATTAACACACTAATTTTCCCAGCCAAAGCACTGGTCAGCTTTAAGCATAAAACCCAGTAACCTAAAAAGCAATACTTAATCAGTTAACTCCATTAACTGGAAGTGCTCTGACCTGTTATTCCAAGCACGCTCTAAAGGAAGCGTTATTCCAAAAATCAACAAAGGTGATTTTTGTAACTTCCAGTTACAAAGGTGTATTTAGTGTCCTATAACCTTAAGCATATACAATAATCAAAGTCCACTGGTGGAATGCTTACACTGTTAACTGCTGTGATTCCTACAGCCATGAGTCCTACTGACAAACACACACGTGGAAATTCTCCTGCCACTGCCTGGCAGTACTTTCAAAACCAGCCATGTCAATTTTAAAACCAGGGGAGCTGGCAGAATAGCACAACAAAAGGTGTACAACCAACACAGCAGCTTCCTTCCCTTTCAAACTGACTTGCCTGGCATACAACATTTCACTGCAATGTTCTCTCTCCAGCACAGCTGTTCCCAAAAGTCACCTCGAGCAGGTGAGCAGTGGTGACCTCCTCCCTTTGGTCCACTGGAAATGCTGTCAGCTGAACTCAGGTAACAACAACTGCAGCAAAGGCTTCTGCTGCATCAAGTTCCCAGGGACGAGTAAGGGAGGCAGCAGCCAGGTGCCCATCACAGGAAGGGGACAGAGAAAGGACGTGCAAAAGGCCATTTCAGGAGGCAGACCAGTGGCTCCCAGCACACATGTGTTACAGGTAAATCCTGTAAGAGAAGTGGTTAACTTTGACTAGGTCTCACGCTCATCCAAAACACTCCACCAGATCTTCAGTTCATGCAAAATCCAAACACTCCAAGTCCTGACACCAGGATGGTTATGGTGATAGATCTGCTCTTACCAGCAGCTGATTAATTCTCAGCTTGAGGACTTTCTCTTGCCTGGACATCTGGAACTGGGAGGTGACTGAGGTGACTGGGTGCTCGCTATGTCCACTTCACCACCAGTCTGGTCTGACTACATTCTTGAAGGCATTGCAACAAAAAAGTCCCAGAGAAGAGAAGAAGCAATAAAGAGATGCATCACCTGAGGACCTTCCCAGGCCCCAGGTGCTTACAGCTCTGGGATTCCCAAGCCCAGAAAGACCATCCTGGTCTCAGATGCACCAAGAGAATGGCCTGAGTGGGAATGGCTCATGCACAAGTCAATCTTGCTAAGGCTGGGGTAGGGAAGTGCCTGCTGGGGATTGCTTAAGTTAGTCATGAAAATAATTTAATTGTACCCTGCCACCTGAAGAGGCAGTCCCACCCCTTCCTCGGTCCTCTCCCTTCTCTCCATTCTAGAGATCACAGCTCATTTCTGATGAGTTGGTCTTTCAGACAGATCTGACTCACCTTGTAATTGCTAGATACTATGCAAAGGAAGCAGTGGGACTGGGAACTGGGAACAAGAAGGAAGTCTCATCCTTTCAGAGATGGTGTAGCCCCAGATTTGTTTTAATTCAGTTTCAGGCTATTGGCCGCTCAGCAACAGCCCTGCTTTAAATGAACCTCTCACTGCCACCCAGCAATCCACCACCACTTTCCAAGGCACCCTCTTCCAGGGCACAGATGAACCGTGCTATTTTTATGCTACCACCACATGACAAATCAGGGCTCTGAGGGGTCTGAAGCCTGGCTGTCTAAGGGTTTCAATTCTGTGCAGTGGCCCACATCTTTCCTCACCTCCAAGACCTGTCAACAGCACACTCATTACATAGTTTAAAGTCCTTCAGGCTTGGCAGACAGAGCAACATGCAAATCCTTCCTAAATACTCTGGTATCACTAAGGGAGGAGCAGTTACTGGCCCCAGTGTAGAAGCCCAAGGACATAAACTTGAGTCATATGGAAGAAAAGTCCTTGCGACAGGATGGAGAGGTTCCTATCTACTGGTAATTTTTTATTTCCCCAGGGAAAAAGGGTAAGACTATTTCTCTTCCAAATTTTATTCCAAGCCTTCCAGAAAAGGGTGAATCACCAGCCAGTTTATGGAGTTGCTGTTCCCTAGGACAGTTTGGGTGCTGGAGCAATGCAGGATTCTCTATGGGACAAAGCCTGGGTAAGCACCAAAAGCCCAGTACAGCATCCCTAGCTGATGTAGCTGCTGATGTGTGATACCCTCATGGAATGCCAAGTGCACTTTCCACTGTGAAACACTTTTAAGGTGTTTCTTTGAAAAGCTCCTGAATCTCCAGGTTTCCTGGCAAGCCTTTGATGTGTGACTGAAGGCCTCAGAATAGTTTTTCCTCCAGAAAAATGCAGTCTTTCTATTAAAAAAGTCTATACTGAAGTATTTTTTCCTTCAAATATCCTTTATAACACAACACTAATGTCCATAACTGATAGACAATTTTCTTCTGTAAATAGACACTATTTATTTTTTACAGGTGTATATATCAGAAAGATTTTCAGGAAACTCAAGAAGTTTTTGTAGCAAGTATTTGTACTATTTCATGTTTTTAACATAGCAAATGTAGTTCTGAATATGAAATGAAGTAGACTGACATTTCACCTGCACACTTGGATCTCTACCCTTTAAAATGTCTTTACTATTTTTCCTGAGTTTTCACAAACAGAATTTACATGGCTTACAGTAATATCTATCCCAGCAAACCCTCAAAACCTTTGGAGAACAGCATGATGGCACCTTTAAACTTTTTCAAAGCCACAGGCATGCCCATGCTACAGGTTGAAGAAACCCTCTGCTGTAGTTTTGTATAAAACTAAAAAGAACAGCAACAGTAAAGGGGGACAAGTTTATGTCACAAAGTTTTGGTTTTAACATGTCAATTCTTGATGACCTCAGGATAGTTAAATCCAATGATACTGCCACATTCAAGGAGGCATCTCATATTTACAAATCCTAAGTCAAGAATAATTTGATGACAACAACTACCAGCAACTGTATGTATTTAAGAAGTTCATCATTTCCAAAAGAGACATTAATTGCCCATCTCATATAAGCAAGCAGAGATACAAAGTAGCTTTGCATGATTCTGTCACTGGAAGGAAAGAAGGTTCTCTTTTTTTGTCACAGAAAGAAATAAAAACAAAACTAAAACTTCAAGTGTACACAGTTACTCAGATTTGTGGAAGGAATCATATCTATAAAAGTAGCTTTAATTTTCCTTTTCTCTTCCAGAAAAGTCTATTTTCCTTCAGGGACTTGAAGGAAATATTTGCCATTAACCATTTAAAGTGCTGGTCACTTTTTAGGGAAGAGCAAGTCTAAACAGGCAAGACCATTGTCTGAAAAGACGCTGCACAGCAGATGCTACTTTAAATGCACACCCATTACCAACCCTCAGTGTCATTTACTTTCCTAAATAAAAGAAAATTTCAGCTCAGTATAACCTGGCAACTGAGTAAAAAGAAAAAAAAAATTAAAATCCTATGGCTAGACAGAGAAAGTCAAACTCTAGCAGACCATTTTTATAAACTTGCCCATGTCACTCAAGACCTGTCCATACAAAGACAGCCAACATTCTAGCAATGAAATACGCTGAAGGAGCCTCTCCAGCACCAACCCTCACACAGCAAGGAAATTCTGTAGCTGAAGCTTCAAGAAGGCTCCCTCTGCCAAAACCACTGCGTGCTTTTAATTAAGAACATGCACAGAAATGCATTAAGAACACAGAAAGTTTCAAGGAGAGGTAAGAATTCCAGCTTCCTGGTCATGCTTTCCACCCACCTCCCCAAAGCAGATCCCACAGAAAGTCATTACTCACTGCAGGTACCTGTGCAGAACATGTATCCCACGCTGGCCAAATGACCAAAGCCAAGGAAATGCTTCTAGCATCCAAAAAATACAAATACTTTCAGACTGATGTCATCAAATACATCGCTCCAGTACTTCAATTCTACCTTAACTCTTTTTTACTATTATTTAAATACTACATGTTAGGTGCTCAGTTTATTTTCCTAAATAAAACTGCCTATCTAACAATTAGTTGCAGCCTTGCCTCCATTCTGGCACACAGTGATGGAAAATAAAATTTATGCAAGATATATCGTTCAAAAATGTCAAACCAAGTTCTGAAGTAAGTAAAAACTTGTTATTTACTCTTCTGAAATTTTGCTTTAGCGGCTTTATAACCATTTAATATGCAACAAGTGACTTGTTCTGATTTTTTTGTTTTGGTATTGAAACCTTGCGGATTGAAACCCTTCATAAAGTCTCCTTTCACCTAACTTCAGAATTTATTCTTGTATTATTCTTCCCAGCAATTTGGGAAGCTACTAGTTCTGCCACTGATTTGCAATACAGTGTCAGTTCTTTGCAAAACTGAAGCACCCCAAGAAGATGAAGATCAAAAGTTGTAGTGCCTTGTAGGTGTAGGACAGTAAAGTCTTCTTTCCCAAAGAAAATCATGCACATAAATGTGAAAACTCTACTAATGAATTATTTATGTCTAAAGATACAATCCTGTGATTACTTCCACTACTGCTAAGTGCTCCAAAAGGTGGCTTCTCTGATCATTTCAGCTGGAATAAGCTCAAAAGAAACAAGTGATAGGTTCCGTGCAACTAGTCATGTAAGGCTACCATTATGCACAGAAATCAGCTTCCAACACTTGCTCTTTCTCCCTTTTTCAGTATAAAGACCAAAAATAAGACTAAATGGGGTGATTTTTTAAGCCAGGAAGTACAAGCCTAACATTTCTTATGCTGTTTTTCCCAATGAGCAATAGTGATTCAGTCCCATTAATAGAATTACACACTGCTAGGACTGAATCCTGTTGGCAAGACAGGCTCCAACATCACAAGGTCAAAAAAGAGCTTCTGAATTACATTAGTGAAAAATCTCTTAAGGAGTTTCCATAGCCTCCACCCACTCAGAATCTATTTTCCTCCTTCAATAGTAAAGCAAAAATGGCACAAATTTGACTTCAAAATGTTACTTCTAAGTATACATATCAATACATAAAATGTTGACTGTACATCACATTTATTTTGTACAATTAAACCTCTGCAGCACAAAAATAGCCGTCTCAACATGTGCTTAGACAGAAACTCCTAAAACTCAAGAAGTTTTAGGCCTGGCATTTGCCACCTTTAAATGATGTCCAGGTATGGCTCAGGAAAATGCCAGCTGGCCCAAGCAAGCCATGCCAATGCCCATGCTGACAATGATGTGGCCAAGCACGTGCCAGACCTCAGCCTGACACCTAAGCTGCCTTTGATTTGCTGCTATGGACACACTTTCCATTGAGGGAAACCTCAGCTCCAGTCCGATGCAGAAGACACCTTTGGCAGATGCCTGGAAGGCCACAGGGATCACACCAGCCTAGAGCACAGAGGGAAAGGGAAAATACCCCAGAGCTGCAAATCACAATAGAAGGGAACAGTCCATGACACCTGGAAATCCCTGCACAGAGGTTTTCCCACTGTGATGTTTCACCATCATCAGACTTCAATATAACAAACCCTCATACAACCAAAGAGAGAAGACAGATCTTCACCAATGATCACACTAAAACACGTGTCAACAACTAGCATGAGCAGATAAAATAACTGGGAAAATGCAGGCTGCATTATCTAACTAGATGGCCCTTTATTTATTTATTAGTAGAAAAATACGTTAAAAATATTTGAGATGTTTTATTCCCAATTATGTATCATGTTCAAAAAAGAAAGAAAAAGACATGTATCTTCAGCCACACAAAAACATCTGATAAATCAAGGATTTTTTTCCGTACTTCACCTAGTTTACCAGCCTGGAATCTGGTTTTTCCATTAGCTGAAAGTGAAGTGGCAGTGTTACAAGAAACATGAGACTACTCCCGTCTCAGTTTCCCAGTTTTAATCTCAGACTATTTACAATGACCTTCTCTTTTCATTTTTGTTAGCAACTACCTAACAACACTCAAGTAGGCTGGAGACGGAGAAGAAACTGCGTCTCTTCTTCTGAGCTACAACAGCACTATATTGTGATCCACAGTGTTAAAAGCAGCCACTGGCTTTAATTTGCCTATCTTTCAGCAGCCAAAGTCCACACCATTAATGAAGCAGGAAGCAGCTCCAGAAGGTTTATGTTTGCTTTTGGGGTGAGCAGAGCTTGCACAGACTATGCCCTTCAACAAAACCCATGGCTCCTTAGAGCTTTTTTCACCCAGCAGAACCACCTACATGACACGTTTTCTGCTACAAGAGAATTGTGTTTTCCAGCACAGACAGACATGCAATCACAGACAGTGAGATGCTGCTGAGGAGAGAAGGGTGCAGTTTGCTGAGCATCAGCACAGCACTGCATTGTTTTTCTCTTTAAAGACACAGTGCACAGAACCTCTCAGAACAGGCTGGTGACTGGTTTTGGCCCAGCTATAGGGACCTGCCCTCCTACATCCCCAGTAATACGAGGTCATGACAGACTTGGAAGCTAAGAGTTAGGCACAGGATGGCAGACAGCAGGCACAGAACTGGAACTTAGAGGCTCTTTCAGCTATAAAAAGGCAGAAAAACCGCGCTCCAGAGAAGCACGAGACCAGAATCCAGACAAAGGTGCTCCCAAACACACCAAAACCCAGCTAGAAAGCTGCTGAACGCGGGCACTCCGCGTTTCTCCTCAGGGAGCTCCCACCATCCCTCTCAGAGACACCAGCCAGCAGCGTGAAGGCGATGATTCCACCGCGGGATGCAAACACGGGCC